>VDFB02000002.1:204892823-204941673 GCA_007258455.2 Sequoia sempervirens | reverse complement strand
CCTAACCGGATAGGACCTTATGTCATCATATTAGTCTATGGATCAGAAGCATGCCGGCTGTCTACACCAGAAGGAGACATGTTGGAGGAGCCCATGAACAGCATTCATCTCAGGCGATTCTACACTTGAGGATATCTAGTGCACGGTCAATAAAGTTGTCTTGATGAAAACCTGGCAAACAGGCATCATGATGACAGAAAAGGGAGAAAAACAAAAAAATATATAAAAATAAAAATACAAAAGAAAAGGAAAGAGGACACAATAAAAACAAGTGATGAAAACTTGGCAAACAGGCGTTACTTGTGATTTTCACCAAACTCCTCTATCTATTGGGTACAGTGTTGTTACGATTGTTTCCTTTCATATCATTTCCATATATCATTTGGGACAATCATTATCACTATCCATATCATAGCAGAGATACCATGTTTTACCCTGGCTTGGGGGCAACATCCTAGTGTTATCTGGTACAAATAGACTTTCAGCTTACGTGGAAAGGCAGTCAAACATGACAACATCAAGTGGCAATACATCAAAATCCAAAAACATCAGAAATCAGGAACTAAAAACATCAAAAAAATTAGAACTAAAACATCGTAAAATCAAACTAAAAACATCGTAAAATCAAAATCAAAACACGTAAAATCAGAACTAAAACATCAAAAAATCAAAATCCAAAAACATCGAAAATCAAAACACAAAATGTAGTCACATCACCAAAAGTGGAGTCTGTTTAATCCATTGGCCTCAAGGTGGTATAACGTAGGCAAGACTAATCTTTGATCGGGCCCCTCGACCCCGTGATAGGTCTTTTAGGTCACATCATTTGGTTAAATGTTTGGGAATATCATGCACACATCAGCACACACATCTCAACACTGATGATCTAATCTGAATAATGATTTGAAAATACATTAAGTAGAATTTGAATTGTTGTGCTTTTCATTTTATCTTTTGATTATCATTTCTTTGGAGCGACTCAATGATGTATTGAACTAGAGAAGTAAGGAAGAAGAATGATACCTTTTTCTTTGTTTGCTGTTTATGAGTTAGTCATTATTATTTTGTGAATTGTTGCGGGAAGTGCTCTACCAAGTATCATGGATGACATTCCAATTCACTTAAGAAAATGATTAATTCTTGTTTGTTTATGCAAGAAATGCTCAGCTCATCATTGGCCTATCTTATACCATGATGCTTGTGTTCGCTTGCAATATCAAAAATCATGAAGGAAATACTCAGGTCATCATTGGTCTATCTCATATCATTGATGCTTGTATTCACTTTCAACATTTTAAAATAAAGCTCAGTGATGATACAAAGCAGAATAAACTAATTATTGAAATGACACTTAGGTTTGCATTGATAAAATAGACATTTGCATGGTTAACATAGATTGCATTCATAATAATACATCTGCAGAGCACTGGTGGCACAAGTTACAATGGTTCATTCACAAACGATGTTATCTTTTCTTATTAAAGATTGAGTATACTTGACACATGCAATTTTCATAACGGCATGCATATAAGATCATCTCTTCATCTCATCATAAAATTCACAATAAACATCTCATTTTGTGACATCATATACACGTTATGTTACATCATTCATTTCCATTTCATTAGATACATCATACATCCATACATCATTTCATTTAAATATCATTCATATATCATTTATTTACAATTCATTCATTTACATTTACATCTCATCATTCATTAAACATCATCTACTCATCTATCATTACATTTACAATACATTTCATATATCATTCCATTTCATTCAAACATCATTCATTACATGACATCATTCATTCATCTATCACATATCACATATTCAATTATCACATTTCATTTACATTTCATCTCATTAATATGACATTACATTTACATCATCACACCATCACATTTTCATCATTTATCATTGCATTCCATCTCATCTATCATACACCATTTACATTTCATTACATCATTCATTTACAATTACATCACATTTCATATATATCATTCCATTTCATTCAAACATCATTCATTCATCTATCACATTTCATATTATACTTCATTTCATTCTTATCTCATTCATACATCATTCATTCACATCACATTTTTCTTTATCATACATGGCATCTCATTAAGAAAAGAAATACATCATCAATATCATATCACATCATCATTAATGCATCCATACAAGCTATGTAAAATAAATCATCATAAAACAATGCATCCATCACATCAATCATATAGAACACATCATAAGATCAATGCATCCATCACATAAATCATGTAAAAACATATCATAGATCAATCGAACCGCTGCACATATATATCTCATCAAGTGTCAAGTATACAATGAAGTCTAAAAAGGATGAAAATAACATCGTGTCAAAAATAACTGATATCAAGTAGTACTCCCACCAGAAGGAGCAGGTCTCGCACCAGTATCAGTACCACCACCAGATGTCCCAGGATCTCTCGGACCTCTCGAAAGCGGCTGTGTCACACCTCTGCTCACTGTCATCAAACGAGTCCTATCTGAACGAGATTGAGCATAACTGACTCTCTGCTCTGGGGGGCAAAGCTCATGGTAGCGGATCCTGTAAAACTCAATCTCGGCACCTGCCCGCATGGCCTCTCGCATATAATCCACCACAGATGTCCCATCTGCCACTCTCTACAATCTCTCTGCAGTAGCCTGTGCTATCTCTGCTGTCTGTCTAATAATGTCTCGTTCGGTAGTCAAGGCTATGATCTGGGCCTCGGTAGTGGACAATTGTGCTCGTACACCTGTCAATTGAGCCTGTGCGGTCGCTGCTACCTGTAGAGCCTCATCTCTCTCACCAATCAGAGAGGTAATCTGTGTCTATGCAGTAGCTAGCTGTGCCTGCATCTGAGCCTGTGTCTGTGCTAATAAGCCCTGCACCTGTGCTAGCTGTCCTTGTAAGGTCTGAACCTGCACCTATAAACCTGCCACCTCTGATGGATCTACCGATGAGGAAGCAACAGCCTGCCTCTTACGAGGCGCACTGGAAGATGGCTCTGAAGTAACTACTATGCCTGGCCTCCTCCCATCCCCGTCATCATCATCATTGCTATCCTCACTGCTACCAGAACTCTCATCACTGTCAGTCTCTGAGCTGCTCTCCACATCTACGTCCTCCTCTCTCCCGGAGTCTCGACCAGCACGAACACCCCTGGCGGTCTTTATTTCTTTGGTATTCTTTGCGAATGCTTCGCTGTTAGTGCTGCGGTAGTCTTTCTTCTTCAGTGCTGCGGCCAGTCTTTGTCTTGGCTCATCTAGAATAGTGTCACGTGGCGGAAGGTCGCGAGCGGATATACCATTGCTGGGTAATGGTGCTCAACAATGTCCCCATCGGACATCCCATGCTGCTAATGGTACGTAGAGTACGATAACCCTCAACAAGTGCCCTATAAGGAAAACTGGGACCTCAATCACTGACATCTATCCGATGTCGTCCATAATGGGCTACACCTTGTGGCATGCACTAAACAATCCCATACTGTCTGTACACATGACGAAATAGGAATCGCTCCAAGACCCTAGGGCTCTTCCCGATCAAATACATCGAATCAGACAAGAACCCCAACTCAATATCATCATCGTCCCAATCATCACAATATAAATACGGATGCCAGGTCACTACCTCTACATCATCAATAATCCACCTCCAATACTCAAGCTTACCCATCATATGCTGGGTAGGCCTGCCTCTATACTGAAACACATAAGGCCTCGTCACTGGTCTGGCTAACACTGGCACGGGACGCGTAACAGTAATATGCTCCCATGCCCATACCTGGAGAAGGGTAGCTCCCGCCGATAGACTGCTGCCGCCGAGATACACGATCCAATGCAAATCATGATATAACTAGGCAAGCATGCACATGCCCCAAGCATACCTCATCCTATGGGCCACCAGACCCTCTAACACCCGACCCCACCCAAGAGATAGACCCTTTGACCTCTTATCAGGACAAAGGAATCCACCAATAAAGCCAGCCAAAACTGAAGGAAGTGGTGCATACAAATCGTGCATCTCAACCCATGGAATCCACTCTCCCACAATCTGAGGATCCTGAAAGACCCTCTGCATAGCCTCTACACCACCAACCTCCTCTGAATTATGTACCACAATCTCTCCAACAAAAGGAATGTGAAGAATACACCATACATCCTCTGGCGTCACGGTCATCTCGCCAGTAGGTAAGTGAAAGATGTTGTGGTCACTATGCCACTGCTCTGCTAAAGCTGTCAACAGACCCCTATTAAGTCTAATATGGGCATATCCAATAATGTCGCTAAGCCACAATCAATAATATGCTGTCTCTCGTCTGGCGTAAGTCGCGATATCATATCAAAATGCCAGGGAAACTGCTCTCGCACCTGGATAACATCTAAATGCTCCTGTTATCATACAAACAAGATATTTTAATCAAAATATCAAAAAATCATCAAATTTTCAAAAATTGTGCTTTTACCTATCAACCTAACAAATTATCAAGGAACCCTCATCTATCAATCAGGTTCAATCCTTTGGAAAGTTTAATTATTCCTCACCTATCATGAGGGTAATCATTATCAATCAATAGATCTCGCTCATCATGAGATCATTTCCCATATATTTTAGTCAAGATCAAACTAAAATAGATGGAATCAAAAACAAATCAACGAAAAGCAAAGTGCACAATTTTTCATCAATATCTACCGCAAAGTGATACAAAATCAACCTAAAAACACTAAAATGTCTGGCATGTTACAAAATCTTCTGGACGCGCTACAAAAACATCCCAACGCGCTAAAAAGACTGGCACACTATAAAATCCTATTGACACGCTAATACTTTTGATGCGCTACAAAACTGACCGGACACGCTATACAACTTCACGGGTGCGCTAAAACTACGACGCGCTACAACAGCTCACGGGCGCGCTAAACCGTGTCCGCCGCGTGCTAAAACAATAAAAACGTGCAAAAATACATCAAAATTATGGGCGCAAATTACGAGGAAGATTTGGAGTACATACCGGAGGTCCATAGTCGGCCGGACGCTGGTGACAGCGCACACGCTCGAGTCGGTGGGTGTGGTAAGGGATCGGCATCCTGAAGCTCTGATACTCTAAGGGTCTCTATCACAAGATTGTCAAAGTCAAATGCACAAATGACTTTTGAGAATGACCTTTTGATATTGCCAGGCTGTGCGGGATTTTGTAGGATTTATTTTTTCATGAAATTGAATTCATATATATCCGCGGGGGCATTTATGGGCAATTTTCGGCCGAGGAGATAATTGTTTCTTCCTGGTCATCATCAAATCGTATAAAATTCAAAATTCTTGAAGAAATCATAAAAAATTCAAAATTCATCAGATTTTATCTCGAGGGGCATATATCACTGTATGAACTTCAAAATTCAACATCGGGGGCAAGTGCAGGGCATGCTTTAAAACCTTTCGTCAATACTGGCAGCCGAAGCAAAAACATTCTTTGAAACACTGTGTAAACACATCACTTCAAAGAGGGGCAAAATGTAGACACCTAAAAATGGTCTGGAGAATCTAATTAATCGAATACGCCTTATTTGATTAATTAATCTTAAGTCTTCTGCTTAGTAAGTAAATAGAAATATTTATTTATAGTAAAGTTCATTTATTAATTCTTCGTTTTCTCTCCTAATTAAATAAACAAAATTAAAACTTGTTTTATTTGGTATTATCATTTCATCATATTGATTTCTCTTTTAATTAAAATAGCGAAATTAGAAACTTTGTTTTATTTAATTATTATCATCGATACTTCTTTTATGCTTCTATCTTAAAATTAAATACACAATTTAAATAATTTGTGTTATTTAAAATCGCATTTCTTCTTAATTAAATAAAGATTGCTAAAAATCTTTTTTTTAATTATCATTCTCCTTTTAATTTAATAAAACAAACCCTATGGTTTGATTTATTAAATTATTTATTCCTCATTTTGCTAAATTTAAATAGAAATTTAAATAATTTAAATTTATGCATAAAGAACCCTACTATTCACTCGCAATAAAATTAATTTTCAAAATTCAAATTAATAGCCAGCGCCATTCTGCGGAAAGAAGCTTAAAGGGAGGACAAACCTGCTTGAGGGAAATTCTCTCCAACAACCTTCCACCCACCTTCCCTCTTATCTTTCCTGGTGTTTTCATGGGGAGAAACCATTCTCCATGATCAGCTCCTTCTTCTCATCCCATGCCTTTGGATTCTCCAGAGGAAATCACAGCCCCTCATCCCGGTTTCCTGTGCAATTGTGCTGCCGTGAAAGCTATAAATATAGCTCTTGGGCTACAAGAAAAAGATCCCAACTTATGCAATCTTACTCTGTAGGTTTTCCAAGAATCCAAGCATCCAAGCAATCAAGCATTCAAGCATTCATCCAACATCCATCAAGCAGCAATCAAGCATCTGGCATTTGCAGTCATGGCTGCCATTACAATAGAATATGCATATTTAGTCACATAGGAATAGAATTAATTCATTTCTCATTCTTTAAGTGTCATTTCAATAGTTTAATTAGCTTACAAATCTGAGAGCTAAGTAGATTAGAGAAATCTTTAGAGTTAGAGAGCAATAGGATAGATTTCTGAAGCTTTTCAGTTTAAATTTGTTTAAATTCATTAAGTTTTAGATGCAATATCTTATTTAGAAGTGTAGATGCATAGTTTAGATTGTTTTCCCCTTTCTACCGCTTACAAGACTAATGAAGGATTATATGAGTGGTTAGTGATGCCTTTTGGATTGACCAATGCACCTAACACTTTCATAAGGTTGATGGATGAGATAATGAAGCAATTCTTGGGTAAGTTTGTTATTGTTTACATGAATGGTATTCTAATTTTAAGTAAGACTAGAGAAGAACATTTGTGGCACATTAGACAAGTATTACAGAGGTTGAGAGAAGAGAAGTTGTTGATAAAGAAGTGTTAGTTTTATGAAGAAAAAGTTGGTATATTTGGGTTTTATCAATTTTGTTGAAGGATTGAAGATGGATCTTGAGAAGGTTAGAACAATCATTGAGTGGCCTACACTAGTGAACATAGGATAAGTAAGATCATTCCATGAATTGGAAAGTTTCTACTAGAAATTCATAAGGAGCTTTAGTAGCATTTGCACACCCATGACAAAAATGATGAGAGGAGATAGGAAGGACTTTAAGTGGCCATTTGGATCACAAATAATTTTTGAATTATTGAAGGAAAAGGTGATAGAGAAATAAATGATAACATTACCCAATTTTGATAAAGTATCTCAAGTTGTTTGTGATGCCAATGAAAATGCAATAAGAGCAGTGTTGAGTCAAGAAGGGATACCAATAGCTTATTTTAGTGAGAATTTAAATGATTTCAAAAGGAGATATTTAGTTTATGATTAGGAGTTCTATGCCATAATTCAAGCCTTGAACACGTGGAGACATTGCCTAAGAAGTTTGTGTTGTATATTGATCATCAAGCTTTGTAGTATTTGAAAAGTTAGGGTAAGTTGAACCAAAGACATATGTGGGTTGGGTTCTTGTAGAGTTATACCTTTGTGTTGAAGGATAGGAGTGGTAAGTCAAATAAAGTTGTAGATGTATTAAGCAGAAGAAGGAATTTTTTGACAAGAATGAAGATAGAAGTATTGGGTTTTGAAGAATTGAAACATATATATGAGGATGATCAAGATTTTGTTGAAGCCTTTCATGCATGTAAGGAACTAGTAGTGACATATAGGAGTCGATGGTTGGATTATTTCATTTAGGAAGATATGTTGTTCAAGGAAAATAAATTATGTATTCCAAGGAGTTCAATGAGGGAGAATTTGATCAAGGAGAAACATAGTGGAGGAATAGAAAGATGGTTTGGGGTAGATAAGATAGTAGATTTGGTGTGTGAACACTACTTTTGGCTGCATATATTTAAGGATGTTAGGAAGTATGTTGGATGTTTGAGTTATGGTGTTGTCATTGCTGTCAACCTACAATATAGTTGTAGAGTTTGTTGGAAGCCTGAGTTGGTTAGAGAGATTGTTGGTGTGTGTTACATTATGTTGTGCTATCATCAGTGTTGTCATTGATGTATGGAATGAGTAAGTGTTGCAGTTGCAGTTGGTTCACTTGGTTTCCGAGTGATTTTGAGAAATTTATATAAGAGGGTGTGTAATGTAACAAAGTTGTGTTCAATGTCGTGATCCACATTTCTTCATGGATGAAGGAATGCTTCTGTGGTTTGGGTATGATGATCAAAGGTGTTTAGAGGTTCTATATCTAGAGTTTCAGGTTTTGGATAATTTTGCAGTGAAATTTGTGTTGGATAGTTTGTCTATCTATGTAGAAGGTTGTCTAGGATAAATGAGATTGCTTCACATTTCTCTGTAGTAAGGTTTCCTATCTTTCAAATTTGGGAATGAGTTTATATTGTTTGTAACTTCCTTCCCTTAAGGTTTTAGGTTCTGAGGTGTTCTGCAAGGTTAGTTAATAAGTTGTGTTTTGTGGCAGTGTGTCTGGTTGCTTAGAATAATGGTGTTCTTAGTTTCAGATGGTTTTGGTAGAGTTGTAGAATATTTTGATGATGTTGGAATATTCTAGATGTTGTGTGGTTTTCATGAACTGGAGAAGTGTGTCTGTGGTCACTTGTAGTGGTAGTTCAAGTTTGGATGACCTGATGTGCTAGCTCTATTTGTAGAAGTACCTCATAGATTGTGGATTGTGGATGTATTGAGTAGTGTGGTGATGTGGATTTGGATCCTAGTTAACCCTTGGTGTGGTCATCCTTCACTGATTTCCACCATAGAGGTGTTTGGTGCTGACCTATTTGGTGTTGCATGTTTTAGGTGGGTATGTTTCATTAAGGCCAACCTAATTGAGGTTGTTTAGGTTGTGGATGGTATATAAGCAAGGTAAATTGTTAGAGATGTGTGTGGATCTATAGAAGGTGTGAAAAAGATGAAAAATTGATTAAGTTTTGTGATTTAAGTGCGAGCTTAATTCCTATGACTCCAATTTAGTGAGAAGAAGGGTCTACATTTGTAGTGTTCTTAAAGTTATTGGAGGAATTGAGCTGAAGGTTGCAAATGGCATAAGGTTTTAGTGGTGGATTTCTCCTATTTACTTGAGATAGTGAATCTCTTTTTAACAATCTTCTATCTTCTTTCTTCTTAGTAGTGAGCCACCTGATAGTGAGTCTTTCTTCTTTTTTTGGGTAATGAGCCCTTGGTAGTGAGTCTACTTGTATTTGGTGTTGCAATTCATATATATGTGAGATAATCCTCACTGTGGTTTTTCCATTCTTGGGTTTTCCACATAAATTTGGTGTTCTTATGTTTTTGGATGTGTTTGCATTAATTTTTCATATGTTTACATTATGCTAATGCATGATAAGGGTTTGAAAAGATATAGAGGGTTTGAATGTTTTTAAGTATACAACTAATTCGCCCCCTCTCAATTGTCCTATGTATCTAACAATTGGCATTGAAGCAGTGGTTCCTTGGAGAAAGCTTAATCACTTGAGATAGATATTAATGGCACACAGAGAGGGTGCCAAAGCTCCTATGTTTGATAAAAACAAATTATACTTACTGGAAAGCCAAGATGGAGTCCTTTCTAATCTCTCTTGGATTTGGTTTCTGGAAATTAGTTGAAAATGGATACACTATGCTTGATGCTGTTTCAATAAGTGATGATAAGATCAAGGATCAATAAAATAATGAAAAAGTAAGAAATGCTATATTGAGTGGTCTTTCTAATTTTGAACTTGGAAAGGTGATAAGCCTACAATTTGCAAAGGATGTTTGGACAAAGTTGGAAAGCATTTATGAAGGAAATGACAATATCAAGAAAGAAAATATGTAAAACTACAAAGAAAAAATTGAAACCCTAAGGATGTCTGAAGATGAAGATATTAGTACATACATGCTTAGAGTTGATGAAGTTGTCAATACCATCAATGGTCTTGGTGGAAAGCTAGAGGAAAGCGAATTGGTGAAAAAAGGTATTAATAATTCTTCCTAAATCTTATAGCTCTAAAATTTCTACTATTGAGGAAGCTTAGAATTTGGATAATTATTCTAGAGATCAAATACATGGTGCTTTAAATTATTTTGAAATGAGATAGATTGGTCAAGATACTACACGTAAATAAACTTCATTTAAAGTATGCAAAGTAGAAAAGGATGATGAATCAAATCTAGACGATCTTGATGAGATGGAAGAAATTTTTGTAAAAGATTGAAAAAGGGAATTGGAAAATATAGAGGTAAGTTACCCTTTTAATGTTTCAATTGTGGAAAGATTGGTCATTATGCTTCTAAATGTCCAATCAAAATTTCAAATTATAAACCTAAGGATTATAAAGGAAAATTCGTCAAGAAGAGTTATTATGTTGAAAGAGACAATGGTGTGTTTGATGATGAAGAATCTAATTATCCTGATGAGGGTAGTGATGAATGCTTGTTCATGGCTCTAAAATTTGGAACTAATTTTGCTAATCTTGAAAGATGTGTGAAGGAAAGTGCTCCAATAATAGGTGATAACATTAAAGGAATTATGTTGACTAATTTTCATGCTAGAGAAGAGAGGAATTATTGGATCATAGATAATGGATGCTAAAATAATATGATACATGATAAGAGTATTTTTTTTTAAGTTTGAAAAGTATGATGGTGGTCTTGTTAAGTTTGGTGATGATACATCTGCTAAGATTTGTAGAAATGGTTTAATTAGTTTTGATGACAAGTGTAAAAGAGATGATTTTCTTTATGTCAAGGGTCTTCGACATAATATTTTAAGTGTAGGATAGATGTGTAGTAGAGTATACAACCTTGTGTTTCAAGATGGTGGTTGTGAAATCAGAAAGGAAGATCTAGTACTCTAGTTGCTAGAGGGACAAGGACATAAGGTAATGTTTATCAACTCAAAGGTAGTGGTGCTAAGTGCTTTATGTCTCAAATTAATGAAAGTTGTCTATGGTATAGAATAATGGGTCACATAAATTTTGATAGGCTAGTGAGGATTAGTTCTATTGATGCCATGAGAGATATGCCAAAGATTAAAAATCCTATCAATGTAATCTACAAAGAATATCAATTTGCAAAGAAAACTAAGAAGAGTTTAAAGAAAAAGAAATATTCTACCATAGGTTCTTTGGAGTTGGTGTACATAGATATATGTGGACTAATCAGAATAAGAAGCTCAAATGGTGATAGGAATTTCATGCTATTAATTGATAATTATTCTAGAATGACTTGGGTAACATTTCTCAAAGAAAAAATAGAATTTCTAGATAATTTTAAAGCATTTAGTTCTATGTTAGAAAATGAAAAGGATGTGAAAATAAAATTCTTGAGATTTGATAGAGGTGGCGAGTTTACTTCAAATTATTTTAATAGTTTTTGTGAAGATCATGGAATAAAAAGGCATTTGTCAACCCCTAGAAATCATCAACAAAATGGAGTTGTGGAGAGGAAGAATAAAAAAATTCAAGAAGCTACTAGGACAATGATGAAGGAAGAAAATCTACCAGATGTCTATTAGAGAGAAGCAATTCATATTGTAGTCTAAATTCTTAACAAAGGTCAAGAAAGAGTGAGTAGTTTAAAGACTCCCTATGAGTTATGGTATGGCAAACCTCCTACTATGAAATATTCTAGAATTTTTGGAAGAAAATGCTATATTAGAAGAGATGAATAAAACTTAGGAAAGTTTGATGCAATATTTGATGAAGGAATATTCCTTGGATACTCTACAAGAAGTAAAGCTTATTGGGGCTATAATAAAAGGTTGAAGAAAATTGTTGAAAGTGAAAGTGTTAAGGTGGATGAAGAACCACTATAGAGTTTATTACTAATAGATGGATATGAATTTGATGAATCCCCTTGCAGTGAAGAGAAGGAAAAATAGATGGAATTTGAAGATGAAGAAGCTTTGAAAATGATCATTAAGACTCTTAAGTATGTGTAGAAGAATCATTCTAAAGATCAAATCATTGGAGATAAGAGTAAAGGTATGTTGATAAGGAAGAAAAAAACTATGATAGAGGAACAAGTAAATTTCTATTTACTTTCAAAGATGGAACCTAAAATAGTGATAGAGGCATGCAAAGACAAGAATTGGATCAAGGCTATGAAAGAAGAACTGGAACAAATTGAGAAGAATGCGACTTGGGAATTGATCCAAGACCAACAAATAAGAATGTGATAAGAACTAAATGGATTTTTAGGAACAAATTGAATGAGGATGGAAAAGTTGTTAGAAACATGGCTAGACTTGTGTGTAAGGGCTAATCACAAGTAAAAATAATAGAATTTGAGGAGAAATTTGATTCAATGGCAAGGATGGAAGCCATTAGAATGTTTTTGTATTTTTCAGCACATAAAGATTTCAAAGTATATCAGATGGATGTGAATTTTTCATTCTTGAATGGTGAGTGTGAAGAAGAGGTGTACACTGAACAACTAGAAGGATTTTAGTTATCAGATGATGTTGATATGGTGTGTAGATTGAAGAAAGCATTATATGGACTCAAAAAAGCTCCTAGATCTTGGTATTCAAAACTAGACATGTATTTTCTACAACAAGGATTCAAGGAAGTTTGAGTCATGGTGTTGTCATTGCTATCAATCAACCTACAATATAGTTGTAGAGTTTTTTGGAAGCCTTAGTTGGTTAGAGAGATTGTTGGTGGGTGTTGCATTATGTTGTGGTGTTGTCATCAGTGTTGTCATTTATGTATAGAATGAGTAAGCTTTGCAGTTACAGTTAGTTCACTTGGTTTCCAAGTGATTTTGAGAAAATTTATATAAGAGAGTGTGTAGTGTAATAGAGGTGTGTTCAATGTTGTGCTCCACATTTCTTCATGGATGAAGATATTCTTGTGTAGTTTGGATATGATAATTAGATGTTTTCAAAGGTTCTATATCTAGAGTTTAAGGTTTTGGATCATTTTTCAGTGAAATAACTGTGTTTGATAGTTTGTCTATCTGTGTAGAAGGTTGTCTAGGAGAAATGAGATTGATCCACATTTCTTCATATTAAGGTTTCTTGTATTGTAAATTTTGGAATGAACTTATATTGTTTGTAACTTCCTTCTCTTAAGGTTATAGGTGTTGAGGTTTTCCACAAGGTTAGTTAGTAAGTTGTGTTCTGTGGCAGTGTGTCTAGTTGCACAAAATAATGGTGTTCTTAGTTTTAGGTTGTTGTGGTAGAGTTGTAGAATATTTTGATGATGCTGAAAATATTCTAAGATGTGTGGATGTTATGAAGTGTTGTTGTGTGGTCTGCATGGCTTAGAGAAGCATGCATGTGGTCTCTTGTAGTGTTAGTTCAGGTTTGGCCGACTTGACATGCTAGTACTATTTTTAGAGGTACCTCATAGATTGTGGATTATGGATGTATTTAGTAGCATGGTGATGTGGTTTTGGGTCCTAGTTAACCCTTGGTGTGTTCCTCCTTCAATTCTTTCCACCATGGAGGTGTTTGGTGCTGACCTATTTTTTGTTGCACATTTTAGGTGCATATGTTTCATTAAGGCCAACCTAATTAAGATTGTTTTGGTTGTAGTTTGTATATAAGCAATGCAAATTGTTGAAGATGTGTGTGGATCTATAGAAGTCATGTGAAATATCAAAAATTGATTAATTGTGGTGATCTAAGTGCAAGATTAATGCCTATAACTCTAATGTAGTGAGAAGAAGGGTCTACATTTGCAGTGTGCTTGAAGTTACTAGAAATAGTGAGCTAAAGGTTGTGGATGGCATAAGGTTTTAGTGGTGGATTTATCTTGTTACTTTGAGATAGTGAATCTATTTGTAACAATATTCTTCTATCTTCTTTCTTCTTGGTAGTGAGCCACCTGAAAGTGAGCCTTTCTTCTTTTTCTAGGCAATGATTCTAATTGTATTCATTGTTGTGATTCATATTGTAGAGGAGGGGGACTGACTGCTTAGGACCCCAAGCCATGAGAGGGTTTAGAATAATTAGTTGATCTGATCTACCTCATGCTAAGGGATTGTATAACATAGGTTTGATGTTTAAAGGGGGTGAAAAGGAAAATTGATCTACCTCTTTCCTTCTACCAACTTAAGGGTTTCATGAAGCTAGGTAAGAAATTTTCTAGAGTTCAGACTATAACTTAGGCACCTCACTACCAAAGAAATCTAGCACAGGACATGGATGACAACATGGTGCGTTGGTGTCTCAATAGGGTGTTATCATCTATATGGAAAAAAAGTGTAAAGTACATCCTAAAAATTATGGAAACCCACTAACAACCTAATGGATGTGATATAATGTAATAACAAAAAGCAGAAAGCAACTAAATAGCTAAGTAGCAAGAAGAATACTTTAAATTGATCTAATCTAGGAATTGGAAAAAGAGGGTGAGGAAAGCACACCTTCCTATCCATGAGTTGATATCTTCAGTCTTCACATGAATAACAACCTACAAACACAAGATGAAAAAAATGTTGGGGTTGTGTATGGAGGACTGCCGTAGTCAGTCCCCCACTTTGGTGTTCCCACCTCCATGGACAACTAGTATATCAATGATAGAGAAATATGATAAAGAGAAGTATTGAAATGGAAGTATAAGCACTATGCTAACAAAAATATGCTACAAAAATAATATGATAATGCTAAGTGAAAGAAAGATGAAACAATATCACCTTCAACCATGTGCACTCAAGGAAAATGGGAGGAGTGAGTTCACAAGCTTACAAATGTTGATATGGCCACAAAAACAAGGAATTTGAGTCCATAAAAAACCAACTTGCTACTTCAACGGTGGTGAGAATGCTGTGAAAATTCTATGAAGAGAATGAAGAAAGAGTTGTCCAATGTATGAATGATCAAGAAGTTGAAGAAAATGAATGAGATAACAATTTGAAGATGAAATTGGAGGTAAAGGAGCTATTCAAGGTTGGTCAAGGGCACAAAAATGTTACACTTCATTTCCAATGGAGAGTTGTAACACCTCCATAGATTCCAAAGGAAGAAATATTGTTAGGATGACAAGGCATTGTGCTAGCGTCCCCAAAAAAATATTCTCCACCGACACAAAAAATAATTTCCAAGTGGATGGGAAGTGAATGAAGGATGTGAAATAACATCATTGGATTCAATTTATCTAAGGTAGGAGAGACATAAATGTGGAATTTTTAGGGGGTACAAATTCATGTCATTACATTTTTCCCCCACTTTAGTGAGCATAAGTGTTAGCAAATTCACAATAAAGTAGGGTGAAAGCTAAGAAATATATACTTGAAATGTCGAGGAAGTAGAATGCAATTTGGAACACTCAAAAGCATAGGAAGAGGTGATGGATCCATAGGTACTCAATCTTGAGGAGAGTTGAAGAAATGAACTACAGGTCTATGGACCCATGGAAGATAAAAAAAAGGCTCCGTAGGTGCTCGGTCTTATAGAGGAGGCACACAGGTGCTCAGTCTTGAGGGAAGCCAAATGTGAAAGGATCCACATAGTTTGATAGGCCCTTACAAGTGCTCAGTCCTGCAAGGAAAGCTTGAGGTGCTCGGTCCTCCAAGCTCGATTGGGAAAGAAAATTTGTAGGTCCTACTAAGCAACATGTTAATCCATAGACAAAACATGTTATATAGAAAAAAGCCATGCAAGGAGAAAAACAGTCACACAAACTGTCAATAATTGAAGGAGAAGGTTTCAAAGGATTCCCTCAGGAACCCTTCAAAAGAAAAAGGGGTCCACTCAAGGGTGATGATATTTTTCATGAATGATTCTAGCATCAAGGAATCCTTTTGAAAGATTTCTTTCATTAAGGAATTCAAAAGGAAGAATGCTCCCTTGCAAGGGAAAGTTCTTAGAATTCTTCATCAAAAAAAGAACTCCCTCCTTGAAGGAAATTTTTTAGATTATTTCTTTTACAAATCCATGATGAAGGAAATTTTTTGCTATGGGTCCTTGTTGAAGAATTTAGTTTTTTGAAAAATAAAGTATTTTCAATGAGGGATTTGTTAGCTACCATATACACATTTTTTAAAATTGAAGTAGTATGATAGCCCCCTGTTAGGATGGGGTGTGCTGAACACAAAGGTATGTGACATCCTAAGGATAGAGAAGAAAGTGAAGTTGTGGCCCGCTATACATGATGAGATGTAATCATGGAAATGTTATCCCACATGCAAGGGAAAACACATAGGCACCACAACATCACAAAGCAAGAAAAAAAGAAAGATACAAAGAAAATGTAAGCAAAAAAAAGAAATCAAGAGACAGGGGGATCTAATATTTTGGGGTCAGAGCTGCTCATAGATATAGATAAATAGATATAATATAATAATATATATGAATTGTCATCAATCCCCTACTATATCAAACCATGTGAAGAAAGGTACATGAAAACAAAAAAATAAAAAATTGGGTCATCATAGAAGGGAAGCCTAAATGCCCCGAACAATTTGCATCGTCTCCAATTGTTGAAAATCAAGGAACAACAAAGGAAGAATGATGTGACAAATAGAATAAGTTTATGACACAAAACACTCCTATATCCAAGCACCTACAAGGGTGTCAAGGGTCCTCCAAGAACATATAAAACAATCATGTGGGGGAACACACTACACACATACATCTAATCTATAGATAAAGAAGAGGTGCCCTCCTAGTCCTCATCAACCAAGAGGTCATCGTTCTCCCAATCTAGATGATTGTAAGGGGAAGGTGGATGAGCCTACAAGGGTGGGATAACAATGGGAGCACCCTCAGACTCTCCTATGACAAGAGCCAAGGAAGAGGGTCCCTTGAGGTCTTCTTCGCTCAACTCCTATGAGGTAAACATCATTTATTTTGAAAAAATCATTGACAGAGCTAGGACATCATCTACTAAGTTTAACATGCACTTGATGGGAGTTCCATACATCAACTAAGCAGGTAATGAAGGAGGTGCCCGAGATCCACTGTCGACCTCATCGAAAGACTCAGGGGTAGTGACAAACTCAAGGGACATTGGGGCAACCTCCATCACTAGGATGGTGCAAACCAAAGAAGAACCAACTTCTAGAGAAGGTGATCCTTTCTTTTGACCCCCATTGGAAGCAAGGTCATCCTACAACTTGCACTTCATTGGAGCATGTGAAGTCCTCATAGATGAAGTGGAAGGTGAGGAATAAGCAGAGAAAACCACAATGGACACCACCAAGGTATTTGGAATATCCACAGGCTTAGGAAAAGGTGGGATGTTTGGAAGGGACATCAGGAGAGGAGGCTCAACCAAGGGAGAAATGAACACTTGCACCCTTTTAGGGTGAGGGTCATCCGTGCTCGTAGGGGGATCTAGAAGAAAGATCAAGATAATGGGAACTAAAGTAGAAGGGGCAGAAGAGGAGGAAAAAGTAGGAGACACAAAAATAGGGGTCACTAGCTCCCCTTCCTCCTTTTGTAAAGAATCCTACTTAGTAGCCAAAGCCTTCCTCCGATGATTACAAGTGTGTGCAAGGTGGTTTCATCAACTTTGAGAGTTGAAGGCTAAAACTTGAGGAGGAGTAGGAAGTTCCTATTCTATCATTAGAGTATCCATCATAGCCATTACTAGTGGAGGGAGTGAATCCTAGACAAGAACAAGAGGAAGAGATGTACAAATAGAGGTAACAATAACTAGTAGAGAAGCAAACTCAAGCACCTCGATGGTGAGCCTCTTCCCATTTTCCACCCTAGGGGTAGGAGTAGTAGGAGGCTGTGGAGGCCGAGACATAGAGGCAACTCCACAGGGCCTTTCCCCTTACCATACAAGATGAGCCGAGACACCGTGGGTAAGATAGGAAGGTCAAACACCTGATGCTTGGCCTTCTACCAAGTGGGCACTATCAAACTCCCCAAGAGATGCATAGGGGTAGAGGCCAAGGGAACCAAAATATGATGGGAGGCAGAAGTAGGTGGAATTGCAGAGGAAGAGGTAGAAGGCTCCAAAATAGACTTCTCCTTCTCCTTTTGAGAGGTAGAGGTAGCTTGATGCTACACTATCATGCAAGCCGTTACTGAAATAGCACAAGGGGAAGGAGGATAGTGTTGGGAAAATATTGGTCATCTCACAAAGAAACATCCAAGATTAGTAGTGCCTTCAATAACCTTATTTTGTTAGATTCCTCAAAGAAACATATTACTATACCAAAAAGTGCAATCAAACATAGTTAATTTCTCACTTTAGTCCTTTTGGGAGAAACTCATGCTTAACTAGTTTCAACAAAACCATTAAAAATTTAGCAAATAGAACCAACAACCATGAAAGATGAAACAAAATACATGAAAACATAGATATACATGGTGAAAACCCTTTTAGGTAAAAAAAACCCCACACTCAAAAAGCCCATATTATTCAACAACAAAAATGCAGTTATAATACAATATTAGGTTCATGGCCTTTACAGAGTTTACATCTTGTTCCATTCTAGAGAATATCCAACAACATAACCTATCACAACCGCCTCTCTGAGTGAGATATATCTCATTTGGCTACACAACTTCATGGCTCGACCACCAGCCTCTTGGCCTCACTGTCGCACAACCACTTAGCCTTCACCTTTTGCGAGATCCATCTCTCTCTTAGCTAGCTCAACAACATAGCCTCTTGACTTGCACCCAGCCTCTCAGTTTGTCTGCACCTAGGTAACCTTGGCCTGCACGACTCAGCCACCAAACTCTCAGCCTCTCTATCGCACTACCACTTATCCTTCACCTCCTATGAGGTTCATCTCTCTCTAGGATAGTTAACCTTTCAACCTTTGCCCAACCTCTCGACCTCTTTGGCTTGATTGATCTCAGCTTTGAGAGATTGTCTTTCTCTTCTCTCTCTTTGAATGTTCAACTACCATGCCCATTTAGGGTTTCCACCTTGAGCCACATGCCATCATCCAACATTCAAACCTAGCCATTAAATAAGTAGTTGAACAAATCTCCAACGTCGAACTTAGGGTTATCCACCTAACATTATGCTGCCTAGTCGAAGAGACATTTCACAATATCTTGGTGATTGTACAAGGTCACAATGATAAGGTTCCACCAGAGTCAACTTGCATGTCAAAGAGACATGATCCAATGTCCCAACATCAATGTTAAGTCACACTGACAAGATCCTTACAACCTTCTACCAAAATGTCAAGGAGACATCTTTCAAAGTCTTGTCGATCATGCCATGTCTCACCGACACTCTTTCATTGGAATGTCTAAGAGATATTTAGAAACCTCATGTTGATGTAACCACCTCTCATCGAAATTATTCACTGAGCACATGGGCACACATGCCATCTATCCTCCACATCATCGCCACTTGTTAGCCTTCATCATGATCCACCATCGTATCAGGTCCCACCACACTAAATGTCATTGGGCCCATTGATGGGACAAAGAAAAAGGTCCCACCAATATAGAAATGTCCAAATTTTTTCACATTACTACTCCAAGTGGTCCCCACATCTATCGGCTTCCAAATTGATTTGTCGCTCAAAACCTGAACTTTCAAACCTCATGTTAGATGTTGTGAAGTTCTCAAAACCTGCAACACGCTAACAACAAAGGAAGTTTCCTTCACTCCACAGTCACTAAGTTGGGAGGTTTTGAAACTTTAGAACCTTGTGACATTAGTTAGAAAAACTTGAAAACCAATGAGTTAACTTAGGTCGATGAAAGGGGAAAACACAACTACTCCAAAAAGTCGATTGAGCCAGTAAATTGAGTCACATTTCTCAACATTCTCCCACTTGATGAAGAACTTACTAGCTCCTTCCAAAGAAAACTCAAGAATCTTAAACAATGCTTCCACGCTCTAACCAAGACACCTGCAATGACATCCAAGATGTCCACCAACTCAGGAAATAGTTCCAACCATCCACCATAGGAAAAAAAAAATCCAAGGCATATATGCACCAATCTCAGGAACACAAGCATCATATTCTATAGAAGGAAAAGGCTTCAACATTGCCACTACTCCACTATACTCATATGCTACACAAAATAAAAATAGTTTCAACTTCAAAGCCCTCAATCATGAACACAACCATGAAGTCATTCTCCGGAAACAAGATAGAACAACAACCAAAAAACTAACTACTCCCATCCAATTGATCAACCCACGTGACTAAAAATAGCACCTGTAGCAAGTTCCTATCCATCCAATTACACATACCTCTAAGGTATTAACATTAGTAAACTCATGCTAGCGACACAACCAACCCATCAACCATAGAAACAAGCTGCATGTGCCAACCAACCAAAGAAAAGAAAACACATCAAGAACTCCCACTGCATGGTAATGCCAAATCTAAAAGGCATAATGAATATACCAATAGCATCACATAGAGAGTGTAAACATGTAGTTTCAAGGAACCATTCACAATGATATGTACAACTTGTACAACCCTCACCACAAGTCTCCATAACCAAGACCACAAAGAGAAAATTCTGCACATCACATACCTATAGAAAATCCTTCTACATAGACCTCTAAATGCCAACTGTGTCAAGTATGATCTCCTTCAAAACCCAAAATCCTTAAAAACATCCAACCACTCAATCACCAAGATCAAACACAACATATATATCATGTAATCAACATGGATGTAAGACTCTCAAAGAAGATCAAACTAATTCATTTCCCACTTCAAGAAAATATGCCCAATGCATATCCTAAACTCAACATCAATGAATGTAATCAAAATGCACAAGGAGATAACCATGCTATCCATATCTCACAATGAATCCTTCAAAAACATCTGAAATCAGTTCAAGATCCATATCCATGAAAGAAAGTATAAAACACTTGAGAGAAACAATGGGAAATACCTCTCAAGTGATAAAATGTTGAGTAGACCAAGAGAGGGGAATTAGAATTCTCCTCCATGGTAACCAAGTCACCATGACTCCTCCAAGAGAAATCTCCTCATTGGTCTCTATTGAAATCATGTCCAACCAAGGTGTAGGCTCCTTAGAATTTCTGTTGAAATATCACCAAGAGCAACCATCAACACTTTCCTCATAAGAGAAATACAACCTCACCTTATTCTCCATGTATCCATGAGAAACTGCAAATGATCATCTCATGCTAACTCCAATTGCATCACCACACTATCATTAATCTCTCAAACATATGACCAATGCACCCAAAACAAAGAGAATCACCAAACCATTATCAAGGCTCCAATCATCTCAAAAAGGAACTTATCATGACATCATGATCTACACATCCCCCTTAGGAGATCCCCTACTCCAGGTGAACATACCATGGTCTCAAGAGCAATACATCATGCCAAAAATTTAATGCGTAATCAAGAGTATACCATGATGTGAAACACAACTCTTAAACCAATATCATTTTTCAAGCACCACCAACACCTCAGAAAAAGACTAAGCATATTCCATGGTTCCAAGATGCTGCACATCTTCAAGTATTGTCCATGCAAATGTGAAAGAACCCTTCTACAACAACAAGATCTAAGAGCTCCTCCTAGTAACATCTGTAACACTAGAGAAGACCATCCATCAACAAGTGATGAATCCATAATCATTGCTAAATTTCCCACTAAACTATGATACCAAACTTTCCAAGCATCATGACCAAACATGTACAAACTGGAAATACTCCAGGTCCACTCAACAACATGTCCATTTGAAAACAATACCAAGTATCCCAAGATCTTCAAACCAAGTAGACAACACCATCATTGTCAAAAGCTTATAAAAAATTGTATACCCAAGCTATCCATGAAATTATGATTTACATGCTATAGGTCCCCATAACCAACTATTCAAGTACTTAGCACCATCAATCCTTGCATCTCAAAGTAGCTACACCAATGCACAAGTGACCACAAACAATGCCAACTAACAAGTCTGCACCAACATAGAATCGACCTCGTGGATATTGAAAATCCACTTCCGAGTTGTCCCACAACAAACATGTAGGTAAAGATAACCCACAACATTGCACAACCCATAGATCCATTGAAAAAAAACATGCAAACACATCATCACACTAGAAATTGAAAAATTGAGATCTCAAAGAGAATAACCACATAGAAAACTTGACTCAAACACCAGATCAAGCTCATATCCGATTTTCCAATCATGTCCACAATGAGAACCATAGTCAAGGAAACCACCAAGAATCACCACAATAATGCTGAGTGACAGATCATGTATTGACACTCCCATGCAAAGAAAGAAAACACACCTTCTCAAACCATGCTGAACTACAACTATCTCATCTAGTCACACCCCAAAAACCAGGGTTTGGAAAATAGCTTAACAACTCCACATAACCACAAGTTTTTCTTGACCGTGTAAAACCTGCAAAACCATAGAGCCATGCAAGTGAAAACAATCCTTAAAAGGAAACAAAAGTTCAGAAACTCCAAGCCCATTTCAAGCCAACTCCAAAACCACCAACATGCACATGCATATGAGAGAGCCAGGCTATTCAGAAGTTTTCAGACCACCCATAGATCAACTTCATATCCTGCATGCAATTAGGGTAACAAAGAACAACACCTTCAATACTAGGTCAAAGCATCCAACACAAGCATAGTACTCCATGGCTGAATAACAACCAAAACATCTCCATACCATCAGGGAGCCTCTCACATAGACACCCAGTATGAAAGCTTTTGTTGTAACACAACCACGACGCAAAAAATATTCCACCCCATATGCATTAGGGTTATAATGTTGCCAACTAGGAAATTCAGATCATAACATTCCAGTATGCCCAGTTTAAGTTTCTGCATATTCACTATCTTCCATGCTGCATGTTGTCTTAGAAACTATAGAAAAAAGCATGAACTTCCACTCGCCAAAGGATCAATACATCATTCAATTCCTTCAGATTTCCTTAAGCTTGCTACACTAAGAAATCTTCACAGAAGGAATAATCAAAACCATCAATATACTAGGAAGAAACACATCCTAAAAGAAGGCTCTGATACCACTTGTTGGGAAAATATTGATCATCTCATAAAGAAAAATCCAAGATTAGTAGTGCCTTTGACAACCTTATTCCATTAGATTGCCTCAAAGACATGTACTACTATGCCAAAAAGTGAAATCAAACATAGTTCATTTCCCACGTTAATCCTTTTGAGAGAAACTCATGCTTAACTAGTTTCAACAACACCATTAATAGATTTAGCAAACAAAACCAACAACCATGAAAGATGAAACAAAAGACATGAACACACAGATATACATGGGGAAAACCTTTTTAGGTAAAAAACCTTGCACTCCAAAAGCCCAGATCACCATTGTACTATTCAACAACAAAAATACAATTATAATACAATATTAGGCTCATGGGAATTATAGAGTTTACATCTTGTTCTATTCTAGAGAATATTTGGCAGCATAACCCATTGTGTCCACCTCTCTTAGTGAGAGACATCTCATTTGACTACATAGCCTCACAGGTTGACCACTAGCTTCTCAGGCTCACTATCACATAGTCACTCAACCTTCACCTTTTGCAAGATCCATCTCTCAGCTACCTAGCCTCTTAGACAGTTCGACAACCAATCCTCTCGACTTGCCACTCAGCCTCTCATCCTGCACCCAGCCTCTTAGCCTATCCTCACCTAGGTAACCTCATACTGCATGACTCGATCACTAGCCTCTTGGCCTCTTTGTCACACAACTACTTCACCTTCACCTACTATGAGGTTTATCTCTCTTTAGCTACCCAACCTTTCAACCTTCGCCCAACCTCTTGACCTCTCTGCCTTAATTGACCTCAAATATGA
Organism: Sequoia sempervirens; assembly: GCA_007258455.2. Classification (NCBI taxonomy): domain Eukaryota; kingdom Viridiplantae; phylum Streptophyta; class Pinopsida; order Cupressales; family Cupressaceae; genus Sequoia; species Sequoia sempervirens. The sequence goes on along the minus strand of VDFB02000002.1, from coordinate 204,917,897 downwards.
GAGATTGTCTTTCTCTTCTCTCTCCCTAACTATTCAACTACCATGCCCCTTAGGGTTTCCACCTCGAGCCACATTCCATTATCCGACATTCAAACCTGAGTGTCAGATAAGTAGTCAAACAAATCTCCAACATCAAACTTAGGGTTATCCACCTAACACCATGCCATCTAGTCGAAGAGACATTTCACAATGTCTTGGCGATTGCGCAAGGTCACAACAACAAGGTTCCACCAGAATCAACGTACATGTCAAAGAGACATGATCCAACATCTTAGCAACAACGTTAAGTCACACCGACAAGATCCTTGAAGCCTTCTATCGAAATGTCAAGGAGACATCTGCTAAAGTCCTTCTGATCACACCATGTCTTGCTGACACTCTTTCATCAGAATGTCTAAGAGACATTCGAAAACCTCATGTCGATGCAACTACCTCTTACCAACATTATTCACCAAGCACATGGGCCCACATGCCATTTGTCATCCATGTAATCGCCACCTATCAGCCTTCATCATGATCCACCATCCTATCAGGTCCCACCACCCTAAATGTCATCGACCCATTGATGGGACAAAGAACAAGGTCCCACTGATATAGAACTACCTGGCCGATATTCACATTACCACTCCAAGTGGTCCCCACATCCATTGGCTTCCAAATTGCTCTGTTGCTCAAAACTTGAACTTCCGAACCTCATGTCAGAGGTTACGAAGTTCTCAAAACCTATGTCATGCCAACAAAAAAGGAAGTTACCTTCACTCCACAGTCACTAAGTCAGGAGGTTCTAAAACTTTAGAACCCTATGACATCAGTTAGAAAAACTTGAAAACTAGTGACTTAACTCAGGCTGATGAAGCAGGAAAACAAAACTACTCTAGGAGGTTGAGCAATCCAGTTAATTGAGTCACATTTATCAATAGATAGGTCACTTTTGATGCTATTCCCCCATTCATGTATTTTATGTAAGTGTGATACAATAGGTCCATCCTTGGAGGAAGCAAACCAATAAGGGTAGGTAAGAAGTGGTCTAATAAATAATCCCCACACAACCCAAGGAGTTTGTACCCAGTTTCATGCACAACGTGCACGAAGCCTTGATGGGATAACTTCAAACACTTATGGGTCACCGAAGGGACTAACTTCATGAAAACTAGCCAAGTAATTCCTAGATTCACTTTAAATAATTCAAACTCCAAGATAATATCGAAAAGGGAATTCATAGTCATAGGCCCAACCACGATTGAAAGGGTGATAGAATTAATGGGAGGGATGGAAATCCCATCATGAGTACGTATTGTGCTCTAAGATTAATCGTACCCATCCTTATGTAGAAATTTTATTAACATAATATCCTCTGTGATAACATTAACCTAAGATGTAGGGTCAACAAGAATGCTAGTCATGATATTCCCATTGATACAAGTAGGAATGTATAGGGGAGAGGGTTCTCTATTAGCATTCATTGACAAGTCTTGCAATGTAAAGGTTATAGCAGGAGACCCATTCGTAGGATGCACAAATGAGATGGGAAGATGCATGAAAGAAGCCATCTTCTACATACCTTAAAAAGAAATTTCTTAGAAGCCCACAAGGGTTTAACAATTAGACAATGAACTATTTTATTTTTCACTTCACAATATTTAGAGATTCTCTTAGCTATGCCACTAGGGGTCGTTGGTTGGGTTGTAAAGGCTAGATGCCCTACAATGCACAAACCCACAAAACACCTAGAACATGAGATAAGATTCCTTCAATGCTACAAAATGAAATCAAAATAGTTCTTTTCGTGTTCACTAAAATGTAGAGGAAGGGGATCGACTGCTCAAGACCCCAGGTCACGAGAGGGTCTAGAACAATCAACTACCATGATCTACCTCATGCTAAGGGATTGTATAAGATAGGTTTGATGTTTAATTGGGGTGAAAAGGAAGGACAACTGATCTACCTCTTTCCTTTTTCTAACTCAAGGGTTTCAGGAAGCCAGGTGAGAAAGTTTCTAGAGTTCAAATTGTAACTTAGGCAACTCACTTCCAAAGGACTCTAGTGCAAGACACAAATGATAGTGTGGCACACTAACATCTTAGTGAGGTGCTAGCATCCATACAGATAGAAAGTGTATAGTCTAAAAATTAAGGAAACCCACTAACAACCTAACGTATGTGATATAATGCAATAAAAAAAAGTAGAAATAAACTAAATAGCTGAGTAGCAAGAAGAATACTTTAACTTGATCTAATCTAGGAATTGGAAAAAGAGGGTGAGGAAATCACACCTTCTTATCCACAAACTGATATCTTCAAAGTCTTCACATGAAAAGAAACCTACACAAACAAGATGGAAAAATGTTGGGGCTATACATAGAGGACTACCACAGTTAGTCCCTCTCTTTTGTGTTCCCACCTCCATGGACAACCAATATAGCAATGAAAGAGAAATATGATAATGAGAAGTATTGAAATGGAAGTACTAAGCATTATGCTAACAACAATATACTATGAAAACAATATGATAATGCTAAGTGAAAGGAAGATGGAAAAATATCACCTTCAACTATGTGCACTCAAGGAAAATGGGAGGAGTGAGCTTGTAAGTTTGCAAATGTCAACATTGCCACAACAACAAGGAGATTGAGTCCAAAAAACACCAACTTGCTACTTCAATGGTGGTGAGAATGTTGTGAAAATGCTATGAAGAGAATGAAGAAAGAGTTGTCCAATATCTAAATGATCAAGAAGTTGAAGAGAATGAATGAGATAGTAATTTGAAGATGAAATTGGAGGCAAAGGAGCCATTCAAGGTTGGTCAAGGGCACATAAACATGACACTTCATTGCCAATGGAGAGTTGTAATGCCTATGCGGATTCTAGAGGCAAAAATCCTGTCAAGACGACAATGCACCATGTAGATGTCCGCGTGCTGCACTAGAATTCTTTACAAAATATCCTCCATCGACACAAAAAAACTGCCAAGTGGATGGGAAGTGAATGAAAGACATGGAAAAGCATCATTAGATTCAATTTATCTAAGGTAGGAAAGACGTAAATGTGGAATTTTCAAGGGGTGAAAATTCACACTATTACACATATATGTGAGCTAATCCTCATTATGATTTTCACTTCTTGGGTTTTCCACATAAATTTGGTATTCTTATGTGTTTGGATGTGTTTGCATTATTGTTTCATATGTTCACATTCTGCTAATGAATGATAAGTGTTTAATGGTTGATAAGGGTTTGAAAAGATATTATGGGTTTTAATGTTTTTAAGTATACAAATAATTCAAGCCCCCTCTCATTTTTCCTATGCATCTAACAAATTATGTTTGAAGTTACAAAATCTGTCAAGTAGAAAAAGGGAGTAGTTAGAATACTGGATTATATAAACCCTTGATAGTATCGAAGAGACCTTGGGTAGAGATAAGTATGGATTTCATATTGGGATTAGCAAGAAAAAAGAGAGGATATGATTCCATAATGGTAGTAGTGAACATATTTTCTAAGATGGCACATTTCATTCCTTGCAAGAAGACTAATGATGTTGTGCATGTTGCTGATCTATGTTTCAAGGAGATTATGATATTGCATGGAGTACCAAAAAGTATATTTTTAGATAGGGGAAAAAAGTTCATTGGATAATTTTGGAGGATATTGTGGAAGAAGATAAAAAATAAACCAAAAGTTCAATTCAACATATCACCCACAAATAGATGGAAAAACAAAGGTTGTAAATAAGAGTTTGGGTAAATTATTGAGATGTTTGGTTGGAGATAAGGTAAGAAATTGGGATATATTTCTACCACAAGTAGAGTTTGTATAAAATAATTTAGTAAATCAGAGCATAAGGAAGACACCATTTGAGATTGTGATAGGGATACATCCTAGAGGAATTACGAAGCTCAGAGACATCAGTATGGAGAATAAGAGGAGTGTAGAAGTAGAAGAATTTGTAGGATTCATGGAAACATTGCATAGACAGGTCCAAAAGCACTTAGAGGAAATGAAAAATAAGTATAAGAAGTAGGGAGATGCAAAAATGAGACATAAGGAATTTTCTATTGGGGATGAAGTCATGGTATACCTCAGAAAGGAAAGGTTTCTAGTAGGAACATACAATAAACTGAAGATAAGGAAGTTTGGACCATGTAAGATTCTCAGGAAGTTTGATTCAAGAAATGCATATGAAGTGGAGTTACTAGAGACACTTGGGTATATCACCTATTTTCAATGTAGCAAAAAAATATAAGTATCATGAAGGATAGTCAAGTGGCAGTAGCAAAGAAGTGTGTTGTTATTTTTGCACACATGCCTGATGAAATGGGGACCCCCTCTTTTCTTTTTTTCACTTTCGCACCAGCCTCGCTCATGTACATTTTGTTTTTCTTTTTTCCCTTGAGTTTTTGGCCTTTGGCCTATGATTCCTTTGAAATTTTGAGCACCCCCTTGAAAATATTTAAAATTGGCTAAGTATCCTGTTGTGGAAGTTTCCATGTGGGTTTCCATAGGTGGGATGCCTTTAGGTAGATGCCATATTTTTCAATCTGTTTGTAGAAATTTTGTTGTGGGCGGCTACCTACAAAATTTTATTTGTGGAATTACACAAGGGTGGCACTGTTTCCATTGGATTCAATAAGTCTTTAGCCTACAAAGTTCTGGATTCTACATTCCACATCCCTGCATCACCTCGGCTTCCACATGTCACTTTTTTGCATAGGTCTGACTCCCACAGTCCAAGTCTCCATATGACTCCAACTTTTTCCCCACATCTATGCTTTCTAGGGTTTTCATGTGAAATGAGGAATCTTCTACATTAAATGCACCATTTCGTATAAATAAGGGGGTGATTTTCTCATTTTTGCACTATGAATTTGGTGATTATTGTGTCTTCCACGAGCTTGGGTGACCATTTAGACTTTGATCTTTGAGGATTCCTTGCTCATTTCACCATCGATCAAATTGGTATGACTACCATCATCCTTCATTCACATTTCCTTGTGATTTTAAAGCATTGGGTGGGGTGTTATTGATTTAGGCTTGAGAAATTTAAAACACAATCGGTAAACCCTTAGGAGAAAATTTCCTTGCAAAACTTCATCCCTGTCATGCCAAAAATTGGCTCAAAAGGTGATGGATTCCACATAGAATAAAACCACATCATGTAGAGAATTATGTGCAAAAATCTATGGTGCTCACACCAGAGCATCGACATGATCACTCATGGCTCCTATAATGGTACTTTTCACATTTTCTTTCAAAGACCTTAAAATGATGAAATTTGAGAATATTATCATTCTTCCACATTGTAAAATTGAATGAACCTTAATTATGCTAAGTCCCTAAAATGTTGTGGGGATTTGCATGTGGAAATCTTTGTGTGGGATGCCATCAGAACCATGCCATTTAATGACATGGTCACTTCTGGCTTCCAACGTGATGGATCCCGCATTGCAAGTTTTCACATTTATCTAAATGGGTCAGAGAATTAATGTTAGGACATAAAACCTAGGTCATTGAATTCCTCATGTGCTTAAATGGGTTTATTTTGAAATTTCACTAAGTATTGCATTTGCAGAAAGTTGGGTGCAGAAGGACATTTCAACCATGCCATTTTATGGTGCAAACTTATCTAGCTTCTGAATTGGTTGCTTCCACAATCATTTTTCTTGTATGGGGCACATTTCTTGATAATTTTAGTGTTTTGTACCTCATGCCTTGGAATCATCATTCCCCATGTGCAAAAATTCAAGATTGTTAAGTATTTGAGTGGTGTAGAAAACTTGTTGTGGGTTTCCACATGCGGGGTGCCATCTCACTGGCACCGTTCAGTTTAGCACCCACATTTTTTCGGCTTGCAACCTTATGGCACTCGCATATCCCCGACCCACATAGCTGCAAAACTCACAAAATTTTAGATACTTCCTTACATTGCTAATTTTAATGTTTCTTTTCCAGAATTTTCCATGACTATGAAAATTTTGAATTACAAGGTTGTATTTCTTGATTGAACTAACACCTCTTGCCTATATTTGATCTAGTTATACTTTTTATGCATTGTTCACATAGGTTTTATGTAAAATACTAAGACGGAAGAAAATAGTGAGAGAACAACAAAAATTGGGAAAGAGAAAGCCAAGATGAAGTACAAATTCTATGGTGCAAAAATCACTTTCAAAATTTCTTCTGAATGGGACAAGATATGATATATAGATCTCAAGCATCTAAACATTGATGAGTTATGGGAGCACACTCTGGTCAACCCAAAGAATGATATGACCTGAAGGATTAGGAAGAGCGACCTCACTCATGCAGTTGGATTCCCACCATCTCTAATCAGCCCCGAGCTCATCCATGAGTGTAGGGAATTATATCATAGGGATTCATAGAGGATAGCCACTTTTGAGGGATGGTTGGTGGCCAACTTATCACCTTCATCCATTTCATAGACTTTTGGAATTACATCCCTTTTAGAAATGGGAGTGTGTGTGAGAGATTACACTCTCAATTTCTAGAAAACAAATCCTATAACTTGCTTCCAAGTAATAAATAAGAAGTGGATGCACACCTCCTGACCCAGTGTGGGAATGTTACCAAAGAATTTATATAGAAGTGAATTTTTGGAAAAGATAAATGACTTGGAAACTTTATTAAGCAGGGTGGTGGGATTTCTTGTCCCTAATATCTTTGAAGAATGGATGTACTATTTCATTGAGGAAATATTAAGGAGAGAGATCCAATTTCATTAGGAAAAGACCATCAACAATAATATTCTTGCTTACTTTGTTTAAGTAAAGAAGACTTCAAAATTGATGCAGAGCAGGATGGAGGAACAATCAACTAAGCTTTGAAAACCAAACACCAACTCAAAATCAAATAACTAGCACAACTTCCATAGGGTCAGCTCTATGGCTTTCCAATTCACAACTGAGCAATTGAAAGACCAATTCCTCAAAGAAAACTGTAAGAACACCCATTGATCATCCATATAGAATCCATATTCCATCAAAAAGACATTTCCAAGTTTACAAGTAAGATTCATATGTCAAAACATAGAAAAACATTAAGACACTGTGTCCAAGGGCTAGTAGAATTAGCCCACTTTTACAAAGAAGGTACACTTTAAACTCCACCAAACCTTATGAAACCTTGAGGCAGCAATTAAAATGCCCAAAAACTACTAAATCTACCACTAGTTTCTAGAAATCACTCTTCCAACATAGCAAAACCAAAAACCCTTGATTCTAGGCCTTCAAAAGGAGGGTTTATTGTAAATCATACCTCCAGACCTTTCCAGACCCTGCCACCTGTTCAAACACTCAGAATTATTCCTGCACAAGCTTTAAAATTCATCACATAGGTTATTTCTTCTAGAAAACTCATAAACCATCATTTAGTTCCTCACTTTCACAAGGAAAATCACCCAAATTCAACCTAGGGCAACATCCAAAACCCACAAACACACTTCCTCCGACCTCCACAACATTTGGAAACCTATGTTACAACAAATTGGGTCATTCCACTGAGTTACAATTGCTACAGTAGGTGGAATGCCCTAAAAACTCATTTTATTACTCTCAAAACACTTGCACCAAAACAGAGTAGTTTCAGGAAAACAAAGATAACTCACTCCAAAATTAATAGTTTTCAATCAAACCTAAAGCATTTGAAAGTAGACTCAGTGCCCTAAAATAACATGTCAGTCTTCAACCAAGATTTGGAGTTGTACAGACTGTACCAGCCAAGCAAAGTTCAGGAAAATAGGAAAAACATGGGATTTCAGACCACCCGGTAGTAAAATGAGGATATCTCACTCGATTCTCAATGAAATAAAACCATTCCAATGCCAAAAGAATTATTATTCAATTATCTATCCATCCATTATAGGCTTGGAGTGTGGAACAATGTGTACAGGTCGTACAATGCACGTGATCAGCAATTTCTTAATGGAAAACACAAAAAACAGCAAATTTCTTATTAGAAACTCATTCCAAACTTCTTCAACAGCCTCCCCTTCGAGATATTACAGAAATATATCATGCTACCACCTGAAAAATACCTCTTGGGGCACCTATAACTGACCACAAACTAACTTAACCCTTACATATGCTTAATTTTGCATTGTTTGACAATTTGTTAACAACAAACACAAAATAATGCAACCTTTTGCATTTTTGGAACAACTAACCTTAAAAACCCACCAATTACATGAATAATAGTCTCAAAGACCTTATTTAACATTAATTTACTCAAATTCACCTAAATTTCTAATGCCTTCCTTCAAAGGATGAATTGTTGAAATTAAGTGTAATGGGTGCTCCTACACCAAAAATTCTACATGACTTCCTATGTCATTTATGTGTTGGCAACAAAATTTCTGTATAGAGGCTTAATATGTAAAGGGAATTTGGGGATAGGTCCCAATGAAAAGATTGTTTATGAATGTGACCCATAATTACAATGCATGAATTACAAGAAGAACTACAAAAGGGTGAATAACACCTTCATCATGTACATCATTAGGTAACTATCAAATGAATTTGGGAATATGATGTTGTACTCTACTAAGGAAATGGTGAAGAACTTCAAATATTGGTTTATCCAATTTCCTAAATTCACTTACTTCAAAATTTAAGGATTCTTTGGGGTCTTGTATAGGTCACTAAGGTACCCCACTGACAAGATGGTCATGTTAGAGCTCACATGAGAGCTACATACTTCACATAAATTGTTGCAGTCGAAGCATAGAGAAGGGGTGCCATACCATATGACCCTAGGAAGAGGAATGTATGCCTGTCCCACATCAATATCAATCCAAAGTTCTGAAAAAGAGATTCAAGAATTTAGATTCCTCCTGCACACTATAAGGGGAAATGTGGACCCATGGGGTAAGCTAAAGAAATAGGTTGGATGACAAAAAGCACAAAAATTACATGTAGAGGACTGTTGGGCCAGCTATGAAAATGACCAGGAGGTTAGGAAGAGACTATACATGAGGATGCCATTGGATTTTGTAAGGACTCTAGATATATATACTGTCTCAGAATAGGTAGAAGAAGATGATAATAGGTTGGATGAGGCAGCCTATGGTAAGGCAGCCAAGCTTCTGGTCTCATTGATTGATTGGACTGAAGAAGACATAGATATTGATATAGTCACTCACCTAGTATTTCAAAGAACCAAGAAGTGGCTTGATGATCACATTGCTCCATTGGAGTAGCAAGGAGTAGAGCTCACTTATGGTGAGTGGGAGCTCACTCCAACCACCTCTGTGATTGTGTTTGAATCTTCTTCATCTAATTTTTCATCTCTGTCTTCCTCTTCACTTTTTCCCTCCCAACTTTCCTTTTCCACATTGCCACCTTCTCTCCCTTCTATCCCCTCTTTGTCAACTTCTCTACCATAGTCCTTTGTGGATTATCTAAAAAACATGCCTAAATGATTCTCTGAGACTATATTATCCTAAGATGGTAGGTTCCTCATGACTTAGCTTTCCATTGCTCTCCCTACTCCTCTTCCTACCCTGGGACCACCTAAAATGGAAAATGTAGAAAATATTTAGGAGGAGATACAACAAAAGGAAAAGGAGAAGCTCAGGGATGTAGTTGATACTGGTGGTGAATCTACTTAGTAGAACCTGAGGATCAAGTAGGAGAGCTAGATTAGGGAATTAATATTATTGATCTTGATGAAGAGGCCTTTGATGATGATGATGAGAAGACTCCTAAGGGAGATAGCATGAAATAGGAAGAGATCCTATAAGATGACGAGTGTAAACAGGAAGAAATACCTCAAGAAGAGGAAGAAAAAGAGAAAGAGGAAGAAAAGAAAAAGGAAGCAAATATTAATTTTGCTAAATATGAGAAAGAAATAATATAAGAACATACTAAGGTAGAGAGAATGGTTGAAGATACTCCTTAGGTTGAGACATATGTACAATACCAAGAAGACAAACAAAAGAAACACGAGGTTGCTGTCTCATCATCAATAGGAAAAACATTCGTCCCCTCTTGGTTGGAGCATCAAATGAAGGATAAGGCTTCAGTAGTACATGATCTAAGGGATCATTTTAAATCCATTATGGATATGGAAGGCCAATGACCCAAGGAGAGGAAGAAAGCAAAGGTGCAGTCACACATCACAACAGATGCATTAGGATCCTACACAGTTCATGTTGCTACTCCAATGGCTGATAATGATGCTACAACTATACTACCATATGAATATCATACCACATCTATTAACATTGGTCTGACTAATAGGATGCAAAATATTGATGAATTTAAGGGGTTGGTGTCCACTATTTTGAGTCAGATGGATAAAGACCAAGCAAATAAGAAGGAATTGAAAGCACAGGTGGTAGAATTGTATGGCTTCATTCAACAATTAGTTACTTCTAGTGAAGAGGTATTTGCAGAGGCTCCTACCCCAACAATTTTTTCTAAGGAAGAGGTAAGCAAGGTAGAGCACATGAGAAATTGGACTAAGACTACCTCAAATTGGATTAGTCCTGTTGCTAGCACAGGAGATAAGGCCAAGATTGTAAGAGTAGAAATGCAAAATCATTTTCTAATTTTGAAAATAGAGGTCAAAAAGGAGATCAAGGAATGTATGAATTTTTCTAAATATCACAATCTCACTTGTCCAAAGCTAGAGGTTATCAGGGCCTTTCCCACAAAAAATTTGGAGTGGGAGAAATTTTTGACTAAGGATGAATTGAAGGAGCTTGAGGTGTGGGTATTTGCTATTGAATTCTACAAGGATTTCCTTGCCATAGTGTTTCCAAGATTACAAATAATTACCAAAAGAATCAATGATTTATTATTAGATTGTGATTCATTTTTGGAACTTTTGGCTAGAGCACTAATGTCTACAACAAAATTAGATGCTGGAGCTATTAGGAAAGCATGTAGAACTAAGATAAAGAGAGGATTTTCCAACAATTTGGATGAAGATTTCTTGAATTTTTCTGCAAGGGAATTCATGAAGTATGGGAAATTTATCCAACAAATACAGACATGTCCAGACCTACACACATAACTGATGGAGGATTATAAGTTAATCACATTCAAAATCAACATAGCTCAACTGCCTTCCCATCAACAACTTTCTAAAGCTCTAGTTAATTTTTTCAAATATGCTGTAAAAGAAAAAGAAGCTGGAAATATTTTTATAGAAGATAATTATCTGTAATTTCTAGCTAGAAGACAAAATTAGTTACCTCAAAGTGTGTTTATGCATTTTTTTGGGTATTTTGTAGAATATTTCTTGAATTTAAAATATCTAGGGATATTTTTTTCCTAGGTTCACGTGTGAAGATATTTTTATATTGGGATTAATTTTAAATGCATTTATTGTGCCCTAACCCTAAGGGAATATTAAATTTGGGCCATTGAATGGGATTTAATCTTGACCATTGATTTGCAATGTAAAATCTATAAAAGGGAAACCTCTCTCATTTGCAAGGGGTTGTGGAGAATTGTTGTAATAGACATTCTAGAGAAATAAAAGAGAAGGCATTGGAGTGTTGGTGAATCCCTTGTGTTCTTTGAATGTATGCATGATTCCATCTTCCAAATTTTGTTTCGACATTTCTAGTTTATGTTCAGTTTCAATAATGACAAAGTGTTAAGATATCTTGATGAATTTCCTGCTCATACCTTTTGTAATTTTTTGATTGTAAGTTACTTTGTAAAGTTAATCTGAGCTAATTTCATCCACTCAAGTTCAACTATGTATGTTTATGCATTTATGTATGAATTTTATAGTCTAAAAATATAAAGGTTACCTTTGAAGATTGCACTTGTTTTATAGCGCTGTAGGTCACACTTGGTTAAGCATAGCTAAGTTTTGGGAGTTTGTCTATTTGAAGCATAAGTCATTGTTGTAGTTGTCCTTAGTTTCTCAATGTAGACATGGAAAATATACTGATTGATCCTATACAACTGATCCTGATTTTACTAACACCAGTTTGTCCTGAATCATCTCCTTTGCTAACCATTTAATCAAATAATTTGTATTTGATTAAATTCATCACATTCCATCTCTTAATTAAATAAATTAATTTTATCTAATTAAGTCATCATTTCCCTTTTAATTAAATAATTCATTTTATTTAATTAATCTCTAAGGTCATCTCATTTAAATTAAATAAATTTATCTCTATTTGATTTGAAACTAACACCATCTTCTTTAATTAAATAAATCAAAATCTTATTTAATTAAGTCTAAATTCATTTTATTCTCATTTTGATTTAAATTAATATAAAAATCAAAGTCAAAATTGTCAAATCAACTAATCTCCCTCTTAATTAATCAAATCCTGATTAATACTAATCTTAATCCATCCAATCCACTAGATTTTTCCACTTGCTCATGAAAATCAATTTAATTGATTTATTAAATCATCTTTTTTCATTCAAAAAGGCATCAAAGATGGAATATTCTTCAAATTTGAAATCTCCCCCCAAAAGGACTTGTCCCTCCAACAAGGCATTAAAGGCCTCTTACATGTCCTTTTCTTGAGCCAAGTGGCATTTAATTCATTTCTTCTCTCCCTCCAACTTGTCACTTCTCCATTTTTGAATTTCCATCTAATTGCATTAATGTGCACATTCATCCAAATGTGCTCCACCTTTGTCCACCCAAATGTTGACAAGTGGCATTATGCTATTGGTTGGTGTTTGATCCCAAATTCATCCATTTTCCTTTGTCCTCCATCATTCTCTTCTATAAATAAGAGGCTTACATTTGGATTTTGGATCCACAAATTTATGTAACATTATTATCTTGAATTTTTTGAGCAATCTTCATCCATCTTTATCCATTTTCATGATTTCATAGCTAGGTTATGGCAAAATTTCATCAAGGAGCATCAAATCTTCAACATTGATCATCAATATTGCAAGGGATTGGGAAAGGGCCATTTTCCATATCAAAATAACACCAATTCCCCCATGGAATTGAGAGTTTGTTTATTTTGAGCAAGATTAGATAGTTTTTGTTATGTTCTTCATTTATTTCTTATTCTTGATATCTCAAATGAATTTCATGGGGAATGTTGTTTCTAACTTGCATATTGGACTAATAATATGTTTGTTATTTGTGTTTGTGCAGGTCTAAGGTCCACCATTCACATTTTGGTGCTAGAAGGAGGGCAGAAATCACAAATCTAACACATTTTTTTGATAAATTTTGCTATTTTTCAATAGGTCTGTTCGTTAATTGTTGTTACAACACATCTAGGATATCTTCTAGCACATCCATGCTCTGTTACAACACATCCATGGTATCTTTTACACATCCGTGCTCTATTATAGTTCATCCATAGTATCTTCTGGTGCATCTGAGCACTCTTTTAGTGCATCTAAATTTAGCGCATCTGAGCACTTTTTTAGCGCATCTGAGCACTGTTTTAGTGCATCTGAGCACTCTTTTAGCACATCTGAGGACTGTTTTATCACATAGGGTCTCTGTTTTAGTGCTTTTATAGTCAGTTTTAAAATGGCCATATCTTGGTCATATGGAGGTCTTTTTTGAAGCTTTTTTTTTGAAATGAGGTAGAATTTCATAAGCTATTCAATTGTGTTAGGAAATAAAAGAGGGAAGGAGGAAACAAAAACAAAGGATTTCTATGCCATCATCACTTGATTGTAACAAGTGTTTTTAAACACTTTGGGAGTAATTATAATCCCACTTTAAGCCTTTTGTTCTCTTCAAGTTTTAGGCTCAAAATAATTTTTTTTTGGGTTTTAAAAATAACAAAACAAAGGGGTTAAAAATAATCTTAGGAACTTACTACATTTTGTTTTGGACTTACCAATTGAACAAACAAATCTCACACTTCAAATTTGGTGCCTAAAAAAAACTCATTTTCTACTTTGAAGTTAAAATGAACATGTGCTTTTGTGCCTTGTAATCTTTTTTGCAAAGTAATCTCATTTAAAAAGGCATATGTGCTTCTGTCATGCTTCATGGCGATCTTGAGAATCAAAAGTCTTTTTGGTGACATTAAGTTGCATAAAAGATTGCCTCCACACTTCAATTTAGATTCTTAAAATTGAACAAAGCTTGCTAGTGTGTGTGGAGCATATAGTGTGTGTTCTCTCTTTGTTCATGTGAACAAAGATTGATCGAATTACGGATGTGCTTGCTCAATTTTTTTTACCCTTAGAGGGCTTGCTTGGTGGGAAAAAGTAATCACCCTAGGGAATGACCCAACTGGGAACACACTAAAGCCAAGTGACTTCCACCCGATATATAAGTGTGGGTACTTAAGGAAAGTTCAAGTATCACGAGGATTGTTTCAAAAAGAAGGGAATCAATGGTCTCTTTCAGTATGAATGATTCCCCACGAATGGAAGGCCTATACTAGAACCTTTTGTTTAGAATCCCATATCCTTATCTATTTGTTGGTGCAAGAACGGTCATTTTGAAGCCACCCCATATTCTTGTGGTTCTTGGTAAAGATGAGAAGTATGCCATGGGAGTTTCATGGGTGCTAAAGCTTGGCTGACCCATAGAAGTGAGTGCCATGGAGGGGAGCCTGTGTGGTCAAGATTTTAATCATCCACCAAGAATAAGAGCAACTGGATTTATCCAAGTGGGAATTCAACAAATATTGCCTCTTATCTATAGGGTTGTGCATTTTCTTGGAATCAAAACACTTTGCTTGAATCTTAAACATTGGAAAACAAACATTCAAACATGATCATCAAATTTCAAACCCTTTAGAGGAAGCAAATACCTTTGAAAATATTCAAGTGTTATTGCTTCCCTAGGGATTCTATCCTTAGATGCTTCTAAGCATTTGAATTTACATATCAATTTGCTCTCAATAAAGTCAACAATAGGAAATTTTTTCCTTAAATTCCTTGATTTCCACATAATCGACTTTGTGGGATGAGAAGAAATTGGGACATTAGACATTTAGTTTGAAAACCTAATCAAGAATTGTTTGTGGTAAAAAGAACTCACGACGCAAAAATAAGAAAAAATTGGACCCCACACATGTGCTCTTCCAAATGATTTCCCAGAAGATCAAAATCCAAAAACTAAAGTCCAAAGGTCTTAGTCAAAAAGCTTGCAAGAAAATTTTTTTTATGCTTTATGAATTTAGAGAAAGATTGACCTTCAAATTTTACAAATGTGCATTAAGGAACAATCCAAATTTGTATTCATTTTACTATTGTCAAAATCCAAGTCTCTTTCAAAGGTTTGAGTATCTCACATAGGAAGTATTAGCACGTTCTTCAACACCTTGGTCTAGTAAAAAAAGTCTCTCTAAGTCTCTTGGGATCAAAAATCAAAACTTTCATCCATCCTTCAAATATCAAAATAAAAAATCCACCTCACAAACAACTCTTGGAAATCTTGAAAAAATACTTATACTAAACTTTGGGAAAATGCTTTGAAATCAAAATCCAAATCATCTTGTTTGACTAGGTGTGTGTAGATGAATCATTCTTTACACACTTAGTCAAATTATCTTGTGGAAAAGTTTAATCTAGGTCAACATCCAACCTCTTAGAGTTTATGAGTCCATTATCCAAACCAAATCTGATCAAAATCAAATCAAATCAATCCAAAATAAAATCAAACATCAATCCAAAATTCCTAAATTTTAGTATCCTCTTCAAGGTTTCCTAAGAGTTCCAATCATCCACCAATCATCCATCTCTCATTATCTCATCACCATCTTTGATTGTCAATATCTTAGACTTTCTTTTTTTGTACCTAAAGGTTAGATCAATCCAAAGAGTTAGAGGTTCACCTCTTACATTCTTGAAAATTGATCCTCATTTTATGGTCCAAACTAGATCTCAACACAAGAAGAACATGGAAATGAACAAGGAAACATCCACTTCGAGTGACTTGAGGCAAACCACTCCCAAAATGAATCCTATTGGATCTAGCAATCCCACTCTCAATTTCCCTCCACTTCCACAAGATCATCAAGAGGAAGGTGGCCAAGTGTAAGACATCACCAAATTTTTTTTAGGGATGACTCAAGATGAGATTATTGAAATGGTCCAAAATCCTAAGACACAAAATTGTCAAGGCCATTATGAAACTCAATCCATCACAATACATGCTTGAACTAGCGAAAGAAGGAGCTAAACTCCCTTCTAACTATGATGTGAGCACTCTTGTGGATAAATCTCTTGGAATTATTCCCCAAATATCATCCACACCTCCATTTCAAAGCATCACTCAAACCATCCCCCAAATCACATCATCCATTGCTCCAATGTAGCCAATTTTCAACAAGGGGAGTTCATTGCTTCACACACTACAAACACACCCCTTGTGAACAACTAAGATTTGGATGCAAACATCATCTTGGTTCAATCCATCCCATTGAATCCACTACACCCATATGTTTCACTCACCTTTCATGACACCAATGACCCATCATCTTTTCACGCAACACCGACATATCCTCTCAACACACAAACCTCTCTCCCTATGACCTCGCAAGGAGAAGGTGGGCTATTTGAACTAGGGGGAATCTTTGACCCCTCATCATCATCATTTCCATAAGGGAACACACCACCCATTTTTCCACCACTTCCACCTTTACCATTAACATCCACACCACCCCTCGGTTTAGGGCTACCTCCTTTACCACCACTCAATCAACAAAGTTAAAAAAACACCTAATCATCAATCAAAACATCATACCAAATCCTCTAATCTTGCCATTGATATCACAACAATAGGTGGAAACCATCAAAGCAACACAAGCAATCATCACACCATCCATAAACATGGTCTCTCTAGGACTAAGCATATCAATCACACCATCCATTACACAAATCCCCATCATCAATACAAAAAAATCCCTTATCACAACAATAAAAACCATTCCAAATCCACCACCACCACCACCAAGACCAAATGTGGCCAACCAATATAGCATCATGTTGCAAGCAGCACAATAGGCCTATCAAAAGGCACTTTAGAAATTTCAAGTGCAACAAGCTCAAAAAACACAAGCTGCACATCAAGCTGCTCAACAAGCACAAGATGCTCAAGACATACAACAAGCACAACAAGCATAGTAGGCTACTCAAGCTCAAGACTTAATACAACAACAACAAGCCAACCAAGCTGCCCAAGCTATGCAAGTAGCTCAAGCTACACAAGCTGCACAAGTTGCATAGGCTTCCCAGGTTGCACAAGTTGCCCAACAAGCGCAAGCAAAAGAAAAAGTGAAAGCACAATACCAAGCTTAACAAGCACAAGTGCAAGATCAATACTGGGCACAACTAAAAGTAGCCCAACAACAAGCATATCAAAAAGCCTCACAATAGTACCAAGAGCAACAAGAAGCAACCCAATTACTAGCCGAACAACAAGTATTGTTGACACAACAACAAGAAGACCAACAACAAGTGTTGTTGGTACAACAAAAACAAGACCAACAACAAGTGTTTTTGGCACAACAACAAATGCAAGCATATTAGCAAGCCTTGATCGCATAGTAGAGCTTGCAACAAACTCCTACAAAAATACCCAACACTCCACCCATCACTCAAACACCTCAACCACTTTAAAACACATTCACTCCACCTCTCAATCCACAAGATGACATGAAATCACAAATAAAGTTGCTCTCATAGCAAGTGCTAGATCTTCAGTCAGGGAAAACCACAAAGACACCAAGCAACTTACGTCCCTATCCATTCAACAAGAGCCTTGCAATGGTACCATTCCCAAAGGGATTTGAAATCCCTAAACTCAACAAATATTGTGGGATGAGAAACCCTTAAGATCATATTAGATAATTCTAGGTACATTGCATGGAGGTCACATATGATGATACATATCTGATGTGGCTATTTCCTCAAAGTTTGGTTGACCTCACCATGGAGTGGTTCTCTTTCCTTCCTTCTGGCATCAAAAAGTTCCAAGAGATTATAGATGCATTCATAAAAAAATACACATTCAATATTGGTATGGATATCACTCTAGAGGAACTATCTGCTCTTAAACAAGCTAAGGGAGAATCATTTGCTTCCTTCCTACAATGATGGTGATCCAAGGCCAATAGGAGCAAATGGACCATGCAAAAAGAAAAAAAAAGTTTGTACCATCATTAATAATCTTGAGAAAACCTTGGAATTTCATCTTAGGATGCAATGTATCACCACATACAACCATTTGATCCCCAAAGTAATCAACATTGAAGAAGACCTTATTGCACAAGGGGGGGACACCCATGTACCAAGAACATCAAGATAGTCACCCATCCACCATCTACAATGAGAAACCTCGCACATGGGCGAAGAACAAAAATGTCACCAATGATGGCATGGTGGATTCCAAGGTCATAATAAATGCTCCAAAACAAAACACCCAAACATACCAACAATTGCAAGGAAACAATTGAAACAACACACAAGCCAATGCGGTATCACAACAACCACCAAAAAATCAAATAACAATCTGAACAATCAAGGGGGACCACCCCCGCAAAACAAAAATCCGCCCAAGCAAAAATATACTACCCTTGGGGAACCAATTGAATCGGTCATGAAGAAACTAGTAAACGAGAACCTCATCAAGATTCCCATCTATGAGAATTATTAGGAACCCCAAGTGAAACCACCATGGTACAATGAAATCCACCTTTGTGATTTTCAAAAAATCAAGGGGCACGCAACAACTAGCCACATGAGGTTGAAAAATCTGATCCAAGACCTCATCGATGACAAGATCACAAATGTTGAGCAACCACCTGGAAATTAGGACCTAAAAATATACATGAATCTGATGCTAGATCATAACCAAGGGAACAACTGTGGAAATACCAAGTATGCCAATGTGAACCATGTGTATGATCATGTTGTTGCATCTATTGATGAAATGGTCATTGTTATTAATATCAAAGGATCCAAAGCTGATTGTGGAGTCACCACACATGGCAGAAAGGTCACCATTGCTGGGCCATCATAACCACCTAGGGCATCCACCTCCAATTTGAAATATGTTCCTAATGGCTACAATGTCCTAGACCAGCTGAAGAGAACCCCTACTTAGATCTCCATCATAGAGTTGCTAAAGATATCACCCGCACATAGAAAAATCTTAGAGGAAGCATTGGCTTCATCTACTGTCTCTACGGATCTTGATGCTGGCTAGTTCCAAGCTATGGTAAAAAATATCACCATCCCAAGTCTCCTAACATTCTCCGATCAAGACTTCCCCACCCAACCATCTCATAATTGTGCACTTCACCTTGAAGTACTGGTTCATGAAAACAAAGTCAAAAGGGTCTTGATGGATGGAGGTGTAGGTCTAAATATTTGTTCCCTCAAACTAATAAAGAATCTGGGATTCTTAGAGGATGCCATTGAAAAGGGTAAGGGAATCATAATCAAAGCATATGATGATTAGGAAAGAGTGTCTCAAGGCACTACTCAGCTCCCTATTCAGGTAGGGCCAACCATTATGGAAACCACATGCTAGGTCCTTGACCTTGATTTTACTTATAACATTCTCCTGGGGTGCCCATGGATCCATGGGAGGCAAGCAGTCACATCAACTTTCCATTAGTGCGTGAAATTCCCATATCAAAATCAATAGGTCACAATTCATGTTGATCCTAAGCCCTTTGCCTACTATAAGAACCTGGAAGAAAAATACTATAAAATCCCCCAGGTCCCAAAGAATGATGAAGAACCCACAACTCCATATGTAGATCCAACTACATTAGCCTCCACTTTTGAGACAAAGTCACCCGCCATTCCCAATATCTTTGAAATCAAGGTCATTATCAAAGACAACAGGTGTGGGGATTATAGAATGAAGAAAAGTTCTTTTGTCATAGGAGAGTTACCTTAATCTCCCAGGACTCACAGGCAACCCCAACCAATTGAAACATCATCCCATACCTTCAAAGTAGACCCCTCTAGATTCAGAAGTTGTGGGATCTAAGTCGGGAAATAGTGGGTGAAAGAAATATATCCAGTCTCCTATACCAAGATGAAAGGCCCGTACTTGATCTTCTAATGGATGAGAATAGAAAAGGACTACAAATGATGCTCAATATGGGCTATAATAGAAACAAGAAACTTAGGAAAAATGACAATGACTTGTTTGAACCCCTTGTTGCTAAGAAGCATATAAGAAATATTGGCCTCGAATGTACCCCTCCAAAGGTAACCATACTTGGAAAAGCAGCCCAGGTTAAGAAACTCAAAGCTCCCCTCGGTTGCTGGTATCCACAAGTCTTCCCTTAGAAAATTATACCTTCGATGTAACTGATGTGTGTAGGAGTGATGAGGATCCCATAACTGACTTACCTATGCTTTTCAAAGATTCCTCCCTACTCATGATTATCACCCTATCTTTTGAGTTAGACCATCAAACCCATGAAATAAACCTAGTCTACCCTCAACTCATCGATTACAACAAATAGGGACCACCAATTTTGGACACATTCAAAAATGATGAGGCACTCTCAAAATTCATGGGATTGTGGGATACAATACCATATGGAGATTACAAGGTCAGATTTGATATCATACTAGACACACAGACCTATTACGAGGAAACGATTGAATCCTTCAGTCACAAAAGTGAAAATCTAAGAAGAATCCCTAGGTCTTTGAGTGAAAACCACATTGTGGCACTTTTTGACCCGAAAAAAATAAAAATAAAGGATGTATCCAATGGTGAAAAACTCTCAGAGGTGTCAGAGGATGAAGGGTTCAATCTTCCCCTTAGTGAAATTCATTAGGAGAAATCAACAGTCTTAGCAGAGAAGTGCAACGTAGTCAACCTGGGAATAGAGGAAATACCACACATAACATTCTATGTAGAGTGACTTCTCATAGAAGAACAATAACTTCTAGTTATGCTCCTAAAATAAAGAAAGATAAACTTCATGTGGACCTATGCCGACATGCCTGGACTTGATCTAGAGGTTGTGGTTCATCACCTAGCTATATATCCTGAAGCAAATCCTGTGATACAAAAGCTAAGGAAGATGCATCCCTAGATATAACTATTCATCAAAATGGAACTACAAAATCTCCTAGATACAGGGTTCATATGACTGATTGATTACCCAGAGTGGGTCTCAAACCTTGTACCTATTTCAAAGCCCACTGGGGTCATATGCATCTGCACGAACTTCAAAGATCTAAAAAAATCATGTGCCAAGGATGAATTTCCACTACCAAACATTGACATGATTATGGGTATGACAGTACAACATGAGATGCTATCATTGATGGATATATTCTTAGGTTACAACCAACTCATGATAGCCAAAGATGACCAACATAAAATGGCCTTCACTTGCCCATGGGGGATATATTGCTAGAATATGATTCTGTTTAGGTTGAAGAATACGTGAGCTACCTATTAGAGGGCCATGACGTTGATATTTCATGATATGATTCACAAAACTATGGGAGATTGCGTGGATATTATATTGGCCAAATCGAAGAAAAGAAAAGATCACATAGCAGCATTGGGATCCATCTTTGATAGGTTAGAAGAATACAAAGTTAGACTCTATCCAAAGAAGTGTGTCTTCGGAGTACAATTAGGAAAGCTCCTCGGGTATATCATGTCTATGAGAGGGATTGAGATAGATCCAACTAGGGTCAACGTGATTCTCAAAATGGAGGCACCAAAAAAATTGAAACAACTAAGAGGCCTACAACAAAGACTCCAGTCCATCTGCTGATTCATAGCGCAACTAGTAGACAAGGCTATCCCCTATTCTCATCTACTCCACAAGGGGGTAGCATACAAGTGGGATGAGAAGTGTGATCAAGACTTCAACAAGATCAAGGAATACTTACTAACACCACTTGTCCTCATGCCACCAATTTCGGGCAAACCCTTGATCTTATATATATCAACAACAACAATAGCTCTCGACACTCTCTTAGCACAACATGATGAAAATGGAAAAGAGAGAGCTATCTATTATATCAAAAGAACTATGGCAGGACATGAACTAAACTACACATCCATTGAGAAATATTTCTTAGCAGTCATGTTCACAGCTCAAAAATTCAGACATTACATGCTAGCACATCAAATAAAGCTCATTGCAAAGATAGACCCACTCAAGTACCTAATTTCCAAAGAAAATCTCATAGGGCGAATGGAAAAGTGAGCTATGATCACATTGAGTATGTGGAACAAAAGGCTATTAAAGGACAAGCAATAGAAGATCAGTTGGTAGAAGCACCGATATACTCAGAGAACCCACTTTTATTAGAATTCCTTGACAAGTAAATCTTCAACCTAAGTGTAGCGAATCACTAGAAAATGTACATTGACAGATCCTACACACATGGGTTAGGATCTAGAATCTTCTTCATCACTCCACAAGGGGATTGCATACCCAAATCATAAAAGCTATGATTTTCGTGCACAAAAAACATTACAGAATATGAGGCTCTTGTCATAGGGTTGAGAATTGCTGTACAGTGGCAGATCATGGCACTCAAAGTCTATGGAGACTCACAACTTGTAATCAATCAGGTAAATGATGAGTATCAAACAAAGGATAACAAGTTGAATCCATACAAGAAGTTGGTGGAAAGCCTCAAAGAGTTCTTTATTGATATTACATTTGAGTAGCTACCAAGAGAAAATAAAAAAGTGACAGACACCATGGCAACAATTAGATCACTATTGGATATCCCACACAACATCCCAAAGCAAGAATTCCTCATAGAGAATCTTCTCATACCAACATTTGAGGTACCAAAGTCTAAATTTGTGTGCGAAATCATTGGTCTTGGTGATCCCTAGTATCATGATATATACACTTACCTAAGAATAGGAGTTCTCCCCATCAACATAACCCTGAACCTCAAAAGAGCCTTTGTCAAAGAATTATCCCATTTTGTCATCCTAGGAGATACCCTATACCGAAGCATTGAAGGAACCCTTTTAAATTTCCTAAACGCTGAGGAAGCTTTGACTTCCTTAATCGAGGTACACAATGATATTTGTGGTTCACATTTGAGCGGTATGACCTTGGTCAAGAAACTGCTAAGGATGGGGTACTATTGGCCTACAATGGAAAGAGAAGCACACAATTATATCAGAAGGTATTTGTAGTGTCAGCAGCATGGGGATCTCATCCATGCACCAAATCAGGAGCTCCACCCGATTGTTACACCTTGGCCCTTTTCACAGTGGGGGCTCGATCTCATTGAAAAAATTACCTCCACCTCATCCAGTGGACATAAATTTATCATCACTACCATTGAATACTTCACAAAGTGGGTAGAAGCTATTCCCATGACCTATATCATAGGAAAGTAGATATCAAAGTTCATCTTGAAATACTTAATTTTTTGCTATGGTTTCCCTCAAGCTATTATCTCAGATAACGAGACACCTTTCAAGAATCAGGATGTTCACGACCTATGCCACAAGTTTAATATCCAACATAACTTTTCCACCCCATACTACCCCCAAGGAAATGGCCAAGCTGAGGCTACAAATAAGACCATCTTAAAAATCCTTAAGAAGATGGTTAAAGAAGTTGGTCGTGATTGACACCTCTAATTGAATCCTGCCTTATGAGCCTACCGAACAAGTATTCACACAACAACAGGTGCCACCTCTTTCTCCCTTGTCTATGGATTAGAATCCATACTCTCCATTGAGATCGAGCTCTCATCCCTGAGAATATCACTACAAAATCTCATCGCAAATGAGGAATATCAGGTGTCAAGATTAAACGAGCTGGAATTACTAGATGAGTGGTGCATGGATTCCTTAAACCATTTGCAAGTATACCAAAACTGACTCAAACATAGCTACAACAAGAAGATTAGGAGTCATAACTTCCAAGTAGGAGAGCTTGGGCTGAAGGAGAATCAAAAGAATGTTCCAAACCCAGATAGCAAGGAAAAATTTGAACCCAACTAGTTGGGACCCTTCGTCATCACAACAAGCTACAAGTTAGAGGCATATCAGCTATCAATGCCTGAAGAAAAATCTCTACAAGAGCCCATGAACAACTCCCATCTCAAATTTTTTTATGCCTAATCTTCTAAGGTATAAAACCAAAAATACAAAAAAAATAAAAATACAAAAATCCAAAAAAAAAAAGGATTAAAAATAGTAAAGAGAAAAAAAATCATTCTCTAGTGAAAATCACTTCCATGTTGCTTTGGGCAAGTACCTTGGTGAAAACCTGGAAAACAAGTGCCTTGTGTAAATAAGCACTCTCCATCCACCCATATCATCCATCCATTCCACATCATTCATCTATCGTATTCCATATCTCCATCCATCACCCATCTACGTCCACATTATAGCTTGGTCCTGTGTTCATGTCTTAATCCCTCCTAGTACTACTCGACTCATTCTTAAGGTTAGTATGTCCTACCTATATCAGAGTAGTATATTGCATCATGCTGGGGGAATGTTCTCAGTGGGAAAAATTCATGTATATTCTTTAAGTCTTCCCTAAATGAAAAAATAAAAAAATACAAAAACATTCATAAAATCAAAAAATTCAAAAAAAATTCAAAACATATCGAAATCTAAAAACAAGTCAAAAATTTAGTCAAAAAAGTCAAAAACAAAGTCCTCTTGTTGAACTACAGGCCTCTGAACTTTGAACATAGGCAAGGTTGATCTTTGATCATCCCCTGAGACACTTAGGTTAGTCCTTTAGGAGTCTGTCATAATAAATTGGCAATCCATTTGTTCATATCTCATCAATAATTGAGTTTTTTTCAGTCAGACTAATTGGTCTCTGCGTGTATAATGTAGGAAAGGCTAATCTTTGATCAGCCCTTGAGGCCCCTAGGATAGGTCTTTAGGTTAGTCTCTTGGTCAAAATATCAGAAAACCCCAAAATAGTGGAAAATTTGAAGATTAAAACATTTGTAAAACATCTTGAAAATACCAAAAATAGCCTCAAAACATTTCAAAAACATCAAAAACATCCAAATATTTGAAAAAAATCCATCCATCCCATCTTGATTTCACCCGCAATAAACATTCACTCATAATAAATCATCATCACCCTCAACCTTTGGTAACACAATCGGAAACAAGTCTAGGAGGTTACAAGTGAAAACTCAATT
>VDFB02000002.1:204798426-204892723 GCA_007258455.2 Sequoia sempervirens | reverse complement strand
AAGAGGCATGATTCGGGGAATGTATATGAGGTAGAGTTACCAGATGGATTCAACATTTCCCCTGTGTTCAACATTTCAGATTTGACAGAGTATCATGAAGGTGGTGTAGAGGAAGTACCAATGATGGAACAATGTGGGATTCTAGCACCTACTTCAGAAAAGGAGGAGATTGAAGAAATCCTAGATAGTCATGTGGGAAGGAGTACCAGGAACAAACAGTATGAAGAATATTTGGTGAAATGGAAAGGAAGGGCCTGTTGAAGATTCATCCTGGTTGCTAAGGAAAAGGTTGACCATTTGGGTTTTCCTCCACCATCTGAGATGTGACGGGGTCACTTCTCAAATTACCCTGGGTGTCTGATGCAGGAGCATCTAGTGGTGTAAGGGCAATCTTGCATCACCCAAAAATAGTTAAATTTCAAGTTTCTTAGTTTTTAGATGTTTTTACATTTTTGGATACCCTTTTTATCATAATGAAATTCCCAATTTATGATTTTTATTTTCTATCCCTGGGTTGAAAGATATTGCAATGTTAGTTTCCCATATTTGCACCTGAAAATATTCTGGGTTAGATTTGAGGCACTTAGAGTTCCCGGATCGGCCCTGAAACTTGCCAAAATTGGTGTAGGAGATTTTGAGTGTGTTCTTGACTTCGAGACCTTTCCAACGGTTCAAACGGTTCGCGAATCAGAGTCCCAGATCAAAAGTTATGGCCCCGAGAAGTTGGTGCACTTTCTAGAAGATACAATTGCAAATGTTCTTTTGAAATTTGAACTTCAAGTTGTAATTTTTCAGTGCCAAACCGCCTAAACTCAAATTTGAATGTTGTTTTGGCTCCAAACTAAGGAGGAGCTCTATTTATGGGCAGGTTTCTAATTTTTGGGTAACTTTTATGGGACAAGCTTGCATATTGCGAAAGGGTTATTCTGTAGCTGTCTGTAACTTGCATGTGTTGTAGAACTTGGGGATTTGAGATCCTCTACATGTAAGAAGCTCCATTTTCTGAATAATAAAATTATTCTCTTGTTTGTGGGTTATTTTTTGTGTCTCGGGCTGTGCCCTCATCAGGAAGCATCAAAATATTCCCTTTTAGAAAATTATTGCTTTGGAACATGGGGATATGAAGAGTTGTTACTTGCATTTGGATTAGGTGGTGTGCTAAAATTATTTGGAGTGGATCTAGTAAAAGGCCCACTAGCCTACCTATTTCTCAAATCATATGGCCTAGTTCTTTAATGAAACATCTAGAATTCATCTATTTTATGCTCTTCCTCATCCAAAGGGCCATTATCAACCACATCCTTTCCTTCAAATAATTGAGATATAGAATATTCATTACATACCTATTTAGAATTTTTACTTTGCTCAGTTGATTCCTCCTCAGGTCTATTTTCCTCACCCCTTGGATAGGGAGCATGATTTAACACTAGTACTAAGGAATCATAAGGATATGATGGAATAATTTCTTTCCCATTTGTACCACTACCAATACTTGTTGGACCTCCATTTGAAATATAGTAGTTGTCTAGAATTCTAGGCAATCAAACTCAAAATGTTGTGTTGTTTTATGGAGCCTACAATATCTAGCCAATGCAAATTCTACCAAGAGGATTGTACTTGTTGAATTATCTTGATTACTAGGGGGTCTAATGGTGTAGGGACTCCTCCATTATTAGGCATGATAAATCAAATTAACTACTAAAATTAACTCACAATTCCTTGGAATGATAAATCAAATTAACTTTAGGGATTTCACACTTTCGAGGATTTCACACCTTCAGGGATTTTACACCTTTGGGGATTTTGGACCTAAAAGGATTTCGGGGAATCTGCCAGGAGGTGGATTTTCTAAAGGTCTAGACACTTTGAGAATCCACAACATCATGGATTTTCTAAAGGTTTGATCACTCAAAGAATTAGTGCCCACATAGATTCCATGAAGGGAAATCTCTTTGAGATTTTCCACCATGAACAAATTTTGCAAGGTTTTAACTGACTTGACTAAGTCTTAAATTATAATTTCAATTTGATTCGAAGACTTGGGTGCTCATAAGCTTGAATTCAACATTTACTTTGCAATATTAAATGAATTCAAAATGAAGCCCTCCAAAAGCAATTATTGTGAACATTAAACCCATTCTAAATCCACACTAGAGCTTAAACATATGAAACTAGGGTCTACAAAAGAATCTCCCCAACCATGCACTGTAGGTTCATTATCCATTTGATACAAACATGCATTGGTATAAGAAATCAATATGCCTAAGATTTAAACCCTAGCTATGTGAGAAAGCTCAAATTCCCTAATTGGTTTGAGTTAAAATTCAAGACACCACAATAGGTCCCATGGGTTCACTCAAACATCAATTACCCTCAATCAACCATCAAATGAGATTAAATGCACATAAAGGGTCAAAATCAAGCAGTAGTCACCGAATCAAATGACAATTGAAATAAAAAGAAGAATGATAAAACATGTTTTGAATCACAAAATAAGTGATAAAATTCATCAAAATCATTAATCAAAATCATTAGAGGTTACACACAACCCTACCTTTTAAGCCCGAAGAAGTGGAATAATAGCGTAGACCTTACTTGAAAACCCTAGCTTGAGATTCAACAACATAGCAGTGACAACCTGTAGCTTCGCACTCACCCACACACTATAATGCACTTAGAGCTCCTCGATGAATGCAAAATTTTAAAATGAAATGAGGACAAAAAGATCAAAGCATATAAATGGAGTCTAAGAAGAGTATTAATGACCATGTACCATGCTCATCAGAAAAAAAAATGCAATGACATGATTACCAAAAGCTCGAAGAAATGACATGGAGACAAATTTAGGGAATCCATTCGGGTCCTAATTTTTTGAAAGGAAATACCTTTAGGTAATCTGTCGAGAGGCAAATTCTATGAAGTTTAAGCAACTTGGGTAATCCACATAGGGGTAGATTTTTTGAAACTCCCCAAGACTCTCACAGTTTGTTGCCCTAATGGAATTTCCCTGAAGTACACAAGTTCAAGGCATCATTCAAGGTCAAAATGGTACAAACCAAGAAAACTAAAGTGCAGATAAAAAAATGATCCAATTAGGTTAAGTGAACCCAAAAACAAGAGGAATCTATCCCTTAAGGGGAAAAGGTCAGACCTAAAGCAAAACCAGACAACAAAGCAAGCAAAAGAGGGTCCCTTCCTCTGGTGGGGCGTGTGTGCAAAAAGTGCACAACATGAAAGCTTTCAAAATAGTTTTTGCACTTACAGAATATAACACAAAATTTGTAGACTTAGTTGAGAGATTAGTGAATCAATTTTTATACAAAATTGAACATGGATTTGTATCATTGTAAATTGTTTCTGCTTACAATTTCACACTAGGTTTAGCACCCACTTTGGTATATGTGCTTAATTCTATTAATAATGTGCTTGTTTTATCACATTTTTGGTAAAATTAATTAATTTCTTATTTATTAGGCCCTTGTAGAGAAAATTGTGCTTGGAACCTAACATGAAACACTAGCATCTTGGCTATTCATGCCCAAAATTTTTGAATTTGAAAGTCAACCTTGTTGTGATTAATGATTTAACTTTGTTTGTTAGCCTCTCTAAAGGGTTATTTCAATATGTGTTTGAATTCATATAGATGCAACTTATTCTCTCCTTCATAGGTCTAGAGAAATTTAAAAAAAAAAGGCAATTGATAGATAAAATTAGAAGCAAGACAAGAAAATGATTAGAGACATAACTCAAGTCAATTACAGGTTGTAATATACAAAGGAATTCATGTACAAGTATTATGTGATGTTTCTTATTTATTATTATTATTATCTATGCTAACACTTTCAATATCTCAAGGAAACCTCTTCATCTCCCTTGTGTGAGATTGACATAGTTGTATTAGTCTAACGAGGGTTTCAAATTTGAGTGGCAAGATAACATTGTGTTGTCATTATTATTATTATTTTTTTTCCTCTAGCCCCTTGAGAGAACATACTCTTTATCATTTATCATCATTATTATTGTGGAGGTGGGAACACCAACAATTTTTTTGAAAAAGGAAAGCCCCTATACAACACAATCATTTTCCCTCTATCTATTTTACAAGTTTGCAAGTTGTTCTGTGAGGAATATTTGACATCTTTGTTTTTTTAGGACCCCTAAACCCTAGTTCTTTTTTTTTAATAAACTCATCATTGATAATGTAGGGCATGTTGATTATTTGGGAACAATCACAAATCAAATCCTAATTTTCACTATCATATATCTTTAGATAGTTCAAAATCTATACCCACAACAAAACCCTGATTCTTCAAAATTTTAGACACCTACACAACACACTAGTATCTTGCCTATTTAGCTCCAGATTCCAACATCAAGTTCTTGGTATCTTTTGTTAAATTTTACTCATTTTTTTTGATATTTAGTTCTATATTATTCAAATTTATTCCACACTTAGTCAATTTGATCATAATTCACCTATTTATTGTATCTTCTTATCAATCCTTACACTCTTCAACAAAAGGGAACAAAAACCTAACTAACCTTCTTGGCTCTTGAGGAAAACAACCAAGCACAACTTGTTAGCTAATATTATGTCCTAAATGCTAAAGATAAAAGTATTGACATAGATTAGTTCATTAGTATAAACCATCTCTCATATTTCACCTTAAATTTTTGGTGAACCTGGCTTAGCTTACATAGATCTTTTAATTTAATTGCATATATTCTTTAAAATGATTATATACATGGTTAAGGAATTATATTATTTTAATATATTACTTTTTCATATGCAAACATTAAAAAAAAAGGAATTAGATTTTAGGTAGTTAAAAATCATGATAAAAAGGCAAAGATCAACAATAGCAACCACAACTACCTAAAATCTAAGCCTAAAATACCAATACAAACAAGAAAGTAGAAGATAGCATAAGGAAATCAAATGAAAACAAAACTAAATTAAACTCCCTATACTAAAGCTGATTCTTCTTCCTTGCATCTCCATTTGCTCAATATGCTAGCTTGCCCTCAAATTTTGTTGTCTTTGAATACCTGCAAGTGATAGTGATGTGATAGCAAGAACTTTGGAGATAGTGCTTGTAAGGTTGGAATGAGGGAGACAAATCTCTTTTATAGAAAAGCTTCTCAAATGAATGGTCAAGATCAAAAGTGAAATAGATGCCAAGATCAATGATTGAGGTTGCATGCACCATGTAGTGCTAGGGTTAGGGATGGCTAAGGATAGCTGGTCAAGATTAAAAGAAGATTGGAGATGATCACCAATTGAAATTTGAAAGAGAAAGTGGAGGGAAAGTGGAGGAAATCAAATAATAATATTTAATTTGAGAAGGGAATCTTGGCAATTAAATAATCATATTATTTAATTTGGGAGAGGTTGTGGAGAAAAAAAAGAAATGATTATTCATTTATGGAGAAAGAGGGAAATGACATTTAATAGAAATGATTATTATTCAACCATTTAATTAAATATGGAGAAAATAGAAATGAAGATATTAAATAGTTAAATTAGATTAATTATTTAATAGTGGAGGAAAAGGTTAATGAACAGTTAAATAATTAAAATAACTATTTAACTATAGACAAATAGTGAAAGATCAATACTTAAATAAATGAGTACTTATTTAATTATAGAGAGAAAGGGATATTAGTGATGTAATTAAACAAATATTTAATTTATTTAATTAATCAAAGAAGAATAAAGAAAAGGAAATTAATTAATTAAATAATTAAAATTATTTAATTAATAGAGGAATGTGACCTTAGACAATAATCAAATAATTAGAATTATTCAATTATGTGGGATTGAAGGAAATTGATGCGGAAAAATGGCATTCACATGCTCAAGACATTTTTTATTGTCTATATTTTTCCCCTCTTAGACATAATCTGATTTTGAGCATTGTGTCAAAGAATAATTAGAAAATTTTGATTCAAAACATGCCCCAACATGACTCAATTAAGGAAGGATAGACGTATTCCCCCTTGGATTTTTTTTGAATTTTTTTTTTTGAAAAATGTGAAAAATTATTCCAAGGAGATTTTGTGGACTAACAAAAAAATCTTTCAATTTTAGACCTCCAAGAAGTTCACATTAGGGTTTTGGCTCAACATTTGACACAACTAATGAAAAAAGAGGTAAAAATACCACTTTAGGAAGGTATAAATGTAATTTTTGTGCTAAAAATAATCATTTGTGCATTTTAACCTTGAATGAATAGTGAGCTAGAGTGAAAACATATTATGGAGTTGCTACCAAAATCTCTCTAGTACCACATGTTGTACATTGCAGGTATCAGGTCAAGACCTACAAATGACTAGAGGGCTTAGGGGGCATGGTAAGTACACCATCTTTTCTTTGTGATTTTTTCATTTTTTGCTAGTTTTATGGCTCCAAATGTGAGGAAATAGATGTGGTGAAACCTATTCACTACATTTGTTACCACATTCACCATAAGTGGTTGTAGTTCACTGCATCTACTTGGTGCAACACAATTGCATAGGGTAGAGCGGTAACTAATTTTTCACAACACAAATGAATTTTGCTATGAAACTATAGGTTTAGATGATGCATGTGAGGTTTTGAGCCACATGTGTAATTTTGCAATGTAAATGCGAGTTTGAATGCCACATTTAGCTGTAAGGACACATTTGATGGGGTATTCAACATAATTGCAAAAATGAACCACATGTGTAGATTTTGCAATGCATTTGAATTTTGAAATACATATGCTAAAGAGTGTGATGCATTTAACTGTTTAAATTTTTTCCCCAATTTGGATAAAATTTTCTCTATGACCAAGGTCAAATAGGTTTGCTTAGGCTTTTGAATTGACATAGTGTTCTTGATTGTGATCATAGGTGGCACTAGAGCTTGTTTACACCCAAGAGATCCATCCATCAACTTTCAAATTATGAGAGTAGTTAGAGGATGACCAGAGGGGTTGACTACTTTCCCTAGCATTATATTACATCACCTTCATGCCCATGATTTAGGCTAATAGGGTTTTACTGACTACTCTGGTTGAGCGATGGAACTCAGAGACTAGCTTGTTTCATTTTCAGATAGGAGAGGCCATCATGACGGTAATGATTGTGATGAGTCCATAAAGGATGGTTATGCAAGTGAAAATAATTTCTATGATAGTCTGCATGATGAGTATGGAGATATAGAGGGCCTCTCTTGAATATTAGATTATCACCGTGAGAATAGTGTGTGTTATGAAAAATCCATTGAAAATTTAGATTTTGATGAAATACCTATGGATCTTGATTTGTAACTAAGTGGTTCTTGCAATTTTAATGGAGATCAAGAGGAAGAAGCAATGGAAAATATGATATAAGAAGTAATTCCATTTGATAGTGAAGAAATAACACCTCTAGTTGCAGTTGAGTACCATGATGACATGATTGATGAAGAAGAAGTTTGTACACCTAAAAATGGTTTTCAAATTTTTTCAAAGCCATTGTATGATGAGAAGATAGAAGAAAATTAGATGATATTTTTCCAAGGTGTGCTAGAACATGAATTTCATATGTATTCAAATCCACTTTATGATGAGGATGAAGCATTTTCTAATAATCAGGATGGTGTATCAATTTGTGAAGTAAATGAATATAATGCATTTGAATTACCCATTTTTTATGATGAAAAAAGTGAAGAATACATCATTGATGAAATGATTGAAGAGGTAGGTTCACTCAGCAATGAACAAATTTCAGATTTGCTAACTATGGAATATTAGAGATATAAACATGGGAATTATTTGGAAGTTTCATGTCCAACATGCATTTTCTTTGACAGTCAGAGCACTTTGTGTGACAATGATGAGAAAACTCTTGAAGCTGATAAAGATTCAATGTCTATCACTATTCAAGAGGAGATATATAAATCAAAATTGGAGATCTTTGAGAATGAAATTGATTCACATATTATGGATAATACATTCCCAACATCAATTGGTTCAAATGTGCATAATGATGATTGTATAGATCAGAAATTTGCAATTAGTGACATAGAAGAAGTAGAAATTTTTTTAGATCTAATTGTCTCAGAAGATGTTGATGTGGCAGATTTCTTAGACCTATGTGAGAAGCATTCAAA
Organism: Sequoia sempervirens; assembly: GCA_007258455.2. NCBI lineage: Eukaryota > Viridiplantae > Streptophyta > Pinopsida > Cupressales > Cupressaceae > Sequoia > Sequoia sempervirens. Next base: position 204,884,604 of record VDFB02000002.1, on the reverse strand, counting down.
TGATGGAGTGATTAGCATGAATGAGTCTAATTATTTTCCTTCCCATACACTTGGAACTCCATTTTTCAGTTTGCATCAATGGCCATGTGATAATTCCAAATTTTCTATGCAGACTTATGCTGAAAAGATCAATGAGTATTCTCACTTTTCAGATCAGCTAGGAGGTCAATTTACAATACATGATAGTGAGCAAAATAATGAAAAATGTTGCATTGAAAATGAATACCCTTTGTATGGAAAGAGTGTATCACATGATGATGAATTTTTTTAGATTATATCTAATTATGAGCTACAAAATGGTGAAAGAGAGGTGGGAAAAATTGAACATGGTGCCATTCTGAAAGTTCCCAATGAAAGTGGATATAACAGGGCAGATTGTATGAATGTTTTCAAATGGAACTTGATGAACCCAAACCAAAATAAAGTATATGACAGAGGGAAATAAAATCCTTATCTTTTTAGGTGGCCTTGAGCCATCAGTTGTGGTGTGATTTTACAAATCATACCAATTCAAAGTAGAGAGGAAATTTAACTTTGTTGCCTAGTAAGTGAAACATTTGGTCTACTCCCCTAGAGACTTGGATTCTTGCTATGCCCACAAGGGGAATACATCCCTAGATAGAGCCACTATTGGAGCCTAAAATTTCCTACCATTTTTTTTATAAAATTTTAGGTTCACATGATGTAAAATTTGATTTCAACACTTAGAAATATAGTTGTATAGTCTATCCCAGAAGCCTATTTTGAAAAATCATAAATTGAAGCTAGTTCACTCTTATGCTAATTCACTTCACAAAAATGTTCATATGCCATATGTGAGTGTGTACACCTGATTTTAGCTCCATACAATTGGTTTTGATAGGGTTTCAAAAGGACAAGTTGAAGGGTTCTGGGAAGGTTTGTTGTCTACACATAGTAAAATCTATCAAAGAGACCAACTTTGGAAACCAAAATTTATCAACTAAAATATTGTCATCACATATCAATTGGAATTCTAGATTCTTCCCACCTCAGGCTACCTTCATGCCAATTTTCAGAGCCTAAGCACCTCATTTGATATTTTTTCCAAACAAAAAGAAAATGGGTTTCACACAGTTTTGACATCTGCATTTCTAGAAAATTGTTATAGAAGTCAACTTTGACACCTAATATTTTGCAAAGGAATAAGATTGATAAAAAATCCTTTTGCGCACATGTTCATTTTACCTAAATGAACTAATCCCCAGGGTGGTGGCTTCCCAGAATTAGATTTGATATTTTTACAAAGTGGCAAGTTGGTGATGCTTCAAACGATTTTTCTAGGTATAGTTTGCAGAAACAACTAGGAAAATTTGAACATTGAAAACTTGCAATCCTGATGAAATCATGCCAATCCATTTGAAAATCATGCTCCCCTATCATAAATCAACATTCTGGTGCATTTTCATGGCTTTTGGAGACTATTTGACCAACAATCCAAGACAATTTTGGAAGCCTCTTGACCCATTCAGATCATAGTGTAGAATGACTACTCACTCAGGGTTAGGGTGCATCTTAAATTCTTGATGGAATAGTTGTAAGAAATAATATGTCATGAGATAGGGTATGACATCTTCCCTGTCCAAGATTGCTAATACATAGTGGCTTGAGATCCTGATAGTGCTAGGGAACACCAACTTAGAGAAAGATATTTTGAAGCCCCTAATTATTTAATTAATGGCCCACACAAATTTATTAGGGTTGTTAACATCTTAATAAAGCATAAGAGAATGGAAGGTCTAATAAATGAAATGAATTCCATGGAACCCAATCACAAATGCAATTGATATAGGAGAAGGTCTTAGGTTGGATCCAAGTAAACTTGGTATACTCAAACATTGTTTGGGCTATGTTGGGCTCTTTTGAAGTTCAAAAATTCTTTGGGATAACATGATAACCTTTTTGGCTCATGTTGATTCTTCACATGTATTTCATAGTGATTGGTTGGAGAAAAGGTTGTTAGGATACACCATTATATAACCATAAGGTATGGAATTGTCAATTCAAGAAAGATATTTAGAAATATATTTCATAAATACTCTTGTGTTACCATCATCTTATTTAAAATTTATGGAAGCATTGAATCCCTTGATTGGGAAGAACTGGTCAAACATGAAAAGGCTTGGTAAAGTGTCAAATGTAAAAGCATATGCATTGCAACCTGGAAAGAAACCATAGATAAAGAAAGTCTCAAGATTATATATAAAACATATTATTCTCCATAGAAGCACTAAATATTGAAATAAGAAAGATTTAATGTCTTTCAATAAAGACATTTTTCCTTGAGAAACTAAGATTAAATGCTTCTGACCAAGATGATAAATAAAGTCAAATCCTCATATCAAGACCAAATGAGATCATCGATATTCAGAGAACTATACTTGAACTACCTAATCAACCTTGTTGTTGGGTGTTTTGCACAATTTTTCAACATAGGCAATGCATAGGTGCACTACCTCTCTTGAAAGGAAATCTCCAACAAAAATTTGCTAAAAATCACCCCAAGGTCTCTCAGGTGTCAGGTCATAACTTGCATGGAATTCCTCAGTTGATGTTTGATGTGATTTTGTTGGTAATCATAGGGCAGACTTACATAGCTGGATGCGAATTGGATCTTAAAGTTTGAAGTTTTTGAGATGGGAGTTAAGGTGCACTTCACTACATGTTCGAACAACAATATAAACTTTAGTATTTTTCGTTAAGTTTTAGCTTTACAATGTGCAATGAACCTTAGCACAGGTTGTTACTAAAAATAAAGGGAAAAGAGTAGGGAAGAGAGAAGGTTCTTGGAACTACAACTAACTATGAACAATGACCAAGGAGGTTCTACTACAGACAACTCCCTTCAAACAAAATTTCATTTAACCAGAAGCAACCACAATCTCATGAAACTTTTTGCTATCTTCTAAGCTCTGTAGATTTTTCACCATTCATCCACCATACATATGCATGAATAAAGATGAAGATTTTAGAGCAACTTAACTTTTTAGCCCACACTAACTTTACAAGACCATTTGCCAGTAACAAATGGCAAAAAGTATGGACTGGAAGGTATCAACATAGCAAAATTTTCTACAATCACAGAATAACATTACCAAAATATATCTAAGCAATTTAAAGCTAACTAAACAGTAATGAAATATAACTAAAACATCTAATAATGGGAGATTGAATCATGAAACATGTGGGAAACTCAAAAAATGCAACAAGTCAATGTATTTTCATTAGAAATTTCTACATTTAATTACAATAACTCAACTCTCCTGAAAATGAGAGCAAACCCCCCCATTTATAGTACCCAAAAAGTAGAACGAATGGAAAATATTTAATCTCATTGTGTGGCCACTATTCACTACAAATTAGGGTTCTACCTACCCCCCAATATATTACAATTTAAAATACAACTTTGTCTTTATCCCTATTTTTCCCTCAAGTGACAACATTGTAGCATTTTGTCCTTTGTTGATTGCCCTTTTGTTGTAGCTATTCCTTTAGAAACTCTTCAATAATAATAGGGTTGCCTTCCTTCTTCTTCAAAGCTACATACTCCTTGAACTTCAAAATTATAGGCTGAAGTTTTTCAACCTCCAAAATCTCATATCGTAGCAATTGATAACTCCATTCCTTGGAGTTTTCTGCAATCCTTTTCTAGTCTTCATCATACTTGGCAGTGTGGTCCCTAAAAAGTTTTAACTAGGTGAAGGCACGGACAGAAAAGCTCATGAAATCCATGGTTATCTCCATTGACATTACGTCCTCCATCCCCTTTTGAAAGTGGGGCTTTATTTTCTCCAGAACTATCTGTACTATAGGCATGTCATACCCTATCATCAGCCTCAAATATTGAGCGCAATCAACTCTAATCTCCTTGACCCACTCAATATCCAGATCCACTTTATCAATCACCTGCTCTAGTCTTTCTTTTCAGTTCTCAAAGTCTTGTTTCCATATGTCCATCAGCCAATGATCATCCTTCTTGAATGCGAGCTCCTTTTCCCATGTTGTGCTTAGCAATTTGAGAATAGCTTCGATCTTCGGGTAGGTGGATCTATATATCACAAGGAAGTCGGCACAAAGTTTCTTCGTGCTCTCTAGAGACTATTGTAAGTCTAGGAACTTGTTGGTTGTTCGAACAACCCAGCTGATACCCATATTTTTGACATATAGAACCTGCCAAAACTAGTTTTATGTACTTTTTTCCAGGTTCTTTCTCTTTTCTAGCTTGTCAATTTTCTCTTTCGACAATAGTTGGGGAGGATCCAAGAATGTGGTGGGAATTTCTTCTATTGAGGACCATTGTTGAATATATGCTATCAGGTTAGCTACCTATGCCTTTAGCTCTTCCTTTGAAACTTTATCCTATTGTATCAAATGCACTAATATGGCAACACACTCTTTGAGGTGCTCCACCTTCTACTCCCTGGTAACTGTTCCCAAGTCAATGGTGGAGATATTATAGCTTACCCCTTCTTTTCCCACCATTGGCATTGCTACCTGCATAGTTCAAGATCCAAAAGCATCCATCATCACCTTAGATATAATTTTGGGCTTCTTATCTTTCTTGGTAGTGATCTATGCTCGGACTAAGATAGCTTGTAGTCTTGCTCCTCAATCCTTTGGGGTAGGATTTCTCTTCTCAAGTTTCCTTTCCAACCATTTAGGCATAGGAGATTTTCCCTTGGGCGATTCATGATCACCCTCACCCTCCTTTGTTTGAATCTCTATTTCTTTATCTCTGGGAGCCTTTTCTTCCATGTTAGTGTCTTCTCCTTTTTCCTCATTAGAGTCTTGGATGAACACAAGGAATTTGATAGGAGGCTTAGTAGGCATTCACTCTCGAGGACTTCTTTCTTTCTCAGTCTCCTATCTTTCCCTTCATCTTGTTCATCCTTATGCACATGCTCCTCAGGCTGTTCAATTTCGAGGCCTTTGTTAACTTGAACCTCACCTTCAGGTTTGTCCTCTTCTACATTCTCTTCTTCTTTCTAAGGAGGTGACACATCCTCCTACTATTCCCCTTTAGGGAGTTCCATATTTTCTGTTGCCTTGTCATCTTCTTTCCTTTCTTCTCTGGGAGGTGACCTTTCTACCTCTTCTGCATCATCCTTCAATTGCCAGGCCATTTCCTCCTCGAAATCACCATCAAATGTTTGTACAATAATTCTTCCACCTGCATCCTCCTCTTCATGTCCACTTTTAGAAGATCTTGTTTCTTCTTCTTCATGGATCACCCTATTATTTTTCCAGTGTTCATACTATGTGTGTTCATGGTACTCATCAACTTCTTCCTCCACTGCTTTCCAAGTTTCCATCTCTTGCTTCCCCCATTCTTTGGAGATTAGCATTGTGGTTTCCATTGCTAGTGGTCCCATCAGAGGATTCGAGGGTAGAGCACTAGTGAGGACCTATGCTAAGGAAGCTTGGATGGTGGGATCCAAAAATATTTGGGAAATCTCAAAGGGGACATTTTGCTTGTGCCTCAAGAAAGCCTCTGGCAATGTGAGCACGGGAATTGTTATTGTTGATGTCGCTAGTGGAAGCAATGTAATGGGCAACATGGAGGAAAAGGAAAGCGGAGAAGTTGTGGTAGAGGAAGACTCAACCAATATCATAGGTCCAGTTGGTGGAGAGGAGGCGAGATGGACCGAGATGTCCACTACAGGTGGGGAGGTGGCAACCATGGTTTGGGAAATGGATGGAAGAGCGGAGGAAATAGGGAAAGCTAGAGGAGATTTTGGCCAATCTGTTTTCCCTTCCTCACCTTTGTTAAGGGGATCCTCCTGAATTGTTGGCTATCCTGCAATGCTTCCCATTCGTTTGTGCCTCTTCAAGGGTGAGCCTTTTGAATCTTTTCTTGAATATACCTTTGGATCTGGCAACTACTCTGCCTCAATCCCTTTCCTCTTCTTCGATCTTGTGAGCAGAGGAGATTTGGATGTCCCTCCTATTGAAGTTGTAGTAGCAACATCCTTTGTAGCATTAGGCTCACTCTTGAGCCCATCTTATGTTAGGACAACCCCTTGTTGCTTCAATCGGGCTACTTGTTAACTAATCCATTCTTTGGTATGAGCCACGATTGGCTTGGTTATAATATCGAGGTCATCAACCTTTTTCTCATCCCAATCTATTGTTGGTAGCAGCAAGATAGTGATTGCATTGTAGCTAGAGTCCATGACGATACTTTCATCTTCTTCAACTTGATCAGGTATAGGGAATAATTGTACTCTTTTTACGAAGTACGTAGTCATTCACATGTAATGCCTTGTGCGCACCTCCCTATCATCTTGGAAATTTTCCCAGAAATCTTCCACGTGACGCACATGGGCATACCCTAGTCCTAGTGCTTTCCTTACATGCCCATATGGGTCCATCCATGGGCGAGTAGTGTGTAGGTGAAAATGATACTCTGCTAATTGCTTCTTAGAATTTTTGGCACACTAGGAGGTTTGTAATTTGCACATCCCTTGGCCAAAAGTTAAGGGATAAGGGATCCCTACCAACTGCTTATTGCTAAGGATTGAATGAACATGCTTTAGCTATTGGGAGAGCTCTAATAGTATGATCAAGTCATTGGGCTATTGGGGCAGCTTATTTGGCCTGTCTGTGAAATTTTGGGCATGAATATATGTGAACTTGGGGTATTGAATGAATAAGAAGGTGTATTGTTTCAAGAATTCCTAAGCACTATGAGAGACCCTCCTTTTAAAATCCCCTCCATGTAATCTAATGATGTAACCAAAAAAGAAATTGTTCACCTTGCAATACTCCTTAAAATTCTTGAACTAGAGCTTGGGATATCTATCATAAACCTTCAATGCACAACTTAGTTCCTCATCAAGTACCACAAACAATCCACTGTACTTCCTCTACTTGGCTAGTGAGTACACAAGATAGGAGGTCATGTAGAAGTTGGAGGTCTTCTTGACATTCATGAACTACTCATGGAAGCAGTCGCTTATTATGTCTCCCAAGTAGAATGTGGCTTTTGTGGTGACATCTTCATCCTCACTGAAAATCTGCTCTACAAAATACACCATCCACTCCTAAAAATATGTAGTAGTGGGGAGGCACATCACTTTGCTCAAGATGGTGACCAAGTCATGGTAGTCCTTGTGGAAGTCACTGCAGAAGAGCTCTTGAGGAACCTTTGCAGCGCTGCCTCTTTTTTCTTTGAGCCAGTACTGGTTTATTAGCTTCTTATAGCTAGTCGGGTCCTCGTCCCACATTTCTTTACATTCTGCTATAGTTGGAATTTTCATCTCCCCAAAGGTGGGGATGTGAAAAGTTTTTGTAATCACCTCACTTGACATGTCAGCAAGGATGTTTCCATCTCTGTCAACAATTGTTCACATCTGTGGCTGATATGCCTGCGGGCAAGTGATGACCAATTCACGGGCTATTAGGGATGGAGGGAAACCTGTAGCTTTAGCAATTCCACATTGTCTAATTAGTCTTGGATTGTCGATCTTAGGATGAACTCTAACCCTTTGCTTGAATTTGTCAATATCAATGTGGCCGATACTGGTATCTATAATTTCATTCCAGTATATGATGATTTTTGAATGCAAAAGATCTTCCTGAAATTGGTACTTCTTCTGGTCCTTGTCTTGTTTTCCATGAGGATCCTTTCCCGCATTCTTCCCTTTGTCTTTTTCTTCGGCCGCTCTCGAAGGTCCCGTACCCAGTTCCATGTATCCTGCAAACATGACACAGTGAGCATAACCAGTCAAGAGAACAAAAATGTTAGTCATAATTCCATAGATGAGGTCCAATTAGGTGATATATCATTCATGAAATCAAACTTTTACTTCCAGATGTTAGTCATTTTCTAAAGGGATTTTGGATAATCCAAGCCCAAGGGGTTGGACTTCCTTAGTAGAAATCTTGTTTGAAGGGAAAACAAGGTAGGGCAATCTGGGTGATTTCTCTCAACTTTAGATTTTGATGGTTTAAAAGGCTCATGCAGGAGAGGTTTAAATTTGAGCACGTGGGTCGAGATTGGTTTTCAAATCAGAGGTCATTTGGATCACTCTTGGGTACCTGGAGATACAAGGCCATAAAGTTGTTTGGGCTTTGCAATTTGGAAAGGCCAGAAGGAAACAAAATTTTGAAGTCAGAATTGAGGGGTCTAGGACCTGGGAGGTCAAAGGACGACCAACGTTTCTCCTTCACTTCAAGGTGTTCGGACCAAAGGGGGCAGAAAGCCATGGGGGTTTGGCCATTTGGAACAATGGGCACTAAATAGAAACCCAACAAGATCGGCCCGGTGGACTGGATCCAACCTTGACCTTGGCCGATAGGATTCTTTTGTAAAGTTTTTAGGCGATTAGGATGGTGGAATTTGGAGGTTGGAAAGACAGACCTAGTTTTCCCTTTCACGCTGATTGAAAGAGGATGGAATCTTGATGGACAAGTCCTGGCGAGGACAAGGACACCAAAGTTCATTGTTGGTTGTTCAGGCAGTGCTGGAATGTGTGGGACCCAGGATTTGGAAAGTAATGGGTATTTTGCTACTTGAAACATCAGTATCGACGTGAAAGTATGTGAATGGAACTCCACAGTCTAGGGTCCGATGGGAGCTTGGGATACTTTGTTCATTTGGTAGCTCAGACAAGAAAATACAAAGTAGACTCTGGGATCTAGATGGATGGGGCCATCATGCTGTTTAGAATGATGAAAGCGATGTGGAGTCTTGGGGATGGAGTCCCATGGGAGTAGGCCTGAGGAGCTTAGGCGAAGCTTGAATATGCAAGTTTGTTAAGTCCAACGATAATCTGCCAATGGAAATCTGGGGCGGCGGGCACAAGAGGGAATCCTGAACGTTTGGTCACTTGTTTATTTATGGAGTTTTTAATAGCGATGGGTTGGCATGGGCCCGGAGGGCATGAATTCCCTGTACGAAGAATGGTGGTGAGAAGGTTGAGTTCTGGATTTGTCTTAGAGGATGGTTAGAATGTTTTTCTAGAATTTCAACACATGGGTTTTTTAGGTGTCATCGTGTTTTACCAAATTAAAGAATTTTTAGCCCATGCTTGCTTATCTTTTAAGCATAAAATCTCAAAGAACCTCATGAAAAAGTGGATGGTGAACCTACCTAAAATTTTTGGTGAAAGAGGTTGTAAAATCCATGAAGGATAGTTGAACGATGACAATGGGTGCGAGCGCAACGGGAGACAGATGCACTGGACTCCTCAGAAATCACTCTTAACCCCTCTAGCAAACTTGACATATGAAAATGACAGGTCGAGCTAGATATTTATACCCCAATTAGCATTTAATACAACCATTAGTGCAAACCATCGACAAAAGGGAGCCATCAATAATTTTGCAAACCATTGATGAAAGGGAGCTCAGGGCCTAAGGATGGAGCGTCAGTGTAGGTTGGCCATCAAAAATGGTGAAGTCAATATAGAGTTGAGAGAAGTCCAGGAGATCAGGCTAGGTGGATTAAAAGGTAGTCCATTTTTAGCATAAGTTAAACAAGGCGACAAACAAGGAGTTGGGTCCCAGGGTTCAGGAAGATGAAAGCCTTCTGCCATTTGGAATGGTGAACACTCGATGGAAACTTGACAAAGGAAACCCAATGGGGTGGGCCTGCTTGCCCTAGGGCCACTGGCAGAAGCAAATTTCCAAGAAAACTTTGCAAGGAACAAGGACTTAGCCAAATTGGAGGGGATGAAAGATAGTCAACTTAAGATGAGACCTTGGAGGCACGTTAACCATTTAGGACACCAAAACGGGGCATGCAAAATGAGGCAACAACAAAATGACCCAGCAAGGTGAAAGAAAAGAGGGTCCCTATTCTAAACAGGGCATGTGTACTAAAGGCACAACAAATGATGACTCTACTGGGGAATTCTCCCAAGCATTCTAAGGATAAGTGTTCATTCTAAACCTAGAATATCTGGTTTCGTCGACCAAGGGTCAATATCCAAACGTGAACTAGTAGAATAGGGTCCTTAGTTGGGTCAATGCACAAGATATCCTAGAAGTGTGTGTAGTAGATTCATTCCTTTCCACTGAAAATATGACCAATGGCTACTAATTGAACCAAGCAGACTACATAAATCATCCAACACCAAAAGTAACATGGACATTGCCTCGCTGCCAGTCAGGCATCAATAGCCCCAACGGAGTTGTTGCTGCATTCCCATGGATATTTCTCTACTACCAGCTAGGCATCCATAGCCTTGGTAGAGTTACCCACACACCCATACGGTCACTTGATTTCATTATTTTCTTTTTATTCTTTCCTTCAATATTTCCCTTTTCTCACTTCTCTTTTGGTCAACCATGTAAGTATTGAAGCCTACAATGGGTTTGGGAACCACAGTGGTCACTTGAGTAGACTTAATATTTTTCACTTACTAGGGTATCAGAGTAGCCATTGTACATTCCTTTGGAGATAATTAACATGTATTTTGTGTAGGATCTAAGATATACGTGAAAAGATCTAGCCAAGGGTCGAGTTCTATGGCAGAGTCCAAATAAGGAAATCATTCCTAGGCAGCTTTTAGGGACCAATAGTCCAAAATGAATGTTTAGCCAAAGAATCACTAAGGATGGTTAGCAAAACAAGTTGTTCGTCGAATGAGCATGACCACCACAATGGGATGAAGAACACCCTCCTCAAAATAAAACAACCGGGAGATAAGCAAAATAGAGCGACACGAAACAACAAGAGGCAAGCAAACCAAAAGACAACCTACTCTAACCTACGTACAAATATTTACAAGAAAGAGCTCGATAGAGCTCAGGCTTGGAAGTAATGCTTCAGGTGTTTCCCATTGACTGGCAACGAGATGTCTTCACCAGTTAAGGTCTTTAGGCATAAAGTATTGTCTCCCAAAATTTTAGCTATTTGAAAGGGGCCAAGCCAAAGCTTGTCAAATTTTTTGTGTCCCCCTTTCTTTTCATGGGCCTTGTCCTAATACAAGAAAAATCTGCAATTCTAAAGGCCTTGATTTTGGCTCGGCAGTCGAACCATCTCTTAACCACGCTCTGATGTTTGGTGAAATTTTCTATTGCACAGTCTCGTACTTCTTCTAAATTCAAGAGTTCAACTAATCGAGCTTCTCTACGATCCCCCCTTTGTAAAATTTGTTGATAAACTAGAGAGTGGGAATCTTCAGGTGGATAGGAAATATGGGCTCTAAGCCATAGATGAGGTGGAAAGTGGAATCACCAAGGGAAACCTTATGGTGGGTGTGGTCTACCCAAAGGGTGAATCAGAGCTAAGTATGCCAGTCCTTGGGATTCCTATTGAGTAGCTTCTTAATCATTGTGATTAGGTTTTCGTTTGTGGATTTAGCAAGGTCATTTCCTTGAGGGTAGTAATTGGATGAAAATTTAAGGGAAATTATGTAATCAAAAGCCCAACTAGCAAATTTTAATGAAGCAAATGTAGGTCTATTATCACACACCAATGCATAAGGACAACAGAAATAATTTAAAATGAAACATTCCAAAAAAATTGTAACTATCTCAATTGTGCATTGCCTACATATGATTGCTTCTATCCATCTAGTGCAATAATTAGTAGATGTAAGAATATACCCGTGTCCTCTAGATGATGGAGGGTTTATCAGACCAATGAAATTGAGACCCCATTGTGCAAACGACCTCACCCCCAAAATGAGCTACAGTGGGATAGCATCATTCTTCTCCTTGGTGGCAGTGGTCTGACATGTATGTTATGAGAAAACATGACCATGAGTATCCTTGAAGACTGTTGGCCAATAATACCCCATTCTTAGAATCTGATGTGCAATGGAAGGCCCAGACCCATGGCCAGTGCCAAACTTGTCATGAAACTCCTTCAGGACTTGTCCTGCTTCTTCCTTACCAAGGCATCTTAGGTAGATACCTTCATGATTTTTCTTATATAAAATGAGCCCTTGCAGCATGTAACTACTGCTCTTTAGCCTTAGATCATGTTTTTGGACTCCATGTAAGTGAGGTGGACATTTTTGGTTCAGTAAATAATAGATGATGTCCACATACCATTCTCCTGGGAAACATCCTCGAGCTGGTATTGCTGCACAATGAGTTCAGGTCCTACTTCTGTTGCTTCTTCAAAAATTGTTTAGGTAAGTGCATGTCCTCTCACCAAATTCATTGGTTGGATTTCCATATCATACTCCTTGAGAATCGTGACCAATTTAGCTCTTTATTTTCCCAATTCATTTTGTATGAGTAGTGTTTTCACTGTTGGGTCGAGGACAATGGCAAACACTTTATTATGCAGGATATAATGTCTAAATTTCTTCACTCCCCTAATGAGGGAATATGATTTATTTTCTATGTTGTGGTATCATAATTTAGCATCTTTTAAAGGAGCACTCATGAAGGTGATCGGGTGCTCATTCCCCTCTTCATCCTTTTGAGTTAGAATGCAGGCACATGAATGCTCTGAAGTGAATGAATAGATGTAGAACGGCCTCAGATAGTTTGGGCTAACTAGTACAGGAACCTCAAAAATGATCCATTTTATTTCTTCAAAATCCTATTTGGCTTTAGGAGTCCACTCAACCTTGGCATCCTATTTTAGCATGGCATTGAGTGGTTTAACAATCTCAGCAAAACCCGTGATGAATTTCCTGACAAAGTTGATATTTCTGAAGAAGGATTTCAATTCCTTCTTACTACCTAGTGGTGGGATCTTTAGAAAATATTGGATGCGTTATGGGTCTATGAATATTCCTTTCTCTAAAATGATATTTCCAAGCAATCTACCCTCAGTTATGCTGAAAATGCACTTCTTTGGGTTAAGGGAAACTCCAAACTCCCTACACCTCTGAAATACCTTGCATAAATTGGAAACATGATCACCTCACCTTTTAGAGAAAATAGTTAAATCATCCATGTAGATTATTATGCACTTCCCAATTAGATCTTTCAAGGAAATATCCATAGCACATTGGGAAGTGGCACCAACATTGATAAGCCCAAAGGGAATTCTCCTGTAAGCAAAGGTCCCCCACTTAGTGGTGAATGTTGTCTTACATTGATCTTTGTACTACAGCATAACTTGGTTATATCCAGAGTACCCATTGAGGAAAGACATCATTTGGGAATCGTTGACAATCTACATGACCTCGTATAATGAAGGAAATAGATAGTTGTCCTTCTTTGAAGCTCTATTCAAATTGTGGAAGTCTACACACAATCTAATTTCCCCATTCTTTTTCTTGACCGGGACCAACTTGGCCACCCATGTGGAATGCCTGACTAGGAATATAATTCTTGATGAAAGCAACTTATGTACCTCTTTGTAAATGATGGGCTCCAACAAGGTGTTAATAGGACATTTCCATTGGTGGAATGACCTCAGTTCTGTCTTGAGAGGGATAGTGTACGTGATGATGAAGGTATCATAAGTCTTTAGATCCTCCTAGCTCCATGCCACTATGTCATGATACCTCCAAAAAGCATTGATGATTTCCTTCTTTTCCTCAGGCATGCACACTTTTCCAATAAATTTTTTTTTGATCTCCTCGGTAGTCTCGAGGTTGTGAGAATTGCACTGGTTGCTTGTGGCTTCCTTCTTTGTGTGTCGATCCTAGTTTTTGATCTGGTCCAAATCAAATATGCATTCAAGCTAAACCATGCCTTAGGGAATCGTGTTGGTTTTGATGTTGATAACTCCTTCTATATCCAATTCGGCTTCTTCTAGATTAGTTTCATCAATTATTTGGCTGGCAAAGACATCAAAACTCATAATGAATTCAATGATATGCTTATCATCATTGAAGACTTGAAAATGACTGACATTATTCAGGACAGATGGTGTGGATGTTAACTCAACTGTAAATTTCTTAAGCCCGAACAAGAAGAGGGGTTGCAAAGTGCTGGCTTCCTGAGCCAAAGCATCGATAGTATGATTCTGAGCATGAGGGATTATTTGTATATTAAATGCGCTTAAACCCTCTAAGAGATCCCAAACCCTATGCCTATAGTTTGCAAGTCTTCTATCATGGCAGGAATACAATTTTCTAACTTTTTTGACTATGAGTTCAGAATCCCCGAAAACATGTAACATTTTGACATTTTTCTTTAAGGCTATAAGAAGATCATAGACTAATGCCTCGCATTCTACTACATTATTGGTGTAATAAAATTGCAACCTATGGGCAGCAAGCAAGGTCTTACTCATTGGGCTGATGAGTTCGAACCCGACACTAGCTCCTTGTTTTGATTTAGATCCATCAAATCGAAGCATCCAAAACTTGGAAAACTCCTTGACTCCAGGCCCAACTAGGCTCTCATTTCCTTTTGGCTAGGTGGTTTCCTCCGTGACTTTTTGGGAATGTTTGAACTCAATGTGCTTAACAACAGGTGGTTTTGCTATCACTTCCTTTGATGTTTCCTTCTGAGGTATAGCTGATTCTTTGATATGCTTTACTATTTTTTGGCACAAGCAGTAATCAAACTCAGAGTGGGCAACATTATGAATTCTGCATCAATTTGGTAGTAAGAAATCCTGGAAATCCATTTGAGCACCCAAGCTAAGTTGATCTTTTGCGCACTTTTCCATGAATTCCTAGAAACCATTGAGTAGTCCCAAGTTGTCGTCTTCATCAGGTTTATCATCTGACTCTACCAATATCTCTATACTTTGAGGAATTTGAGGAAAGTTGGTTGGAGGGTTGCATTGCACCAAGAGTATTTCAGTGGCACACTCCTCCTGGGGTTTAAATTCATCTTGGCAAGAAAAGCGGCAGCAATTTCCCAATTTTGTCTCAACAAACAACACCTTGTTAAGTTTGTTGTACTCTGTGATCATGTATTTCATACAAGGCTCGTGGTCTATATGGATTTGATTTAGTATCCCTTTCCATGGAAGCCACATGCGAGAATGGTCCATGGCAGCATATCCATTCAACATTCTAGTGAAGTCTCTTCCCAAGATGATCCCATATGCGTTGAGAATGTTAGCCACTTGAATATTAATTACTTGTATCCTTGGATCTACAACAATTTACATCAGGATCTGATTCATTTCTCCTACAATGTTGATCTTTTTTTTGTCCAGTCGGGTCACTTTCCTTCTTAAGGGTGTGGGAGTAATCCCGAGAGCCTTGCACACTACCAGGGGCATAACATTAGTAGATGCTCCTGAATCGAGCAGGCAATTGTGCAAGTTCTTCTCGAATATCTAGATGGTGGTAAGGAAAGGGGAGTTTCAAATTTTCTTTGGAAGATGCCTGTAGACATATCTATCTAAGCTACTTGAACCTTGTTCTTATCACCAATTTTATCCTTAGTCTACCTAGATTTTTGATCCTTGGAAATATGTCTATTGTTCTAATTTGGTTCTTTTTCCAGCTATTTACCTGTAGACTGATTTGAGGGAACATCCTTCCTTTTCCCTGTGATGTCCCGAATCACGAGTTCCTTCCTAGGTTCTTCAAAGGTGACTCTTTTAGCTGATGCCTCCTATGTTGTTTTAGAGGATGGGGTCCCATTAATTACCCTAAAGAAGGTATGCCTTATAGAAGGGAATTTGAGTAGTTCAAAGGAAAATAAACTGATTTTTACTTTCTTGAACTCTTCTGCTACATATTCACCCATTTTTTCAATCTCATAGTCAAAGGATCGACCTATGGCATAGGTAGAAGGTTGGGATTTCATTTGACTTGATTGGTTTTGGGATTGGCCTTGAGGCTGATTTTATGACTAATTTTGAGGCCTATCATTATTAAGATACTGAATGGGAACATGGGGAAATTCAAGGTTATTACTAGCATTAGGGTTAGGCGGGGTAGTAAAATTGTTTGGTGGGGTAGAAGTCATGAAGGGTCTGCCCGCTTGCCTGTTCCTGAGGAAGTAGGGAGTTTTTCTTTGGTGGAACATGTGAACTTCATCTACCTGCGGTTCTTCCTCATCTACTGGACCATTATCTATTGAATCAAAAAGCTAATCCAAGGTTTGTGCATTACTTACCTCTTGCACTTCTTCGCTCTTAACGGGGGTGAGCTTGGCCTCAAGCTCATTGTGGTCACTTTGCAAAAATGGCACTTGTTTAACCACAAGACAAGAAGAGTCATAAGGATTAGATGGGACAATGTCCCTACAACTGGCACTATCAATAGCATTTTGGACCTCCACTTGGAAGATTTCAGTGGCTGTTTGGAATTTAGGACAATCCAACTCAAAGTGTCTGCTAGTCTTGTGAATTCGGCACCATCCAGACAAGGTTGCCTCGGAAAGATACACTCCACTGGTCTTTTTTTCATTACTGGCAGGCTGATCAAGAGGAGTAGGGACACCTCCATTATTGGGCCTCATATTCCATGTGCGATTCTTCCTTTGAGAATGTCTCCTCTCAAAGATTTGATTTGAATTATGTCCTCTATCATAATTCTACCCAGAAGAGGTGCTTGCTTCCTAGTTGTCCCTACCATCCCTATTGTCTCGACTATCCTGATTAAGATTGGCCTGGAGGCTATGTTGGGATGCCTACAACTAATTATTATGATTCTTTAAGTGTGTCATTTTTGTTGACATTTTCTTTATCATCTCAATCAACTCTTCAAGTTTATCCCTCTCAGCGTTGCTCGGCTATGGTACTGTATTTTGGAGAAAGACAGGAAGGGCCACCTATTGATTCTGATGTGTTGGAGGGAATTTTGGTCCTGACAAGTATAACAATGCTTGTGGCTGCTGAGAGTACATTTTCTATTGTTGAGGCTACAAATAAGAAGGCACGGGATGTGCATGAATCATTGGCTATCCAGGGTGCGAAACGATGGGTAGCTGAGGCACCTAGTTTATAAGAGGGGTCTGGTGAGTGAATGCTTGATTAAGCCCTTGAACTTGCATTGGGTGAGCTACCGATCCCAAAGAAGGTAGTGGACCAGAGATGTTCTACCCCAAGTCTGTACTGGCAACAACAGCCTCCGCATAAGCAGTCACTAGTGTGGTGAGCGGTAGACACATCCTTTTTACCAATGCTAACATGAGATTATCTAATGTTGCATAGTAGACAAGGAGGGCTGCAACATCATTGTGCATGTATGGATCTTGAAGTCTCATGAAGGTGCGGTGGAAGTGATCATTAAAGGAGCTAATAGGTTCATTAATTTCCCTTCAGACAGACATAAACTGTTGATATAGCTTTGAAGGGCTGATTGGAATCTTATACTTTTGTAAGAAAGCATTCTTCATGAGGTCCCATGAGGTAATGGAACCGCTTGAAAAATTGATATACTAGTATAAATATTCCTCTCCCAACGAGTAGGGAAAAAGGCAGCATGCAACGTCTTCATGACCAATTTGCATATTTGTAATTGTTGTTTCAAATATTTTGATGTGTTCTTCTACCATCCTTTGTGGGTCGCAAGGATTGAACTTTCAACATAAGCCCTCTGGATTCTTGAGTATGTCGTGATAAGCATTGAAGTGCAACGGTGAAGGATTTTGCGCCAACCAAGCCATGACAGGAGGTGAAGGTGGTATCTGACGTTGTTGAGGGGCAACAATCTAGGACTATGCTAGCTATAAGACAATAGTCTGGGACTGTACCAGGGCTGCGGTTGTTTGGACTACACCTTGAACTTGGAGGGTCGGGAGAGAGACAACTCCCTAGCTATCGGAGATTAGAGGCGGAAAATAAGTTTGGTATGGCTAGGTGGAGGATGGACACAAAGTGAATGGAAGTGATGGTGGAAGGGGAATGGATGGGGTGGAGGAAGAGGGAGAAGCAGAGTCTCCTCCCTTAGTTTGTTTTTCCCTGGTGGGAGGCTGCATCTCTTGAAGCTCCCCCTTGTTTAGTGTAGACCTTAGAATTCTTTGAAATATTTCAGGGGAGAATGATCTAATTCAATCCAACTTCACAATTTCCTTCTAGCGCCAGTTCTGTTGATGGGTGTTTTGCACACTTTCTTAACACAAGAAGTGCATAGGTGCATCTCCAACAACAAGTTGTTGAAAATGACCCCAAGGTCTCTCAAGTGTCAGGTCATGATTTGCATGGAATTCCTCAGTTGATGCTTGATGTGATTTTGTTCATAATCACAGGGAAAAATTATGTAGCTGGATGCAAACTGGATCTTAAAGTCTAAAGTTTTTGAGATGGGAGTTAAGGTGCACTTCGCTGCAGGTTCGAACAATAATATAAAATTCAGTATTTTCCTTAAGTTTTAGCTTTACAATGTGCAATGAACCTTAGCACATGTTTCTATAAAAAAAAGAAGGAAAATAGCAAGGAAGAGTGAAGGTTCTCAGATCTACAACTAACTATGAACAGAGATCATGGAGGTTCTACGACAGGCAACTCCCTTGAAAAAAACATTCATTTAACCAGAAGCAACCATAGTCTCATGAAACTTTTTTCTATCTTCTAAGGTTTGCAGATTTTTCATGATACATCCACCATACATATGCATGAATATAGATGAAGATTTTAGGGCAGCTTAAAGTTTTAGCCTAGGCTAGCTTTACAAGACCATTTACCAATAGCAAATGGCAAAAAGTATGGACTAGAAGGCATCAACACAGTAGAAATTTCTACAATCATAGAACAACATTACCAAAATCTATTTGAGCAATTTAAAGCTAACTAAAGGAGTAATGAAATCTAACTAAAACATCCAATAATGAGAGATTGAATCATGAAACATGTGGGAAACTCAGAAAATGCACCAAGTCAATGTATTTTCATTAGAAATTTTTGCAGCATATCATTAAAACAACTCAACTCTCCTAAAAAATGAGAGGAAATGGGCCCCCCATTTATAGTACCCAAAAAGTATAATGAATGGACAAGATTTAATCTCATTGTGTGGCCAAGATTCAGTACAAATTAGGGTTCTACCTACACCTCCAATATATTACAATTTAAAATACAACTTTTTCTTTATCCCTATTTTTTCCTCAAGTGACAACACTATATCATTTTTTCCTTTGTTGATTGCACATTTGTTGTAGCTATTCCTTGAGAAAATTTTAACTAATAATAGGGTTTCCTTCCTGCTTCTTCAAAGTTGCATACTCAATGAACTTTAAAATTATTAGTCAGAGTTTTTCAACCTCCAAAATCTCAGATCGTAGCAATTGATAACTCAATTCCTTGGAGTTTTCTGCAAGCCTTTTCTAGTCTTCATCATACTTGGCAGTGTGGTCCCTGAACAGTTCTGACTGGGTGAAGGAACGGGCAGCAAAGATCATGAAATCCAAGGTTATCTCTATTGACATCCCATCCTCCATCCCCTTTTGAAAGTGGGGCTTTATTTTCTCTGGATCTATCCACACCATAGATATGTCATAGCTTGTCGTCAGCCTCAAATATCGGGCACAATCCAATCTAATCTCCTTGACCCACTCAATATCCGGATCCACTTTATCAATCTCCAACTCTAGTCTTTCTTTTTGGTTCTCAAAGTCCCATTTCCATATGTCCATCAGTGAATGATCATCCTTCTTGAATGCAAGCTTCTTTTCCCATGTTGTGCTTGGAAATTTGAGAATAACTTCGATCTTTGAGTAGGTGGATCTATATGTCACAGGGAAGTCGACACAAAGTTTCTTCATGCTCTCCAAAGACTGTTGTAAGTCCAGGAACTTGTTGGTTGTTCGAACAGCTCAGCTGATACCAATATTTTTGACGTATAGAACCTGCCAGAACTAGTTTTTTGTAGTTTTTTCTAGGTTCTTTCTCTTTTCCAGCTTGTCAATTTTGTCTTTGGACAGTAGTTGGGGTGGAGCCACAGATGTGGTGGGAATTTTTTCTATTATGGACCATTGCTAAATGTATGTCGTTGGGTCAGTTACCTATGCCTTTAGCTCCTCTTTTGAAACTTTATCTTGTTGTATCAAATTTATTACTATGGCAATAGACTCTTCAAGGTGCTCCACCTTCTGCTCCCTAGTATTCATTCCCATGTCAATGGTGGAGATATTATAGCTTACCCCTCACCACTGGCATTGCTACCTGCATAGTTTGAGATCTAGAAGCATCCATCGTCACCTTAGATTTGATTTTGGGCTTCTCTTTTTTGGTAGTGATTTGTGCCCAATCTAAGATAGCCTCCAATCTTGCTCTTGGATCCTTTGGGGTAGGAGTTTTCTTCTCAAGTTTCCTTTCCAACCATTCAAGCATAGCAGATTTTCCCTTGGGCGATTCACCATCACCCTCACCCTCCTTTTTTTGAATCTCTATTTCTTTATCTCTGGTATCCTTTTCTTCCATTTTAGTGTCTTCTCCTTTTTCCTTATCAGAGTCTTGGATGAACACAAGGTGTTTGATAGGAGGCTTAGTAGGAAATCGATCCTGAGGACTTCTTTCTTTCTCAGTCTCCTCTCTTTCCCTTTCTTCATCTTGTTCATCCTTATGCACATGCTCCTTAGGCTGTTCAATTTTGAGGACTTTGTTAACTTGAACCTCACCTTCATGTTTGTCCTCTTCTACATTCTCTTCTTCTTTATGAGGAGGTGACACATCCTCCTACTGTTCCCTTGTAGGGAGTTCCATATTTTTTTTTCCTTATCATCTTCTTTCCTTTCTTCTCTGGGAGGTGACCTTTCTACCTCTTCTCCACCGTCCTTCAATTTCCATACCATTTTCTCCTCAAAATCACCATCAAATGTTTGTACAATAATTATGCCACCTGCATCCTTCTCTTTGTCTCCACTTTCGGAAGATCCTATTTCTTCTTCTTCATGGACCACCCTGCCATTTTTTTGGTGTTCATACTCTGAGTGTTCATGGTACTCATCGGCCTCTTCCTCCACTGCTTTTGAAGTTTCCATCTCCTGCTTCTCCCATTATTCGAAGATTAGAATTGTGGCTTCCATTGTTGGTGGTCTCGTTGGAGGTTTCGAGGGTGGAGCACTGGCGAGGACCTGTGCTAAGGCAGCTTGGATGGTGGGATCCAAAAATATTTTGGAAATCTCAGACGGGATATTCTGCATGTGCTGCAAGAAAGCCTTTGGAAATGTGAGTACAAGCATTGGTATTGTTGCTACTGCCAGTGGAAGTAATGTAGTGGGTGACATGGAGGTGGAGGAAAGTAGAGAAGTTGTAGCAAAGGAGGATTCAACCAATATCATGGGTCTAGTTGGTAGAGAGGAGGTGAGATGGACCGAGATGTCCACCTCAGGTGGGGAGGTGGCAACCATGGCTTGGAAAATGGATGGAAGAGTGGCAAAAATACGGAGAGCCGAAGGAGATTTTTTTCAATCCGTTTTCCCTTCCTCAACTTCGTGAAGGGGATCCTCCTAAATTGTTGGCTGTCCCACAATGCTTCCAATTCGTTTGTGCTTCTTTGAGGGTGAGCCTTCTGAAAATTTTCTTGAATATACCTTTGGATTTGGTGATTGCTCCTCCTCAATCCCTTTCCTCTTCTTCGATCTTGTGAGCAGAGGAGATTTGGATGTCCCTCCTGTTGAAGTTGTAGCAACAACATCTTCTATAGCACTAGGCTCACTCTTGAGCCCCTAATATGTTAGGAAAACCCCTTGTTGCTTCAATTGGGCTACTGGTGCATTAACCCATTCTTTGGTACAAGCCATGACTAGCTTGGTTATAATATCGAGGTCATCAACCTCTTGCTCATCTGAATCTATTGCTGGCAGTGGAAACCTAGTGATTGCATTGTACCTAGAGTCCATGACACTGCTTTCATCTTCTTCAACTTGATCAGGTATAGGGAATAATTGTACTCATTTTACAAAGTACGCAGTCATTCACATGTAATACCTTGTGCGTACCTCCCTATCATCCTATAAATCTACCCATAAATCTTCCATCTGATGCACATGGGCATACCCTAGTCCTACTACTTTCCTTACATGCCCATATGGGTCCATCCATGGGTGAGCAGTGTGTAGGAGAAAATGATACTCTGCCAATTCCTTTTTAGAATTCCTACAACACTGGGAGGTTTGTAATTTGTACATCCCTTGGCTGAATGTTAAGGGATAAGGGATCCCTGCCAAGTGCCTGTTGCTGAGGACTGAATGCACATGCTGCAACTGCCGGGAGAGCTCTAACACTATGATCCAGTCATTGGGGTATTGGGGCAGCTTATTCGACCTCTTTGTGAAACCTTGGGCACAAATATATGTGAGCTTGGGGTATTGAATGAATAAGAAGGTGTATTGTTTCAAGAATGCCCAAGCACTATGAGAGACCCTCCTTTCAAAATCCCCTCCAAGCAATCTGATGATGTGATCGATGAAGGCTTCATTCACCTTGCAATACTCTTTAAAATTCTTGAACTAGAGCTGGGGATATCTGTCATAAACCTTCAACACACAAACCGATTCCTCATCAGGTGCCACAAACAATCCATTGTACTACCTCTGCTCAGCCAGTGAGTACACAAGATAGGAGGTCATGTAGAGCTTGGAGGTCTTCTTGACATTCATGAACTACTCGTGGAAGTAGTTGCTTATTATGCCTCTTGAGTAGAATGAGGCTTTCGTTGCAACATCTTCATCCCCACAAAGAATCTTCTCTACGAAATACACTATCCACTCCTAAAAATATGCAGCAGTGGGGAGGCCCATCACTCTGCTTAGCATGGTGACCAAGTCATGGTAGTCCTCGTGGAAGTCACTATGAAATAACTCTTTAGGAACCTTTGCAGTGCTACCCCTTTTTTCTTTGAGCTAGTACTGGTTTATTAGCTTATTGTAGCCAGTCGGGTCCTCATCCCACATTTCTTTACATTCTACTATAGTTGGCATCTTCATCTCCCCAAAGGTGGAGATGTGAAAAGTTTTCGTAATCGCCTCACCTGACATGTCAGAAGGATGTTTCCATCTCTATCAACAATTGTTCACGTCTATGGTTGATATGCCTATCAACAAGCCATGACCAATTCAGGGGCTATGAGGGATGGAGGGAAGATTGCAGCTTTAGCAGTTCCACTTTGTCTGATTAGTCTTGCATTGTCAGTCTTAGGATGGACTCTAACCCTTTGCTTGAATTTGTCAATATTGATGTGGTTGATATTCATATTTGTAATTTCCTTCTATTTCGTGATGGTTTTTGAATGAAAAGGCTCTCCCTAAAATTGGTACTTCATCTGGTCCTTGTCCTCTTTTCCATGAGGAACCCTGCCCGCTTTCTTCCCTTTGTCTTTTTTTGTGGCTGCTCTTGAAGGTACCGCACCTGATTCCATATATCTTGCAAACATGGCACAACGAGCATAACCAATTAAGAGAACACAAATGTTAGTCATAATTCCATAGACGAGGTCCAAGTAGGTGAAATATCACTCATGAAATAAAACTTTTACTTCTAGATGTTAGTCATTTTCTAGAGGTATTTTGGACAACCTAGGCCTAGGGGGTTGGACTTCCCTGGTAGAAATGTTGTTTGAAGGGTGAACAGGGTAGGGCAATTTGGGTTATTTCTCCTGACTTCATATTTTGATGGTTTAAAAGGCTCATGCAGGAGAGGGTTAAATTTTGGCACGTGGGTCGAGATTGGTTTTCAAATTAGAGGTCATTTGGATCACTCTTGGGCACCTAGAGATATAAGGCCGGAAAGCTGTCTAGGCT
Organism: Sequoia sempervirens; assembly: GCA_007258455.2. Taxonomy (NCBI): domain Eukaryota; kingdom Viridiplantae; phylum Streptophyta; class Pinopsida; order Cupressales; family Cupressaceae; genus Sequoia; species Sequoia sempervirens. The sequence goes on along the minus strand of VDFB02000002.1, from coordinate 204,861,075 downwards.
TCATCGTTTAGAACATCTAGAAGGAAACAAAATTTCGGGCTCAGAAACTTGAGGTTTGGGACCCGGGAGGTCAAAGGATGGCCAAAATTTCTCCTTCACTTCAAGGTGTTCAGGCCAAAGGGAGCAGAAAGCCGTCGAGGTCAGGCTGCTTGGAATGGCGAGTGTTGAACAGAAACCCGATAGGACCGGCCTGGTGGACCAGATCTGACATCAAGCTTGGCCACTAGGTTTCTTTTGAAAAGTTTTTAGGTGATCAGGATGATGGACTTTGGAGGTCGAAAAGATGGACCTACTTTTCCCTTTCATGCTAGTTGAAAGGAGATAGAATCTCAGTGGACAGGGCCTGATGAGGGCAAGGATGCCAATGTTCACTATTGGTTGTTTAGGCAGTGCTGGAATGTGCGGGACCTGGGATGCAGAAAGCAACAAGTATTTGGCTACTTGAGATGTCAGCATCAAAACAAAATTTCATGAATGGAACTCCACGGTTCAAGGTCTGGTGGGGGCTTGGGATACTTTGTTCGTTTTCTAGCTCAGACAACAAAATACAAAGTGGACTCCGAGGTTTGGATGGATGGATTCATCATGCCATTTGGAATGGTGGAAGCGGCGTAGAGTCCTAAGGATAGAGTCCCACAGGAGTAGTCTCGGGGAGCTTAGGCAGAGGCTGAATATGCAAGTTTGTTAAGTCTAATGGGCAGGAGGCCTGAGAGGGCATCCTGCCATTTGGTCACTTGTTTATTTGCTGAGTTTTTAATGGTGACGGATTGGCTTGGGCCCAAAGGGCATGAATTCCCTATGCGAAGAACAGCGGCGACAAGGCTAAGTTCCATATTTGTCTCAGAGGATGCTTATGATGTTTTTCTATAATTTCAACACATGGGTTTTTTAGGCATCATCGTGTTTTACCAAATTAAAGCATTTTTAGCCCATGTTTGTTTATCTTTAAAGCATAAATTTCTCAAATAACGTCATAGAAAAGTGAACGGTGAACCTACCTCAAAAGTCCAATGAAAGAGGTTGTAAAATCCATGAAGGATAGTCGAATGATGATAACGGGCATGAGGGCAGTGGGTGATAGATGCATTGGACTCCTTAGAAATCACTCTGAACCCCTCTGGAAAACTTGACATATGAAAATGACAGGTCGAGCCAGATATTTATACCCCAATTAGCATTTAATACAACCATTAATGCCCGTATGGGTGTTAGGAGGGTTGGTGGGTTTAAATTTATGGATGGTGGTGGGAGGACCAGGGTCCAGGGGCCAGAAGGATGTGGTCAGATGGCCGCTTCAATCATTTTGCAAACCGTCAACGAAAGGGAGCCTGGGGTTAGGAGGATGGAGCGTTGGTGTAGGTTGGCCACCAAAAATGGTGAAGTCAATACGAAGTTGAGAGAATTTTGGTAGATTGGGCCCGACAGAGGAAAAGGCAGTCCATTTTTAGCGTAAGTTAAATAGGAAAGCAAACAATGAGTCGAGTCTTGGGGTTTGGGAAGATGAAAGCCTTTCGCTATTTGGAACGGTGAACACCCGATGGAAACCTAGTAAGGGAAACCTAGCCAGGCAGTCCCGCGTGGCCCCAAGGCTACTGGCATAAGAAAACTGCCAAGAAAACTCTATAAGGAACCAAGACCTAGCCAAATTGGAGGGGATGAAATACAGTCAACTTAAGATGAGACCTTGGAGGAATGTTAACCATTTAAGACACCAAAATGGGGCACAAAAAATGAGGTAGCGACAAAATGACCCGACAAGGCAAAAGAAAAGAGGGCCCCTATTTCGAACAGGGCATGCGTGCTAAAGGCACAACAAACCTGATGGATTTGAAGCATCTAACAAGATTAAGGTTTGATGAATACCAACTAACCAAGCATTTTGATCAAGAATCTATTGGTAGAAATGACGATGAGCTCAATAGTAAAGTCTGACATATGGGCTTGTTGAAATCCTTATTCGTACCAACATTCAACAATATAAAATTGGAATGGCGATACAAGAGGATAGGTGTGTGACACTCTTTTGCATGATGAAGAGAGATACTAAGTATCTCTTCGTGATGATTCCTTGATGCAAAATTATTTTTCAAGAGAATGGTGCTATGAAGCTATACTCAGTCAGGAGCATTACGTGATGTTGCGAATCAAAGAATTGACAAAAAACATGATTCTTCAACACAAGGTAAGAGGATCGGGTCTCTCACTGATCAAGAAATTTGTGGTTGATGGAAGCAATAGGAGTGAGTATTTAACATATTGATGTTGAAACATAAGTACCCATGAAAATTTGTTCTCGATGCATCATATACTAATCCTGTGGGATCATTTGCTAAAATCATTCTCCTGTCATATCATATTATTTCTAAAGGGAGAAACAAAAATTGATTTCAATAAAGGGGAACCATCCAGTAGATACCTTGACATACATGAGCCTTACAACAATAAATTTTGTAAAATTTAACAAAATATGCTCGAAGGTCAAAGATAAAATTGAGTAACATGGGTGGTAGAAGAAGAAAGCATTTTAGGGTTGTATGAGGAGATGCTAAAAAATAAGAAGTCTTCTACAAGGAGATGAATGGAAATTCATTATAATCATAGGAACATAGGAAACCCTAACATCCCTTGTGCCATCACTAGATCCAAAGCAAACAAACCCTAAAGACAGTGTTATCAAAGAGACTATGGCATTTCAAAGTGAGATTGTTCAAAGTCCCTTTGACATATGGAAAAAAATAGGCAAAAATTTATCAAAGAGACCATATTGTATCAGTATGAGTAATATGGATGTCTCTTCAATGTCCTAAAAAGGAAAAACATTGACAGGAGAAGCATTGAAGAGAAATACATGTATCAGAGTGAGATTTCTAAAAGTCTCTTTCACAAATAATAAAGGAAAAGTTTTATTGGAGAGACTCCTCCATATCAGAGTGAATATTCCCCAGGTCTCATCAAATTCTCAAAAACATTGAAGTATTTAAAATGTACAAGACAAAAAGGGGAAGAGAATTGGGACTATTCTTGATGGGATGCATGCTACAACAAGGATTCATTGAAGACACTCCCCCATATTAGAGTGAAATGATTGAAAGTATCTCCGAGAAGAAGAAAATAAAATGATGGGATTAATAAAGAAAATATCGAAGAGACATTTTCTCATCAGAGAGAGGCCTTCCAAAGTCTCTTCAACAAATAGCAAGGGATCATTCTTTGTCGAAGAGAGAAGTATGTTTCGAAGTACGATCACAATAAGTCTCTCTGATGTTCCTATGCTATGATTAAAGTTTTCCTGGTAATATATAAATAGTGGAAGTGGGTAAAATCAATGTATAAGGTGCAAAATGAAGATTTATTCTGCAATGTGATATCATTGTAAAGTATTTTAACTAAGAATTGAAAAACTTCCAATGGAGGAATCAAGATAAAACGAAATTTCCAAGGGAATATAAAAGTGAAAAATTATTAAATAAAGGTGCAAGCATAAAATATTTTTTAGACAAATTGAAATATTTTTAACCATATGAATCAAAATGAAAAGTATTTTTCATTGGAAAAATAAAATACTTTCAGAGGTATTAATGGAGTAGGTAATTATTTTACCTAAAAAATAATAATGCATACAATTAAAAGTAAGATTTTTCACCAAGGAAATTAAAGGGAGCGCAAAGACTATGAAGTGGGTAATTATTTTACTCAAAGGATATTTTGGGTAAAATATAGAGTGAGAAGTTGTTAGCAAAGTAATTATTGTGAAATATTTTCATGAGAAATAGAGACAATGAAGATCAAATTATTCTAATTTGTTGAAGACAAATAATGAAGAGTTGCATCAAACAAATGTGCGAAGAGTCATAACCCTTAAAATGCAATGTATTTATGTAAAATGAAATCATCAATGATTAGGTAGTAGAATTAGATAGTAGGTTAGAATCATCATCAATAGTAGTAGTTAGGATCATCCACCTACATATCACCTTCCACTCATCCATTTTCATATTTCAAAACTTTTGCTATTAATGTATATCTTTTGAAGCAATATAATGGAGAAGATTGTTCATAATTGGTGATTTATTTCCAGTGTTCAACTGTTGTGTTAATATTTAATCATATATGATGTTGCATTGTCTCCAAAGTGGTTTTTCTCAATTATTCAAATTTATATAATTTGTTAGGACACATTTATTGTTGTTGTGTGATTTTCTTGATTGGGTTCTAGCTAGAGTGAATTAAATTCCTTTCAAGTATCTCATTTTAATTGGTTCCTTCTAGGGATTAAAATCCTTTTAAATTGATTTCTCTAACTAGTTTCCGTAAGTTAAGAATTAAAAATCATTTCATCATATCACAATAATTTGGGAGATTAACACTAGGATTCATAAAGAAGAGTACAACAACTGACAAACCTGAATGTTTGTACAAGGTGCAAACATTCAAAGTGACCAACAAGTTAGAGTTAAGTTGAGAAATGGATCCACCTAACTTACATATCTATCTCCATCATCATCATCCACCCCTCAAATCCATTCACCCAATAGGATTAGGCACTAGTCAAATTTAGAACATTTTATACAAACTTTACTTATACACTCGATTCTTGAAACTTCTATAGTAGGAATTGTTGATGGGTGTTTTTACACCTTCTCAACACAGGAAGCACACAATTGCACTACCTCTCTTGAAAGGTAGAAATTCTCAACGAGTTACAAATCACTACCCCAAGGTCTCTCGGGTGTTAGGTCATGACAATGCTTGGAATAGTTCAGTCAGTTGATGTGATTTTTTGGTAATCATAGGGTGGCCTTTATGGTTTACAAAGCACGAGAAGTTGGGTCTGCAAATGGAGTTTTAAGAGTGTTGGAAGTGAATGAACAATGGCTGCCCACTCAAAACAATAAGTTGAAACTCACCATGTTCATCAGATTTAGCATTATCATGATGCTTGAGATCCTACTCTAACAAAGGACTAAAAGAAAGAGAAAAAGGAGGAAAGGGTTGAGAAATTTGATCTAAGTCTAAGCTATGAATGAATAGTAACAATGGAGACTGCTACAGTAGATAAACTTCCTAAACTGGGTTTTGCTTGACCAAGAGAAGCCTACAAGTACATAAAACCAATGCAATCTTCTAAGGACTATATATTTTTAGATTGTGCATGCACTTCATGAACGTACAATTGAACTAAGTTGCAACAATGAGATAAGGAAGCCCAGGCTAACTTTGCACAAGAGCTTGTCATCAACAAGTGCCAAAAGTATGGGCTAGAAATTCATCAAATACCATAATAACAAACACCAATATCACAACCACTAAAGAAACTGTTGGATGTTAATATGTGGTTTCCATTGATGTCAAAACTATTAGCATTTGATGTATTGAAGGTTGTATATGTGGAGGATATTGAGAAAATTGTAAAAGAAAGTGTTGCAGGTTCCCAGTGGAACTGTGAAGGTCATGAACGTGTCTTATTTTGTACATTGGAGATAAATTTCTGTGGAATAAAGGGTTTATATTTTAGTGTATCTAGTCCATCCTCTGGAAGTTTTAGAGGTCCGCATGAAGAATTGATCATGTTGTGAACGGTTGTGTTCTAATAGTATTTTTGTGGGTTCTGTTAGTATTTTTGATTAAAGTTTATGTAATTCTGGTAATTCTAGTTGTTACAGATGTTTCTCTATTTTTTCTTGGTGTTATTGGATGTTTCTAGATCATGCTCTATCTTTGTGGTACATCCAAATTGATCGATGTGCTCGTGGATGAAGATTTTTCTCTATATGTTCAGTTTTTCATGTTCTTGGATGACATGATGGGTGTAACGTGTGGTGGATCTTAGAGGTTAAATTAATTGAATTCCTTTTGTGTTGGAGTTGTTAATTTGGGTCTTCACTATGTTGTGGCCGACCTTGGTGGATATACATTGAAAATTTATTTGTAAATTTGGGTCGACATTGAAAATATGTTTTATATCTCTGGTCGACTAAGTTGTTGATGTAATCTCATGTTGCAGATATATAAGAGCGATTGTTTCATCATTGTAAAGTGTGCTCCACGTGCTCCCATATGTCTATGTGTGAATATCATTCGATTGTAGAGTAGAGTGTGAAGAAGACTGAGTGAAGTGTGAGAAGAAGTTTGAGCAAAGAGTGAAGAAGTTTTTCTGTGCCTAACTAGAACTATAATCATGCTTGTGTAGAAGCTATTTTCTTAGTTCACAATTTGGATGGTTTTAATCCAAAATTTTCTTGGGACAATGAGTCCTCTTTTGTATTTGAGCAGTGAGCTCTAGGTAGTGTGCTTGAATGCATGTGCATTGCCATTATTTCTCATTATACTTTTAATAGGGTATAATATTGTAGACTAACCTCCACCGTGGTTTTTCCCCTAACAGAGTTTCCACATAAAAAATCTTGGTGTTCTCTGTGTTTCTGATGTGTTGAATGTTTATGGTTTATTGTTTATTCATCAGATCTAAGATTGAGTTAAATAAGGTTTGAAAAGATTTAAGTATTATGTGACCACTGATTCACCCCCCCTCTCAGTTGTTTGTCCTTGTTTTTCCAACAATTGGTATCAAAGCAGGTTCCTCTAAAGAATTTTAAAAGCTTGAGGTGATTCGAGATGGCATCATACAACAAGGACAGTCCTAGATTTGATGGAAAAAATTACTCATTGTGGAAAGCTTAGATGGAGTGTCATTTGAAGTGTATTGGTGAACCCTTCTGGAAAATTACAAAGAATCAATATGTTATTCCTCATAATGGTCCTTCCACTACTGATGAGATTAAAGAGGCTGAGAATAATGTCAGGGCTATGGATGCTTTGTTGAGTGCTTTAATAGATTCAAATTTGACAAATGTATTAGGTCTGAAGATGGCTCATGAGATGTTGATGAAGCTGGAAACTTTGTATGAAGGAGATGTACATGTGAAGATGGCTACGCTACAAAGTTTGAAAGGTAAGTATGAAAATATGAAGATGGGTGAAGATGAAAATATTTGTTCTTTTATGTAGAGAATAAATGAACTAGTGATGGGTATTAGATGTGCAAGTGGTAAGCTAGATGAGGAAGAAATTGTGGCTATTTTTCTTAGATCATTACCTCCCTCCTATAAAGCCAAGGCTCATGCTATTGAAGAAACCAGATCATTGACAAATATGACAAGGGATGCACTGATTGGTAAACTTGTTGCCTTTGAGTTGAGTGAATTTGGTGATTTTGTTCCAAGATTGAAACTACATTCAAGGCTATTGTATCTAGAAGAAATAAGAAAATATATGATATGAGAGAAAGTTCTAGAAAGACATCCAAATATGATAATGAATTGAAACAGCTTGAAGATAAAGAAAGAGAGGTAAAAAAATTGGGAGCACTGATTGTAAAGAAAGAAGGCAGAGGAAAAGGTAAGTATGAGGAGTGTTGCCTATTAAATGTTTTTATTGTAGTAAAATAGGTCATTTTGCATCAAGGTGTCCTGAAAGAGTTCTTAGATCCAAGCCTAAAAAATCTAGATTCCAAAAGAAATGTTACTTTGCTGAAGAAGGTGTGACTGATGATGAGTCTGATAAAGATAATGGAAATGAAGATGATTGGGTTTTCATTGCTATCAAGGAAAATTGTCCTATGGCTACTAAATCTGCTAAAGTTGAAAAAGCTCTTGTAGCCTGAATTGAAGAAAAAGAGGAGTGGGTCATTGACAACAGATGCTCACATCATATGACTGGTGACAAAAGAAAATTTGTAAGTCTAGAGAAGTATGATGGTAATTTGGAGATAATAATGCTTGTGTGATTCATGGAAAAGGATCTATCTATCTTGGTGGTAAGCCTAACACTAATGATGTTCTTTATGTTGAAGGATTGAAGCACAACCTATTGAGTGTTGGATAGATGGCAGACAAAGGTTATGATTTTAAGTTCAAAGATGGAAGGTGCAGGATATATGGAAGCTCTGTAAATGTAATTACCTCGACAAAAGGTAATATTTTTCACCTGAATGCTACTAGTGAAAGTTGTTTAATTGCTCAAGTAGATGAAAGTTGGTTATGGCATAGAAGGCTGTGTCATGTGAATTTTGATAACATTGTCAAAATAAGTTCCACTTAAGCAATAAGAGATCTACGTAAGCTAGTGAAGCCTGCTAGCACAATTTGCAAAGAGTGTCAGATGGGAAAATAGACTAGAGTTTCTTTTCAGATCAAACAACATAACTCAAATGGATTACTGGAGCTTGTGCATACTAATCTATGTGGTCCTTCTAGAGTCAGAAGTCTCCATGGTGAAAGGTACTTTATGTTACTTATTGATGACTATTCTAGAATGATATGGGTTTCTTTCTTAAGAGAAAAATATGAAGCATTAGAAAAGTTCAAAAGCTTCAAAGCTATGGAAAAAAATGAGAAAGGTTTGAAAATCAAATGCCTAAGGTCAGACAAAGGTGGTGAGTTCACCTCTAGGGAGTTTAATTCTTTCTATGAAGAACATGGAATCAAAAGACAATTATCTGCTCCCCATACCCCTCAACAGAATAGCGTTGCTGAAAGAAAGAACAAAAAAATTATGGATGTTGCTAAAACAATGATGATTGAAGGAAATGTGCCTCACATCTACTAGAGTGAAGCAGTAAGGACTACTATGTATACTTTGAACTAGGTAAATGTAAATGGTAATTCTGGTAAGACTCCTTTTGAATTATGGTTTGGTGATAAGCCTACTATTAAATATTTCAAGATCTTTGGAAGAAAATGCTACATCAAGAGAGATGATGATATAGGAAAGTTTGATGCAAGAAGCGATGAAGGAATCTTTCTAGGTTACTTTATTAAAAGAAAGGCCTACTAGTGCTATAATATAAGATTGAGAAAAATGGTTGAGAGTGAAAATGTTAGAGTTGATGAGGATTCTACTAAATCATCTAGATATTGTGGATATGATTCAGATGAAGATAATACAAATAAAGGGAAGAATGTTCAGACACAAAATCAACTTCAAATTGTGCCATATGTTCTGGTAGATCAAGATAGTCAGGAAGCAAAGACAAGTGCAAGTGTAGAAGAAAGAATATAAGAATCAAAAGTTCAAGAAAATCCTAAAACTCTGAGGTATGTAAAGCCAAATCATTCTGAAAATTAAATTATAGGAGATAAGAATAAAGGTGTGCAAACTAGAAGAAAGATTGCAAGAGTATTGTTTGATTTCCAAGATTGAACCTAAAGATGTCAAAGAAGCCTGCAAAGATGAACACTAGATGGAAGCTATGAAGGAAGAACTGATGGAAATTGAAAAGAATGATACATGGATACTAGTTCCCAAACCAAAAGATAAGAATGTAATTGTTACTAAATGGGTCTTTCAGAATAAGCTAAATGAACAAGGTGAAGTGATCTAGAATAAAGCAAAATTGGTATGTAAAGGGTATTCACAAATGGAAGGTATTGATTTTGAAGAAACCTTTGCCCCTATTGCTAGAATTGAAGCTATAAGGTTATTTATTGCTTATTCTACATAGAAGAACTATAAAGTCTATCAAATGGACATGAAGTCAACTTTTTTTAATGGTGAGCTAGAAGAAGTATATATTGAACTAGCTAATGGATTTCAACTAATTGATAAGGAAGACATGGTTTTCTAATTGAAGAAAGATTTGTATGGACTCAAGTAAGCCCCCAGAGCCTGGTATGCTAGGTTAGACAAATACTTACTAAAGCTTGGATTCAATAAAGGTACTACTGACAACAACTTATAATTCGAATTGGATCATGATAGAGACTGAATTATTGAAGTCTTTATTGATGCCATTATTTTTGGAGGAGATGATAATCTATGTATGAAGTTTGCTGATGAAATGAAGAGTGAATTTGAGATGAGTATGATTGGAGAAATGAAGTTCTTTCTGTGATTGCAATTTATTCAATTGGACAAGGGGGTCTTCATATCTCAATTCAAATATGTGAGAGAACTATTGAAGAAGTTCAACATGGATGATTCAAAACTTGTTGGTATTCCCATGGTAACCAGATGTAAGCTGATACAAAATGATGATTCTCCTAAGGAAAATCAAACAAGGTAAATATCAATGATTGGTGGATTTCTCTACTTAGCTCAGACTAGACCAGACATTATGAATGTTGTATGTATGGTTGCTATATTTCAGGTTGATCCAAAAGAATCTCATGTGACTGCTGTTGAGAGGATCTTTAGGTATCTGAAAGGAATAGTTGATTTTGGGATTTGGTACCCTAAGGATGATGATCTTACTTTAAATGCATATATTGATGCGGATTGGACAAGAGATGTAGATGACAAAAAGAGTACTAGTGTTGGTGCTTTCCTCCTAGGGAAGAAGTTGGTGTCTTGGTTGAGCAAAAAATAGAATTCCATTTCTCTATCTACTGTTGAGGCAGAGTATATTGCTGTTACAAATAACCGTACTCAAGTGATGTGGATGAAATAGATGTTGAAAGATATCAAAGTAGTATATGATGAACCTATTGCCATATACTGTGATAACTCAAGTGCAATCAACATATCAAAGAATCTGGTGCTACACTCTAAGACCAAAAATATATCAATCAGGTTTCACTTTCTAAGGGAGAAAGTGAGTGAAAAAGAAGTTAGACTGGAGTATGTGCCTACCAAAGAACAAATTGCAGATATTTTCACTAAGTCATTGTTAAAGGATACTTTTGAGTATCTTAGAGGGATGCTAGGGGTGATTATATAAACTAGGATGCATTAACTTGCATCAATTTGTACATTTCATGATCATATTCTGATCTGGATTGATGTTCCCATGACTGCTACTTAGGGGGAGTAGTCAAATGTGCAGATATGTGGTTTAGAGCTTTCATGTGGAAAGATAATGCTTATCTTTTCCACTGATGTCAAAAGGGGAGAAGATTAATGTGAAAAGTTGCTGCCTATCTAGAGTGAAGAGTCTTGTGGGGAGAAGATGTTATAGAAGAAGTGAAGGAAGAAGAGTCAAAATCTAAGGAGTAAGTGCTAATTGAGAGTTGGGTTGATGGTGTTTTTCACAACCTATGTTTCCATCAATACCAAAGGGGGAGATTTTTGGATGTTTTGGTTGTGTTGCTAATATGCGGTTGTCATTGATTTCAATACTATTAACATTTGATGTATTGAAGGTTGTATATGTCAAGGATATTGAGAAAATTGTAAAAGAAAGTGTTGCAAGTTCCCAGTGGAACTGTGAAGGTCATGAAGGTGTCTTGTTCTGCACATTGGAGATAAATTGGTGTGGACTAAAGGGTTTATAGTTGAGTGTATCTAGTCCATCCTTTGGAAGTTTTAGAGGTCCATGTGAAGAATTGATCGTGTTGTGAACATTTTTGTTCTGAAATTATTTCTATGGGTTCTGTCAATATTTCTAAGTAAAGTTTATGTAATTCTGGTAATTCTATTTTTTGTGGATGTTTCTCTATTGTTTCTTTGTGTTCTTGGATGTTTCTAGATCGTGCTCTATCTTTGTAGTATGTCCACATTGATTGATGTGCTTATGGTTGAAGATTTCTCTCTATATGTTCAGTTTTTCATGTTCTTGGCCCACATGATGGGTGTAATGTGTGGTGGATCTTTGAGGCGAAATTAATCGAAGTCTTTTTGTGTTCAAGTTGTTAATTTTGGTCTCCACTATGTTGTGGCCGACCTTGGTGGATACACATTGAAAATTTATTAGTAAATTTGGGCCGCCATTGAAAATATGTTTTATATCTCTAGTCGACTAAGTTGTTGATGTAATCTCATGTTGCAAATATATAAGAGTGATTATTTCATCAGTGTAAAGTGTGCTCCATGTGCTACCATGTGTGTATGTGTGAATATCATTTGATTACAAAGCAGAGTGTGAAGAAAACTGAGTGAAGTGTGAGAAGAAGTTTGAGCAAAGAGTGAAGAAGGTTTTTCTGTACCTAACTAGAACTATAATCAGGCTTGTGTAGAAGCTATTTTCTTAGTTCACAATTTGGATGGTTTTAATCCATTTTTTTTTGGACAGTGAGTTCTCTTTTGTATTTGAGCAATGAGCTCTAGGCAATGTGCCTAAATGCATGTGCATTCCCATTATTTCTCATTATAATTTTAATAGGGTATAATATTGTGGACTAACCTCCACCATGGTTTTTCCCCTAACAGGGTTTCCATGTAAAAAATATTGGTGTTCTTTGAGTTTCTGATGTGTTGAATGTTTATGGTTTATTGTTTATTCATTAGATCTAAGATTGAGTTAAATAAAGTTTGAAAAGATTTAAGTATTATGTGACAACTGATTCACCCCCCCTCTTAGTTCTATGTCCTTGTTTTGCCAACAAAAACTAACAACTAAATCTAAGATGGAAGTTGAATCATGTAAGCAAGATGAAAAAACTCAAAGAAAACACCCATAAAATCATGCAATGCTTCCTTCTATTGCCGCAAAATGCCCTTTGCACCAATTCTCCAACCATTTACAAATGAGGAGCAAGCCCCTATTTATAATTTTCCAAAGCCCAAATGAATGGCTAGGATTAATTTACATTGTGTGACCTAGATTTAATACAAATTAGGGTTTCACCTACCCCCAATATTTTCCAATTTAAAAATAGGCTATTTTGTCCTCTTCTCTATTTTGTCTTATAGCCTATTTTGTCTTCTAGTGACCCTGACATCATAGCAGTTTTGTCCTATAGTGACTGCCTTCTTTGATGTAGCTAAAAACTTGTAGGAAGATGCCCTTTGTCTAATATGTTTACAACATTCTTGTGGCCAATTAAGTGCATTCTTTTTGCAGATTGGTGTTTCTGAGAAGTTGATATGCTGCTCCTAATTTGGATGGATAAATCTTGACAATCATCATAATTTGGTAGAAAATAAAATAGCTCCTTCTTGTTCCTTTGAAGGTCACCCTTTGTAGTTTTGTCTTTGACTTCCTTGGTATGCATTCATATGTTGGTCAGTTCTTCATTATTTATGCAGAAATCCTTTTCTTCTCTTCCTCTAGGGGCTCTTGTGGGCTTCTTTGATGGCCCCTTAGTAGGTTCCATAAATCCTTCACCCAAAGACATAGTAAGTGATCCTACATATAGAGGTGGAAAATACACGTTAAATCCTATAAATTAATTGTTAGATCCATCCATGCATCATTAAAAGATCATAATATTCATCACTATTCCACATTTGGAGCTCATTTGGACCATAAACATAAATGCAGGCTCAAGGATGTGGACAGACAGTGGACGACGAATAATGGACAAATGGTAGATGGTGGATGATGGACGATGGAAAGTGGATGGACAATAGATGATGAGAGCCGAGGAAGGAATGATAAATGATGAAGGGCAGACTTGCAAGCGACAGATGGCAGGTGATGGATGGTGGACAAAAAATAGTGAATAGATGATGGACGACAGACAACCTTCTGCAGGGGCAGACAGTGGACTATGGACGATGGACAGACACAGTAGATGGAATACAATGGACAATAGATGATGGCAGACAACTTTCTCCAAGTGAAAATCCACAAGTGATGGATGGTAGGAGGATAATGAATGATAGATGATGGGTAGACAGCAGATGGTGAATAGCCTTCCTTAGGGGCAGACCCGCAAGTGACAGCCAATGGACAGTAGGTGGATAGCACATGGCAGATAACCAATGGTAGAGGATAGAGAACCTTCCATAGGAGCAGACTTGCAAGTGATGGACAACAGATGAATGATGGATGAATGGTGAATGAAAGAGGGTAGATGGATGACAGATGATGGATAGCCTTCCATAGGGGTAGACCCACAAGCAATGGACAACAAACAATGGATGGCACATAACCAATGACAAATGGATGATGGGTGATGAATGATGGATAATTGATAGTGGAGGACAAACGACCTTCCGAAGGGGAAGATTAATAAGTGATGAATGAAAAATGAATGACAAATGGATGGTGGACGATGGATAGCCTTCTGTAGGGGTAGACTCATAAGCGATATATGGTAGATGATGGACGACGGGTGGACAACGGACGATGAACAGTCTTTTGTAGGGGTAGACCTACAGTTAGCTCTCAAAAATGTAGGCAGAATGCCTCAAGAGGCTGTCAATCTCTTGATACGCTTTAGGGTAACAAACAAGGTTAAAAGCATTCAACCTTCTACTCTTCAGGTGCTACCAGACCTAGGCGGGTGTATCTATCTAAATGAAGCATACTTGATTTATAATTATCCTTCTTGTAGTGATTTGTCCACAATGGAAGATGGAAGTGAACAAAAGAATTCAAGCACAATAGAAATCTTCTTAATCTAAATCCTAAAATGCTCAATTAATAGATATAAAGAGAATAAATGAATCTTAATGATGAAACTGCAGAGACCAGTGCCTTATTGGGTATGCGAAGTCAAATGAAATCAAGATGAGCAACACTTTTTGGAGAAAACTCAAATTATTTGGCATACATTCTATTTACAACTTGTATAAACATGCAATACTATAACTACTAAGCTCTACTTTAACAATCCAAATGAATCTCTCTGATTACTGTGATCAATTAAAAGGATTTAATCTTTGCTTGAAAGAACCAATCGATTAATCACATAGAAATAGCAAATGTGCACTGATGAATTGAATATAAACTTGTTATATCAATTTAAACAATTAGAAAGAATCCATCTTGGAGATAGCTTAGCAATACTTTCATTAAATTAAATAGATAATTGATATCAGAAATGTGCAGTAACATCAATTGACTTTCATAAATACCTCCATTTTGAAAACATGCATCAATAGTCTCTGATCAGAGAATTTTATTCTACTCTATTTACTTGCTGTGTATCGAATATTTAATAACTAATGATTTTACATATTTTTCGTACTCCTAAGTTTCCATATAGATCCTCATCATAAGCACAAGGGCTTTCCATCATGACATTTTGCTTGCATTTTGGCCTATATTTATCCCATAAATCTATCGGGTCCTGCATTTTTCACATCATGGTCCGTATCGGCATGAGAATACCATTATCTCCCCGACCCATTTTGCATTTTCTACTAACATGAGTCTATGTTTCCTATCAGCAAGACTCATTTGATGTCACAGTGATCGAGGTTTGCATGCAGACGGATTTCAGCAAGACATTTGCATTGTTTCGGTGATAGTGGAGGAATCACATCGGAAGGAGTTATATAGTTGGGATGAGGTCTTATCAATTTCATTGTCTCCCCGACCGACATCGGAATGGGCAGATCGGCAAAGGAAATCGTCTTCGGGGTAATGTCATAGTGAGTCTTTCTTGTCTTACCAATTTGTGCACAAATGTTTGCTTCGGCCAGACATGTTTCTTTTGGTGTGAGGTCATAATGAATCCACATTGTCACATCGACTGGTGGCGGGAGGATTCATATCGGTAAGAGTTGGAGCTATCGATGAAAGGTCTTGGAAAAGTCGAATTGTTACACCGACTAACAATATAAGGGGATGTTATATCTATATGAGTTAAGGTTCTCGATAAGATGTCTCGGCGAGTGACCTTTGGTCTTGCCGATGGAAAACAATGAAGGACCTTATCAGTGAGAATTGACTTGTCTTAGTGACACACATGATGGTTGATGACTTTCGGTATGACTCAAAGCATTCTATGAGAGGTCTCCCTGGCATTGATATGTCTCACTGAGAATGTGCATGGGGATTATGTCGGTGTGAGAATTGCTTTCTCTTGGTGATCTAAGGTGAACTCATGGGCTTTCGTTGAAACATAATATGCTCTATGAGACGTCTCCCCAATATCATAAAGTCACAATGACACACAAAAGGTAAAGGAATTCTTGGGGAAACATAAAGTGATCTATAGGATATCTCCCTGACTTAGATAAGTCATGGAGAAAGTAAATAAAATGATGGGTGACTGTAGTGATTGAATTTCCTTTGACATGACTGCGATTTGTCTTGCTGACTATTTCATTTATGATTAATAAAATTCAAATATTGTGGCTGACATGTGACTTCATAAAATATCATTGCAGGCCGACATGAAAGGAGCTCAAATTCTGCGGTTGGTCGACATGGGATCTCAATATGATATATTTTTCTAATACTGGTGTATAAATAGGCATTTTGTAATTGTAAAATCATCAGTTATTAAATATTCGATACACAACAAGTAGATAGAGTAGAATAAAATTCTCAGATCAAAGACTATTGATGCATGTTTTCAAAATGGAGGTATTTATGAAAGTCAATTGATGTTGCTGCACATTTCTAATATCAATTATCTATTGAATTTAATGAAAGTATTGCTAAGCTATCTCCAGGATGGATTCTTTATGATTGTTTAAATTGATAGAACAAGTTTATATTCAATTCATCAGTGCACATTTTTTGTTTCTGTGTGATTAATCGATTGGTTCTTTCAAGCAAAGATTAAATCCTTTTAGTTGATCACAGTAATTAGAGAGATTCATTTGGATTGTTAAAGTAGAGCTTAGTAGTTATAGTATTGCATATTTATACAAGTTGTAAACATAATATATGCCAGATAATTTGAGTTTTCTCCAGAGAGTGTTGCTCATCTTGATTTCATTTGACTCTGCATACCTAATAAGGCACTGGTCTCTGCAGTTTCATCATTAAGATTCATTTATTCTCTTTATATCTGTTAATTGAGCATTTTAGGATTTAGATTAGAAGATTGCTATTGCGCTTGAATTCATTTGTTCACTTCCATCTACCATTGTGGAAAAATCACTGAATGAAAGATAATCATAAGTACATAAAATCTGCTTCATTCAGAAGGGTACACCCGTCTAGGTTTAGCAGCACCTGAAGAGTGGAAGGTTGAGTTCTCTTGACCTTGTCTGTTACCCTGAAACATATCAAGAGATTGGCAGCCTCTTGAGGCATCTTGCCTGTGTTTTTGAGAGCTAAAAAATTGGAGACTCTACTGGGGACTATATCAAAAAAATTGGTTGAAGACCACATTATAGAATCATTGAAGAAAAGGTTATAATTTGAGAAGATTCAAAAAGAGTGATTATGCTGGGTAAAAGATCAGAATAAATCATTTTCCTACTTTTGGAAAAGTAGGTGGTGACTCTAAAAGAAGCATTGCATTTGTTCAAACATGAATGGAAGAAGATCTCAATACAGAGGAGGTTATACTGGAGCACCTGCTGGCAGCGGTAAGTGGACACACAAAGATGACAAGGTTGATAAGGGGAAAGGAATAAGTGTGGACATGTGCATGATAGATAAAGATAAAACATTAAGAGCACATTTTGAAACATGTGATCACTATGATACATGGAGAGATAATTCAAGTGCAGAACTTTGTACCCCCGAAGAGCAAGCAAATCCATTTTATAATCCTCAAAATCAACCTAAGTTTGATGCCAAACTTGAAGTAGGAGGACTCAAATATCAACAAGAATGTGAACAAAGGATGGAGGGTAACCAAAATGTGTTTATAGATCATGAGCTTCCCGAGGAAGTAATAGTACAGTTTGAATTACAAAGGAAGAGGATAGAGAAATTAGAGGCTAAATTGTAGAAAACTCAAGTTACTGATCAGACGGTTAGTTGCCCAAAGTATGTTCTGCCTCATAAGCAAGGTGATAAAGGTGTAGGGCCTTCTAATCAATCAAATGCTCCTCACAATCAGACAGGGAATCAATACATACAGCCAAACCATCCGCCTCACATTCCTACTCAACATACAGGTATGCATCCACCTCCTAGTTAGCCTTTTATCCCATAGTATAATGCATAGTACAATAATCCCTTGCACCAGCATCAATGTCCGCCTATTCCTCCCCCTCACTAGTATACAACCATGATCAGACAGTTTGATTTAACAGGTTTTCAGTTATACCCTTACCCTATAGATGGCAGTTGGAGGGGTATGGTACCTAAATTTACAGGGAGTAATGCAATCATTGCTGAAGAGCATTTAAAGAATTTCAATGTGTTCATCCAACACATAGGTGTGCCATATGAAGATTTACATATGAGGCTATTTATGATGTCACTTTTTGAAGATGCTAGGGATTGGTTCAACAGCTTGCCTGCATCTTCAATTAATTCTCTCCAAATATTCCAGGATAGATTCCTAGAGTAGTATGGGAATCTAAATGCACCAGATGCAGCTCTTCATGAATTGATGCGAATTCAGAAAAATCAGAATTACTCAATTTATGATTTCAACGGAAGATTCAACAAGTTGCAGACTAAAGTACCTCCTAGATCAAGGTTGCCAGATTCTATAGCTTTGAGTGTTTATTTGAATGCATTTGATCATAAAATAGGTTATGAATTGAGAAATAGATTCCCAAGAGATTTGGCTGAAGCTTAGAAGACAACATTGACAATTGAAAACAACAGGAAGGCTGCTGGTATAATCAGTAAAAGAGACAACCCTAGGACCCCTCAGCAAAGAAATAATTATCAGTACAGACAAGAGAATACATACAGAAATGAGAGGCCGAGGTTGCATGATATGCCTTATAATACAGACTGGAAGGATGGAAAACCTATAACAGCTAGGCCTAGAAGCAAAGAGACTCTTGATCCGTTGAGCAAGAAGGGAACTTATATGGTGGGTAACAATTACTTCTATGAAGCTTGTGATAAGCCACATTCCCCAGACTATTGTGTTGTAGCCTAGAGGATGCAAGAAGAAGGAATGATGATGGAAAACAATGGAGAAGATCACATAGTGTATTTGACTTCAAATACTTTTCATCATGTTCAGGAGAGGTATTTATCTTCAGAGGATGAAGGTTATGAGTACGATGTTTCAAATCAGAGATACAATGTCCATATGGCTGAACAACAGGTCTTTTCTGATTTTGAAGAGGATTATATATAACCACATTCTAATGAAGTGCCTACTCACTGCAGTATGAGGAGACTCACCAAAGAGGAGATAGAGAGACTAACTGTTGCTACAGTTGAGGAAGCAAAGAGTAAATACTGGTTGAGAAATAGAACAGTAAATGAGAATGAAGGTGTCCCCAGGGGAATCTTCATGAAGGACTAGAAGGCAACACAAGGAATTGTGAAGAAGCCATAAAACAAATAACATGATGAACAAAAGCCTATCCAAAAGGAGGAAGTAAAGGAATTACACAAAGAGATACAAAGGCTTGACTAGCCTAGTAAAGGAGAGAAGGAAGAAAACAAAGGAGAAGCATTGGAACAAAAGAAAATCGATAAGGTGGAGGGCTCTTCTTTTGACTTCACTCAGGCATTATCCTAGGTAAAAATGTCTATTCCACTACTTGAGATGATGAAAATTAAAGAATATAGAGACTGTGTTGTTCAATTGATAATGAATTCTGAAAATAAAGTAGCTATCAATACGCAGGAGAAAGTAAATATCCCAAAAGTCTGCTTGAGTGATGTATTAACAACTCCCCCACATGTTGATCCTTTTTTCACTACATTACTTATAAATAACAAATTGTTGAGGAATTGCATGATAGACTCTGGTGCAGCTATAAACATCATGCCAGTAGGAGTTATGAAGCAACTTGGCATGTGGGTTGATACATATGAAGGGAAATGTTATGCAATGGATAACAGGCCTATTCCTATGGTAGGTATTATGAGAAATGTTGAAGTCAAGCTGGCTACTTATCCACAGGTGGCATATAATATAGATATAACTATGATTGATACTCCTCAATTTGGGATGCTTTTATCAAGACAATGGACAACAGTAGTTGGGGGAAATATCCAGTTTGATTTATCTTATGCAACTATTCTAGTGAATGGTCAGGAAGTCAGGTTGTATAGGGAGCCAAGAATGAGCCAAGTTGTTGACTATGTACCCCAAGATCAAATCAATTGTTTTTGTGATGTGAATCTTGGCAACTTCAAGATAGAATCAGCCTAGGTAGAGTTAATTAGTACTGATCCAGTTGAAGGTTCTTGTGGTGATCGAGAGAAAGAAGCAATGGACAATGTGAGTTCATTAGATAATGAGTATATAATACCTTCTATTACAGTTGAAAGTCGTGAAGACTCATTTGATGAAGAAGAAATGATGTTTTTCCAAGGTATGCCCAGGAATAAATTCCAAGTATTTTCAGATCTGCTTTATGGTAAAGAGGAAATAATTTCAGACAAGCTAGATGATGGAATAAGTGACTTTTCTGGTAATGTTTCTGATTTTTCATTCTCTGATGATCTTGGACCTCTTTTTGATGATGAAAAAAGTGAAGAATATAACTATAGCAATGAAAATGTAGAAGCATGTTCACTTAGCAGTGAGAAAATTTCAGATTTGCTAACTCTTGAATACCAAAGATGTGTACATGATGGTGATTTTGAAGTTTTGTGTCTAGCTTACATTTACCTAGACAGTGAAAGATCTTTGTATGATGATTCTTATGACTCTTAGTGCATTTCTCAAGTTTATGGTGAAACCTTTCAGGATGAGGTATGTGATTTTGAAATTTCTAACTCTTGTGGAGAAGACGTTCATCTGCATACCAAGGGTGATAGTGGTCTAGATTTGATTGGTTCATATATGCTTAATATTGATGATATGAGTCATAATCCAGTGTTGTATCCAATTGGTATTGTCAAAGAGGTGCAAAAGGTTGCAGATCTGTTTGTTTCAAACAGTATTGATATAACATAAATTTTTGTTTCTCAAGAGAAGCATTTTGATAATGATTTTTCAATACAGTTGGGAGAGTGTTTCATAATTCACAATAGTGAGAAAGATAATGAGGAATTTTACATTGAATATGCGTATATTTTTTATGTTGAAGATAACAGAGATTTGTCTGATGATGAAGAATATAAATTACAGAATGATGTAGGGAATTTGGGCCAATCTGAGGATAATGATTCTCAAAAAACTTTCAGTGATAGGGAAGATTGCATGTGTGTCTTCAAGAAGAATTTGATGAACTCAAGACAAAACCAGGTGTTTGATAGGGGAAAGTATGGTTTGAGTTTCAAATTGTAACAGCTTAGAACAGGTGAGGTTGAAACACAAAGGATTTAGGGTTGCCAGTGCATGGACAACTCTTGCTTATCCTCTTTAAAATTCTTTTCCTTGCATAGTAGTTTAGGATTCTGGTTCCCTCCATTTTGCATTCACTTTCCATTCCTTTCCATTTCCATTCTTTTCCATTTCTGCCCATTGGTTTATCACTTTGTGTTTGGTCTGCTCACCCAAAGTTCTCGATCCTTGTAATGATCTTACTATCATTCATCCCCAGATAGAGCCACTGTTGGAATTGTTAAAATCTGATGATTTTACATATTTTTTGTACTCCTAAGTTTCCATATAGCTCCTCATCATAAGCACAAGGGCTTTCCATCATGACATTTTTCTTGCATTTTGGCCTATATTTATCCCATAAATCTATCGGGTCCTGCATTTTTCACATCATGGTCCGTATCAGCGTGAGAATACCATTGTCTCCCCGACCCATTTTTCATTTTCTACTAACATGAGTCTATGTTGCCTATCGACAAGACTCATTTGATGTCACAATGATCGAGGTTTGCATGCAGATGGCTTTCGGCAGGACATTTGCATTGTTTTGGTGACAATGGAGGAATCACATCGATAGGAGTTATACAGTCGGGATGAGGTCTTATCGATTTCATTATGTCTCCCCAACTGACATCAAAATGGGCATATCAGCAAAGGAAATCATCTTTGGGTTAATGTCATAGCAAGTCTTTCTTGTCTTACTAACTTGTGCACAAATGTTCGCTTTGGCTAGACATGCTACTTTTGGTGTGAGGTCATAACAAATCCATATTGTCACACCGACCGGTGGCGAGATGATTCATATCTATAAGAGTTGGAGTTATCGATGAAAGGTCTTGGCGAAGTCGAATTGTTACACCGACCAACAACATAAGGGGATGTTATATCGATATGAGTTAAGGTTCTTGATAAGATGTCTCAGTGAGTGACCTTCGGTCTCATCGATGGAAAACAATGAAGGGCCTTATCAATGAGAATTGACTTGTCTCAGTGACACACATGATGGTTGATGACTTTCAGTATGACTCAAAGCATTCTACGAGAGGTCTCCTCGACATTGATATGTCTCACTGAGAATGTGCATGGGGATTATGTTGGTGTGAGAATTGCTTTCTCTTGGAAATATAAGGTGAACTCGAGGGCTTTCGTTGAAACATAATATGCTCTATGAGACGTCTCCCCAATATCATAAAGTCACAGTGACACGTGAAAGGTAAAGGAACTCTTGGGGAAACATAAAGTGATCTACAGGATATCTCTCCGACTCAGATAAGTCATGGCGAAAGTGAATAAAATGCGGGGCGACTGTAGCGATTGAATTGCCTTCGACATTACTATGATTTGTCTCACCGACTATTTCATTGATGATTAATAAAATTCAAATACTGTGGCTGACATTTGAGTTCATAAAATACCGTTGCAGGCTGACATGAAAGGAGCCCGAATTCTATGGTTGGCCGACATGGGATCTCAATATGATAAATTTTTCTAATACTGGTGTATAAATAGGCATTTTGTAATTGTAAAATCATCAGTTATTAAATATTTGATACACAACAAGTAGATAGAGTAGAATAAAATTCTCAAATCAGAGACTATTGATGCATGTTTTAAAAATGGAGGTATTTATGAAAGTCAATTGATGTTGTTGCACATTTCTGATATCAATTATCTGTTGAATTTAATGAAAGTATTGCTAAGCTATCTCCAAGATGGATTCTTTCTGATTGTTTAAATTGATATAACAAGTTTATATTCAATTCATCAGTGCACATTTGTTGTTTCTATTTGATTAATCGATTGGTTCTTTCAAGCAAAGATTAAATCCTTTCAATTGATCACAGTAATCAGAGAGATTCATTTGGATTGTTAAATTAGAGCTTAGTAGTTACAGTATTGCATGTTTATACAAGTTGTAAAAAAAATATATGCTAGATAATTTGAGTTTTCTCCAGAGAGTGTTGCTCATCTTGATTTCATTTGACTATGCATACCCAATAAGGCACTGGTCTTTGTAGTTTCATCATTAAGATTCATTTATTCTCTTTATATATGTTAATTGAGCATTTTAGGATTTAGATTAGAAGATTGCTATTTTGCTTGAATTCATTTGTTCACTTGCATCTGCCATTGTGGACAAATCACTGAATGAAAGATAATCATAAGTACATAAAGTCTACTTCATCAGAAGGGTACACCTGCCTAGGTTTAGCAGTACCTAAAGAGTAGAAGGTTGAGTTCTCTTGACCTTGTCTGTTACCCTGAAACGTATCAAGAGATTGGCAGCCTCTTGAGGCATCTTGCTTGTGTTTTTGAGAGCTAAGAGACAGATGGTGGACGATGGATAGCCTTCCGTAGGGGCAGACTCGTAAGCGACATACAGTATATGATGGATGACAGATGGACAATGGATGACAAATAGTCTTTTGTAGGGGTAGACTTGCAAGAGACGAACAATGATAGATAATGGATGACAGGAAGATGATAGACAATGGATGGTGAATAGCTGACGATAGATGGATGATGGGCGACAGATGGTGGATAGATGGTGGATGATGGATGGTGGGTGGACACAATGCATGGTGGACGATGGATGACAGATGATAGTGGACATCCTTCCATAGGGGCAGACCCGCAAGCAAGGGATGAAAGACGAACGATGGATGAACAGTGGACGATAGCAAATGGTGGATGAATGAGGGATGGTGGATAGTCGATGATGGTCTACGAATGCAATCCCATGAGGCACAATGGATGAGAAGACAATAGGCTAAGGGAAACCTGCTAGGCCCAATCTGCGAAGGAAAATGACCCAGTGGAATTGAGGTAGGTGAACTCGATCAATGAGGAATTGATTGTTTTAAGGCTCGTGACTAACTTGGTCTTGGAAATGAGGGTGCACCATCTAAAATGAGAGAAAAGCAGCCAATTGGGAGTGAAAAAAAGGGGGTCCCCACCTATGGCGGGGCGTGTGTGCAAAATATGCACAATAGGAACTAGTCATTAAGCTTTGCATCTACTTCACACCTACATGCCATTATGAGTAGATTTCCCAAATTAGAGATCATATTCAAATATTCAAATCTATCTTATCATTTAGGTACAATTGCTTAGGTTTAGCAGAGCCTAAAGAGTAGGGGGTCATCAACCAGATTCACCCCCTTCATTAGCCAAAAATGCACTAAGAGACTAGCACCCTCTTAAGGTTCAAAACCTGCATTTTTGAGACCTAACAACCCCAAGTCCACTTATTTCAGATTGTTTGATTATGATGGTCACCCTTTCAAATTTCCAAGGTGCTGTGGTGATAGATGGGTCTTGATGGAGTTCTCTCGTTAGGCTTTAGACATGAATGTCAAGTTTTTTACACAACATAAGACTTGTTTCCATTCTTTCCCAATGCAATTAGGGTTTTATTCTTGTTCGTCTTTGATAGTAGCCAAAACAACAACAAGAGATTTTCAGTTTATGAATTTACAACATACATCTAGGAAATATTTTTATCCAAAGAGGAAAATGTATGGTCTATATGCTTCATAGTTTCCCTATCACCAACCACTTCTCGAATATTTTTGGTCCAACTTGCAAGATCAATTCGAAGTGAGGAAAATGAGGTATGAAATATTGACAATTCCCTAGATGAAATATTTTGAGGTTAAAATGGATAACTAGAAGGCACTACTAATGATGGGATCACTCTTGATCCCCAATATGAAATTAATAAAGTGGCTACTAAGGATTTGGAGCCCATTAATTGGATGGAAAATGAGAGAAATAATATCTGTAAAGTGTCATGGGTAGTGGTAGATAGAAGTTTGAAATGGATTGATCTTTGGTTAAAGCAACCAAGGGTTAAGGATTCAAAGAAAAGGGGTTCTAGCAGTGAACCTACATCCTCCATTGAGACAAGACAATGAGGTTGAAGATAGGTGTTGCAACAATAGAGGTAGCCATGAAAGAGTCTGCCCCAATAGAAGAAGTTTCAATGCAGTAGATTGATGAAGCTTTGCAAAATTGTATAGGTACTTACACAACAACTACTATTGGGATTATTGCAAGTCTTGGTGCCAAACCTTTAGCGACTGCATATCCTAGGGAAGAAGTTACTGAAGAAGGCCTTCATGTTGTCCCTCTGTAAACCAAGGATACCACTCCTATTGTTTCATCAACTTCAAGAACAACAACTATTGAAGAGGAGATGCCTCCCGTGATCAATGTAATAGATTCATTGATCCCCTTAGACTCTAAGAGAACTCTATCTCAGGAAGGAGAAAGACTAGAATGGGAAGAATATTTGGAGAAGGTTGAGGAAGAACCTAGAGAAGAAGAAACTGGGTTTGAGGCAGGAAGCTTATGGGGTGGGGATGAAATGAATGAAATTTTGGCTGAAGAAGAGAAGAAATAAATAATGGAAGGTGCTCAGAGATTATTTTCTAAACAACTAGCTCAATAAGAAGAAGAATAGAGAAATAAAGTTGAAGAGCTATCATGAGAAAAGGAAGTTGTTGAGACACAAAAGAAGGTCGAAGAAGAAACCATTGCATGAGAGTTAGATTATAAGGAGAAAGTTGAGCAAGATAAAGTAGCAAAAGAAGAACTTTGTTCCATGGAGTTGGAACAATAGAGGTTAAGAGATAAAGAGGAGGCTATAGAAAAGGAGGAAGAAATGAAAAAGATAGAAGAAATAAGAGCTCAAAGTGAAAGAATGGAACAAGAAAAGTTACAGAAAGAAAAAGAAGGGCAACAAAAAAATTCTTTTGAGCAGACCGTGGAGGTAATTCCTTTTACACTTCCATCTTTAACACCTCTCGATACTCAATAGGTAACTACTCAGGTGACTATTCCCACTTGGCTCAAGAAAAATTTAGAAAAGAGACAAGTTCAAGCTCAACCAGTGGTATGGGATGAAATGATAAAAGAGATAGATAAAGTAAAGCCAAGGAAGAAACATCATGTTGTTCATTCTACAAAGTTGACTGATGGAGGAGACTTGATAGTAGAAATTTCTACACCTATTGGTGACAAAGATGAAAGGGAATTGCAGGCTAAAGATTATCAAATAATTGCTATCAATCTGGGAAAACATAAAATAAATCAACAGATAAATCTGATTGATATTGTTGCCACCACCACCAAATCACAGTTGATTGAGGATAAGCAAGCTAAGGATGAGATTAGGGATCAAGTTGGGAAGATGAATGATTTTCTAAAAGAGTTTATTACATCCACTCCTGAGTAGCCAACACCATCAAAGATCCCTATTTTAATCAGTCGCAAGGAGGTGGATGGGTTGAATGAGATGAAAAGGAAGGCCAATTGGTTTAGTTTTTTCAAGTCTGAGATAGATAAACATCTGGGAGAAGGTTTTGAACACTATTGTGTAGGCCTTTCCTTGTTCAAAATGATATAATAATTTATACAGAAATGGTGGGGTGAGGAAGAAAAGCTCAGACAATACTTGGGAAAGTTAATGGGGATAGATAAAAGTTCTAGTGAAGAATTGATTCAATCACAAATTTTGGGCTATGAGGCTCTTGAGTATATTTCAAAGGCTATTAATGTGTCAGTTTTCAAAACCCAAAATTTCATTGAACAAAGAATAGCTATGCTAAAAGGAATTCATGAGATATGGGAACATGTAGGCATATTTGAGGATATTGTTGCAAAACTCATTGATAATACTTTACCTCCAAATCAAAGACTCAAATCATTGGGAGAAATAAAAGATGTTTGGGAGGTGTGACTCGATAAAATAATAAAAGGATACACTATTGAGTCAACTCTCTTAGATAGGCTATTGGACATTAGGTGTGACATGTGAGGGAAATCACAGACATTGGCTAGCTAAGGGAAATCGTTGTTGCAGTGGAAAATTAGTTTGAAGATTTATAGTTTAAAGCTGACTAGGTCGATGGACCTGATGATGATGCCTTGAAACAAATATTCTAGAATTATGATGAGTATCATGGGATTCATCATGAAGATGGCAAGTAAAGGAAAATATTCTTTTTTTTTTAAAGGATGAAGTCAAAAGTGTCAACCAGTTCTAGGCACCCTTTAGACAACAATAGCTCAAGATCAATTTTGATGGGCTAGAGATTGGGCATGTTGATCAATAGAAGAAAAAGTTAGAACTACCAGTCAATTTTTGATTAAATTAGCATGTGGCATACCTTTCAGCTCCTATAGTTCCAACAAAGACAACACTCAGACTTAGTTGGGAATCCCTCTAAATGTGGATCTAGGCCCTAGATTTATGGATCTTGATTTTTGATAGGGGAGATTGATGTGAATTCTATCTATAACTTAGAACTCTCTCCTCATTGTAAAGGTTGACTGATTGAAGTCAGATTGGCTACCTAGAGACTAGATACAATTTTTAGTTTTACAGCTTTATGCAAGGTACTTGGATAATTTTTATAGTTCTAATGCAAGTAGTTTTATTTCAGAAGTTGTTAAGTTTAACAATAATGTTGATAAACAATGGTTACTCGTATGCCATTTCATTTTTCTACGAATAATTTTTTCTTGTTTGATCAAAATTAATAGAATATTCTAAGTTTAAAATCATTTATTGCATTATTTGTGAATGATGTTTCTTGATGTTTGTTGATTTGTTAATTCTAGTAATGAGCTTATGCTATTTTATGATTGAAAGTTGATTCTAAAAAAAAGTGATGATGAATGGTTGTATGCTTTAAATCTGCATTGTGAATGGATGCAATGGTATGAATTGTTTCATAAATTGTGTTGTTCTACAGTTTTAATTAAATTAAGAAAAGTACTCATTAAAATAATTACATGTCTAAATTGAAAGGAATTTGTGTTCATGTTTTTCTATCCTAAACCTTTATCAATCTTTTGTTGTTTAGTTAAACCCCCCCAATGTTAAATTAATTTATACTATCTAGTTTGTACTCATTTACCAGTAGGCCCCTTGAATATTATGGTTGCATGGACCACTGAATGATAACAACACAATTGATAACCAACTATAGAGACCTTGGAAGATAGGTGGTTTTAGATCACTTTTCCTTTTTAGGAGAAATAGAGTAGAAATATTTTGTTTAACATTGTTGTGTTATTTTTTACCATCAACAAAACTGGTGCTAGAAGGAGGGCCTAGAGGAACAAACTAGAGTGAATGGGGTCCTTTTCACTAGATAGGGCTGACAAAGTTCTTAGATTTTCTACTAATCTAGAAACATTGGTTGAACTCCAAATTCGTATTAGACCCAGGGACCGTAGGATTTTGATCCCACCACCATTAAAACCACCACTCATTCCACCTAGATTTCTATTAATCCCACAACTGGCATAGCCAAATCCACCACCACCCATAGCATTCTTTGTGAATAATCCTTTGCCACTAGGAACTATTCCTAGTGGCATACACAAAATGCCTAAGAATCCAAAGACATTTTACCCCAGGTATGCCCATGGAGAGTCATGAAGTGTTAAGGAGCACATATAGGCATTCAAAGATCATGTACTCAAGCTCAAATAGCTCATCATGACATTGCATGTAGACTATTCCCCTATTCACTGGGAGATATGGCCTACAATGTACATATGGTTATAAGAACTGTACTTGGTGGCTAAGAATATTGCCATCTAGGCATACCTAAAGCCCATAGACCCACTGATTGGCTTATTTCTACAAAGAACCTACCTTGCACTAGATATGGATTCCCTATCTAAGGTATATCACTTGGCTATCAAATTGTAGTAGTAGATAAGTTCACAATCAGGTGGTTTAGGAGGGGCCTTCCCTCCCCTAGGTATTTTTGATGCCTAATACAACTCCTCTATTCAATATGATCCTGAGGATGTACCACTCTGCCTATGGACCTTTGGTTGAGTTACAACCTCCACCTGCATTACCGTGGGTCAATGGTGGGACTTTAGATTCCTCCTAGAAAACTCAAAATTCTCATAATCATGTTGGAGGATCTAACCCCATGACTCACCTATCAATTGTAATGACTATAGAAAGTGAATGTACTACTCATTTAACAACAAAGTTAGAAACTCTAAAGAAAAAATTATCCAAAGTGACCAATGAGATGGCACAATTCAAGCTTAACCACCCTCAAAATTAAAATCAAAATTAGAATTACTAGAATTGGGGAGGGTATTCCAAAAAAAATAACTACTCTAACAAGAATACCAACCAAAATCAAAGGAATTTTCAGAATCAAAACTTCCCCAATCAAAACTATTATAACTAGAATAGGGGATATAACTAGAGGCCTAATAAAAATAGGCAGTGGAACACTAGACCAAACAATGGGGGAGTTCCCCACAACTATCAAGCCAATGAAGATAAACCACACACTACAAACATTGCAGATTTGAACTTCATGACTAGCTGGTGCAGGTTGCATGACACTACCACACATTTTGAAGGTAACTGCCTGAAGATGGAAAAAATGGTCAAAATGGAACAAGCTAACTCCCAACCACCACAAGGTAATCCTAAAAAAGGTAGTGGTTTAGTTGGTACAACCATGGATTTTGAAACCTATGATGAACAATATTAGTTTCCTATGCAAGGAGAGAATGAACCAGAAGCAGATACCTATGATGCTCAGGCTTTTCAAACCAAAGGAGGCCATTTTCAAAGAAATAAATTAAAGAGGCCCTTTACCACATCTGCCCCTCCCAACACCATGGTTCCCCTAACCAGAAAGATGAAAAGAATCCACCTCCACCAAAAGGCCCACCTAAGTTTCTAAACAAAGGTAACTCTTCTTTAGTTCCTAAATATCAAATGCATGATAACATGGAATTTGATTTCATTTTAGAAATGTATAAATAAAAGACCTATCTTTCATTCTTTGACATTCTAAAGTGGTTCCTCATCCAACAAAAAATCATGTTGAAGGCCTTGGAAGAGGAAAATCGGTTGAAAGGAAAGACTAAGGTGACTCTAGCTACTGACATGAATGCAACCATGTACAAAGGTAAGATAGGGACACCCCCATTCCTTTTGAGTCTAAGAATTTTTTGGAAGAGCCTACATAATTTCCTTTTGGATTTTGAAGCCTCAGGTAATGTTATGCCTTCTCCATTTGCAAAAAGTTATGCTTAACCCCAGTTCAAACTCATAAGAAAGTTATACAGTTAGATAAAACTAAGGTTAATGCCATTGGGAAATTAAAAAATGTGCACGTACAGATTGGATCATACCCACAGATATAAAACTAAATGGATACTCAAGTTGTTGATATCCCTGAAACATATGACATGTTATTAAGCTGAAACTTGATGAAGAGTATCAGAGGTTATCTCTCCCTAGATTTCTCACATATGTGGCTACCATGGAAAGGGGTAGCAACTTAGATTAGGATTGAAAGTGAACCTCATCTGAAACATATGATCACAAAATATGACCACCCCAACGAGGCAGCCTATTTTGAAACTGAGTGGTGCAAGAGCACCTTATGGACTTCATTCCTCCATGAGGAAAATTTGGAATTTTGGTTTTAGGTTGGCTATTTAATGATGTAATGAGGTCTAATAGACCACTTTGAATTTTTTGTGTTGGTTTTTGAGGTCTAGGTGGTAATTTTTAAGTCATATGTCTAATATGGCAAAAAATGTCAATCTTGTGAAATGTTGTTAAAGTGAAAAATAGGAAAATGAATAATCAAGAGGTAGTTGGAAAATTGGGGTTGATTGGTTATGTTTGGAAGGGTTTAAAAACCACTTGTGTACATTGGGGATGGGAATTTATCAAGAGCATGAAGATGAATTGAAGTTGTGGAATGAATTCACTAAGAAAATTCTATTTTTTCTACATAATCCTTTGTTGTACAACATGGTATGGATGGCACAACCCTAATTATGGCCTAAGACCAGATGGAATGAATGGAGTTTTGAATCTTCTACATTTTGGTTTTAATTTAAGGAAATTTCATCATATATTGTGAAAGTTATGGTAATTTTATGGTAGACTACTTGAAACCCTCCATTAGGGTAGACAGTGGTAAACAAAATTGTGTTTCTCTCATTTTGATTGATGAAAAATGCTAACTTTTGGTAAGATGGTTTATTTTGGAATATAATTTCATATTCTAAATTTGTAGACCAAAATTTTAAGGTTAGCATGTGAATGATTGATGCCCTAGGACTGTAATTCTATGGAAATAACAGAGTTCAATGAAGGTTTGAGTATTTTTATTGTGAGGTTATATTCTTCTTGAGTAATATTGTTTGAAAAGGATGCTAAAGTGTGTTGTGGTCCCTTCCTAAATAGGGTTTGATGAAACTATAAGCATTTGAGTGCATTTGTATACTGTCCTATTAATACAGATTTGTGACAATCATGTTTTGAACCTAAAGGTGATGGTTAATAGTTGGAATTTGTTATAAATGTGTTGATAAAGGATGGGAATGAGTTTATAAATCATAGGTAGAAGTATTTGAACATGTTTGTGACATTGGCAAAGAGAAATGGGCTTGGGAATATGTACTTTCAATAAACCCTTATGATACAAGCATGTAATTGGTATAAACCACTGTTTAGAGTTTTGATACATTAATGAGTGTTACTTCTAATGAATTTTTTTGATTTTGGAATTTATTCAACTATTGAGAGCTTGAATAGAGTTTGAGGGTCCGAGTGAATAATTTCTTGGAGTTGCTTTGTTAATGTGGTCTAATTGGGCCTAGTTGTTGTAGGATAGTCTATTTTGGAGGGTGTTGTTACAAAACAACCCTATTTGAAATTTTGGTATGTTAAAAGAGGCCCAAATGGTCCCTTGAATCTATTCTCTATTTTGGGAGATTCACTAAGTTTTGAAAATTATGCCCTCTTTTTTCCTTGGGGAATGCTACTAGCCAATAAGTTTTTTTAATGTTTGGAAAATGAACGAACAAAGTTGCTGAATACTTTATTTGGCTTGAACCTATTAATTTGATGATGTTCAAAAGGTTTTGAAGGTTTGGTAAGAAGTTTTGTACCTTTTTTGTAGTTTTGGGTGTTTAGTAGTTTGGAGAGCAAGTGTTTTATGTATGGAATGATGAGTGCAAGTTGAATGAACAAGAAAGAATTGTTTGAAGTTGTCATTGTTTTAAGGTTTTGGAACCCCTACCTCTATATCACTATGATAGGAGTGTATAGGAGGGAAGAAATTATGACCTTTTCAATGTTTAATCTTGATTGTTCACAACCTTTAGAGCATAGTGGCCCTATGACCATTGTCAACCAACAAGTTTTAATCTAGAAATTGCAACAAGATAAGCTAGTTTTGGGAGAGGAGGTTGATTTATGCAGTTTGTTACTCTCGAACTGGTGCACGGTCCATTAACAAAACCATTTTGAGCTAATGTGTTAGCCCTATGTAGATATTTTGAACCATGTCTATCAAATATGAGAGACTTGTAAATACCATCCCAAAACATCCCCAAATAAATTTCCCTTTAAAGCTAAGGATGTGACTGTTTTGACAAGGACCAATACTACCCAGGGAGAATTCTCACCCCTAATTGGACAAACTCAAATCCTATTTTTTGTTTTGCGAAATAAGACTGAGGAACCTCATAAATTTTTTGGCACACCTTCCCCTACTAACATTCCAATTCCTAGGGAATTTCTCAAAAAGAAAATGAGTTGTAAATTTTTTTATCACAATGAGGTGCAAGAAATAGTCTCCATACACATTTTAAACCTTGATGAAGTACCTGACAGTCATCATTTATAGTATTCTTCCAATCTTGATATCTTGAACCAGTCTAAGCCGCCACCTATTTCTCATAAAAAAAACCTATAGTTGACCTAAAGAAAGAAACCCTAGCCCAAGACCAACTATGGACCCTCAAATTTGATAGTTCCAAATCTAAAATTAGGAGTGGACCTAGAATAGAACTAACAAACCTAAAAGGGAAAACCTACTTTGATTCTTACGGGTTGCAATTCGACTGTACTAACAATGTTGTAGAGTATGAAGCACTTGTTAGGGGACTAATGTTTGTGCATCAAAGGAAAGTTATAGCTCTGACAGTCATGGGAGATTTTGAGGTAATAGTTAAACAAGTTTGCATCCAATACACATGCCATAACAAAAGGTTGGTTGCATATAGGAATAGGGTATAGAATTTGATAGAGGATTTCAATGCTTTCAAAATTAAGTTGATTCCCATAGAAGAAAACTAGATTGTAGATGCACTTGCTATTGCTACTAGTACTTTGGAACCCATGCAAGATTCCAAGTTAAAGAGGTTCTTTGTAGAATTAGAGTCGATCCCAGCCATCCCATACAATGTCTGAAATTTCCAAGTTTTTGATGATGATCAACATATAATTGCCTTCCTGGAAAGTTCATATGTCTTCGAAGGACAAGTCATTGATGAATCTGATAGAGATTAAGGAGATTAGGACCCAAAAGGCTATGATGTAGAGGGAATATTTAATTTGAAAACCAACAGCATTCCCAAGGGAATGGTAGCATTGGAAAGGATATTTGATTCCGATCCTCAAGCCCGTGAAATATTTCCTATAGATAGTGATGGAGGGGAAGTAAAAATCATACAATTTGGCATATTTGAGTATAGAGAAAAATATTTCCATTGGTAAAACTTCCCCAAAGGAAATTTGAGACAAAATATTAAAATTTTTGAAAGTAGATATTGCAGCAATTGCTTGGGGATATGAAGATCTAAAAACTTTTGATACATTAGTAATAATGCACACTATCCCTTTGAAACCTGAAGTAAATCTCTTTCATCAAAAGCAACAACCAGTGAATGCCTTGATTGAACCTATGATTCTTAAATAGGTACAAAAGCTATTGTCAGCAAGAATAATTTTTCCAGTAAGGCATTCAAGTTGGGTTGCAAATCTAGTTTCTGTTCATAAAAATAATGGGGAAATTAGATTGTGTGTTGACTTTAGAAACCTCAATAAAGATCCAAAAAAGGATAAATACCTACTTCATTCTCTTGATAAGGTGCTATAGATAGTTAACAACTCATAGATGATGTCATTCCTAGATGGCTATTTAGGATAAAATTATGTGTTGGCTAACTATGAGGATAGAATGAAGACCGCCTTCACTACCAAGTGGGGGAAATTTTACTACCAAAGGATGTCATTTGGTCTTATTAAAGTTGGAGCCACCTTTCAGCACACAATGGATTTTGCATTTAAGGACTTGGTAGGTAAATGTATTATCATTTGCATGGATGATCTAACTATATTTTGCAAGAATAAGGAAGACCATGTTGCAAATTTGTCAAAACTCCTTGGAAAATGTATAAGTTATTTTTGTAACCCTCAACTCAAAGAAATGTGTGTTTGGGTTCTTAGAAGGGAAATTATTGGGTCACATAATATCATAAAGGGGGATTTCAATCGAGCCAGACAGAGTGGAGTCCATTCTAAAATTAACCATTCCTAGAAACAAAAAGGAAATGAGGTCTTTCTTTGGGAAGATAAACTTCATAAGGAAGTTCATAACTGAGTTTGCAGAGATTGTCAAACCCCTCATTGAAATGATGAAGAAGAATGCAAAGATTCAATGGAGTAACGAGGCTAAGGCTACCTTCTCTCAAATCAAGTAGTCTATTTCAAAGGCATTGGTTCTAACCAATCCCAATTATTTAATGCCCTTTTACATTTATTCCTTTGCATATGATCATTTGTGTGTTGATGTTTTGATGCATAGGAAGGGTGAAGGGGATGAACAACCCATAGATTTTATGAGTTCTCCGTTCAAAAATGTTGAGATCAGATATCTACCCTTGGAAAGGTAGTCCTTCGCACTGGTACAAGTAGCTAAGAAGTTCTCGTACTACATTCTCTATAGTCAAATCACCACCATAGTTCTTGACCATGCAGTGAAGTCCCTTCTAATGCAGAGTGAGCTAGGAGAAAGAAGGGGAAAATAGATGGAAATTCTATACAATTTTGACTTTAAAATTCACCCAATGAAGTTGGTCTGAGGACAAGGCTTATCTAAGGCTATAGCTAATGTTGACACAAAGATTACTTGTCAACAATATATTGTACAATCATTCACAAGTGATCCTTGGTATGTAAATCTAATTTTATTGCTCCTGAACAACAAACGTCCTAATGGAATGAATACCACTCCAAGAAGAGCATTGATACTAAATATTTCCCATTATATGCTCAAAGGAGGAGCCTTGTATATGAGGAACTTTGAAGGTGTCTATTTGCACTACCTAGATTAGCAACATGCAAAATAGGCTATTGCTAAGTTTCATGGTAGGCATCGTACTGGACACGGTTCAACTGACACCATGGCACATCAAATTTTGAGATTGAGTTATTATTGGCCCCATGTGCTCCAAGATGCACATCAACATATTAGGACATGTCATACATGTGAAACTTCAACATCTAGAGAACACAATCCAGTGATGCCCTTGCAACTAGTATACGAGGTAAGACTATTTTCCCAATGGGCACTAGATTTTGTTAGGGTAATTAATCCAAATTCATCTACAGGTCACATGTTTATTTTGACTAAAATGGATTATTGCAAACACTTGATTGAAGCTCAACCTTGCAAGAACAGTACAACTGATGTCGTTATCAAGTTCCTTAACAAGTATGTCGCTACTAGGTTTGGAGTACCATTTGTTTTCGTATGTGATAATGACCCTACATTTTCTTCTACATAATTTATTTAGTGGGTTTATGATCATAAAATTATTTTGAAGCATTCTTCTAACTACTATCCATAGGGAAATGGAGTAGTAGAGTCTACTAATAAAAAATTGTTGGAGGTAATAAAGAAGTTGCTAGAAAGTAATCCTAGGAATAGCACACTAGTTGAGATTTTCCTTATGGGAAGATAGAACTAGAATTAAAGCCACCTTAGGAAACTCACCATTTAAGTTAGTTTATGGCCAAGACCTAGTCTTCCCTATTCATCTACATATACCTATTATTTGGTTTATGCAAGATTTTTACTCTAATGATGATAGGATAGAGGTCCAACTAACTATTTTTCTCAATCTGGAAGAACAGGGAGATGTTGCTTTGCAACAGTTTTACAAGCATCAAGTTGTTGTCAGGCGTTGGTTTGACAAAAGAGCCAAATTAAATCCTTCAGAATATCATACCTTGTGCTACTATGGGAAAAATCCAGAGAGAGGAAGGGTGTTCATCAAAAGTTTGACCAACTTTGGTTGGGTCCATATTAGATCACTAAAATCCTTAATGAGAATGCCTTCTAGTTAAACACCTTAATATGAGAACCTATCCCATTTCCTACCAATGGAAAATCTCTTAAACATTATTTCAGCCCATGAAGGTTTGATCATCCATTAGATTGTATATATGTAATTAGTAGTTTTCTTTTTTTTGGTTTATTTGGTTTGTTTGTTTGTGTTTCCTTTGTTTTCTATTTTTTCTATTGTTGTTTGTTTTTATTTTCTTCTTTTCTTGTGTTTCTCGTGACCTTAATTTTCTCCATTTCAGAGTGAAAGGTTAGTTATTCAAAGTATACTAAGGGTATTGTGACAAAGAAACTAGTTTAGGTATTTTCTAGGTATGTCTGTTGAGCTCTTTCATTTTAGCACTTATGTTTTATTTCCATTTTAATAGCAGCTTAAAAGGTTAGGAACAAACAGGTCCATTTTAAGTGATCTCATAGATCATGGTTGAATTTGTCACATAATAGATAAAATCATCTATTTTCATAAGGGATAGTTTGTCTTAGGGTGACTATATTCATGTTTTAGGTAAAAAATATGAGTCCTAATTCTATCATGAGGTCCACAGTAGTTCTCAACCCAAATTTTAGATTACTACATCTGAGTATTGAGAAAAGATAAGAAAATAATTTCTTTAAGTAAAGCCCATGCAAAAGAAAAGAAAAGAAAAGCATAAATGATGAAAAATTCAATATGATATGGGTAATTCAAGTATTTCTATAGGGGCTATGGTTTCTTAGCTGGTAGTAGAGAAATGCTTTGAGAGAACTAGAGGTATCTTCATTGGGGCTATAGATGTCTGGCTACTAATAGGGAAATGCCTTGGATATCATTGCACAACAGTTAAAATGACTCAACTTAGGTAGCTTGAATCTTAATACAATCGTTCAAGTATCGGTAGAGTCTTTAGGAAACAGATGCACCGTACATGCAAACACTCAAATTCAAAGTTGTTATTGCTGATTTATGTTTGAGATTCCAGCTCAACCTTGTTGTAACTAATCATACTTGAGTTAAAACGTTCATAAACCAAAGGTTCTAGATCATTGAATTCTTCAATATTTTGAAAATGGGTAAACCATTTCTCTAGCTGAGTCACCAATTATTATGCCTTGCATAACCAGCACATTTTTTTTTTGGTCAAAATGTGTCCCCCTTTGTTTCTTTCTTCCTTGGTGTTCTTGTTCAGGTCTTAGGAGTTGTTTATTTTTCTCCTAAGTCTTGGTTTTTCTTTGTTTTTCGGGTTCAAGTTTTTGGTTGAAACTCACACTTGTTACTTTTGAAGGTTCAAGTTATTGTTTGAGTTTCAATCCCAACCCCACACTTTTCCTTGTGCTTTCTTTGTGTGTCAGGTTTGAGTTTTGGATTGAAACCATCACCTTACACCATTAAGGTGTAAGTTCTTGTTTTTGTTCTAATCCTGACTTCCGCTTTTCAACTAGAACCAAGAGCTTTTCAAAGTTCTTGTTCCTGTTTCCATCCTAATCCCAAATTCTGACACTCTATATTTTTTAGGATTGGGCTTCAGACCAGAACTTGAGCTAAGAACTTTTCCAAAGTTCTTGTCTCATGTCTCATCTCGATTTCGATTCCCGCTTTTTCTTTGTTTGTTTATTGAGGTTTGGACCTCAAAACTTCTCTTGAACATTACACTTATTGAAAGTTAGGCATCATCTCAGGTCTCGATCTTGACTTCCACTTACCTTTATTCTTGTGATTGAGCATTAATGACTTCTGCTTCAATCTCGAGGCCCAACAAACCCACAATAATGTCTAACTGTTTGCATGTGCAAACAAGTTTTTATTTCATCACTACTTGGTTTCCATCCATTCTACCTTGTACAGTTTGACAAAGTGAACCATAGTGATGTTGACAGTTAGGGTTTGAGGAGGCACTTCAATTTCTCACCATGCTATCAAATTCTTGGTTGTGTTTGGAGGTAGGGGGTTTTTCCCCTTCATTTTTTTCTTTGTTCTTGGTTTGTTTTCTATTTCATATTTCATTTGTGTTTTTTGTTTTGTTTTCTTGTTTGTTTTCTCTTTCTTGTTGATTCCTTTTTGGTTGCCCTTGTTTCATTTTGGGTTTTGTGCATTTGGGTTTTCCCTCTCATTTTTGTTTTTTTTTTATTCATGGTATTTTTTGTCTAGATGTGCCCTAGTTTTCTAGGGTTTTCCCATGTTGACTGGTCGAATAGGTGTTTCAATTGATGAATTTTAAAATTTTGATCATTTGAAATCAAAATCTTGATCCCAACCATAATCCAATCCCGAAGGCACAATTTAAAGTTACTGTTACATCTATTTTTCCTTCATTTATTGCTGATTATTCAATTCTTGATTCTCGCATCTACATTGGAATTGGGAATCATAATTGCACTTATGCTTTTACCATTCTCTGAGTATGTCTCTTTCACTTTCTTCAATTCTAACTTTTGATGTTCTATCAGGATTAGGTATTGAATCATCACCTTGGAATTATAATTTTTTTTAATGAGCCACATCATGTCCTGATTTTGATCCCTGCACCATCATTGAGATCAAAAATTGGATTGGCACCGAACCTTGGACATACCGTTAAGTATCATGACCTGGTGTCACCCTGATTTTAACTTCTAACACAATGTCGGGATCAAAACTATGAGCTGACTGATTTACACTACGCATATTTAAGGTTTGGTCCATAACAAAATCCTAACCCCGATCCCTGATATCTTATCATGATTGAAACTTGGGAAGTTACTAAACTTGTTCATCACTATGAGTTTGATTCATCATTGAGATCAGAACTTAGAGAGACCCCTTCATTGAATTTATTTCTTAACTACCACTTCTTGGTGAATGTCTGATCTCGATTCCCAAACACATTGTGGGATCAGATTGCAAAATGATGCTAAACTTGTTCATTACTATAGGTATAGGTGTCGAGTTAAGACCTAATCCTGACCTCTGATAGAGTTCAGTTTCATGCTTAGAGTGGTTAGGTTATTGGTTTTGTCCTAAGCCCGAAACTCGAAGATGCTGAATTAACTTGTTCAATGGGAGTTTATCTTGAATGAATGGTGATATAATATGAATTCTTGTGTTAAACTGCTCTTCATATGTCTTTTCTTTGCTTGATAATTGTCAGTACTATAGGATAATTAACAAATGTCTGACTTAGAGGAGGAAGTTCCCATTGAAGGAACATCAAAGTGAACAAAGGCCAAGAGGTTAAAACTAGAACAAGTTCCTATTACAATGAAGTATAAGTTCCAAGGGACCCCAATACCATATAATTTTGGGTCTAATGTTATTTAAAATCATTGATACACTTATGTGACACAATGATTTGGACCAGTTTTGAAAGGATACCTTTTCAGAGGATGCTACCCTAACGGAAAAGAGGATTGCAAAGTCTAGGTCACCTCATGTAGTTAGTTTTCCTATTGTTGTGCAATGTCCTAAGTTCATCTTAACTGTCGCATAAACATATAATCCCACTCAAAGGTAATGCATTGATTCATAGGGAAATGTAATAATTGATTTAACCCCAACAATGATTAGATTATTTTTTGATCCTCCTCCTTATCCCAAGCTCATGATTATGATTGAAGCAGATGCACTTAAATTCTAGGCAAAGGATGTAGAAGGGAACAAAAGACTTATTAACAAAAGGTGGCTTAAGACAGAGAAGAAATCATTGAAGAATATACCACCAAATCCTAAGAGGTCTGACTTCTCTAAAGACATTAGGGACATGATTACATTATTAGAAAGAGTGTTTGGAAAGGAAAACTCTCGTATCTTTAAACATTGAATGTTTCCATTCATTCTACTGATTATGGAGGGAAAGCAATTTTTAGATTGGGGGCAGATTATTTCAGATAACATTCATGACCAACTACTGAAAGTAACATAAACCAAGACATTCTATATGTCTTCATATGTCATATATTTTGTTCCAAGGATGGGATATTTTCCTGGGTTAAATACTGAAGGGTCAATGGATGATGACCCAGATTAGAAAAAGGTTTGGGAATATTATGACCAATTGGAGCTTAAGAAGGTGAAGAAGCATTTTAAAAGACTCAATGATTTATTTTTGTATGCTATTATTAATCATCTCATAGGTGATATTGGTTTAAGCTTATCATGGGATGCTATGGAATTCATTCAAGAGCGGGGATATTGGTTTATCCAATACCCCAAGTCCACTTATTTTAGATTGTTTGGTTATGAAGGTCACCCTTTCAAATTTCCAAGATGTTGTGGTGACAGATGAGTCTTAATGGAGTTCACTCATCAAGTTGTGGATGTGAATGCCAAGTTTTCTGCATGTAACATAATACTTGTTTCCATTCTTTCCCAATGCAATTGGTTTTTTATTCTTGTTCCTCTTCAATAGTGGCCAAAACAACAACAGAAGATTTTTAGTCTATGAATTTCTTGCAACATACATCTAGGAAATATTTTGATCCAAAGAGGAAAATGTATGGTCTATATGCTTCATAGTTTCCCCGTCATCAGCCACTTCTTGAAGACTTTTGGGCCAACTTGGAAGATCAATTTGAAGTGAGAAAAATGGGGTATGAAAGATTGACAATTCCCTAGATGAAATATTTTGAGGTTAAAATGGATAACCAAAAGACACTACTGATGATGGGATCATGCTTGATCCCCCAATATGAAATGAATAAAGTGGCTACTAAGGATTTTGAGCTCATCAATTAGATGGAAAAGGAGGAAACTAATATATGTAAAGTATCATGGGTAGTGGTGGATAGAAGTTTGAAATGGATTGATATTCGGTTAAAGTAACCAAGGGTTAAGGATTCGAAGAAAAGGGGTTCTAGCAGTGAACCTACTTCCTCCACTAAGACAAGACAATACAAGAGGTTGAAGAAAGGTGTTGCAGCAAAAAAGGAAGACATAGAAGAGTCTTCCCTAGTAGAAGAAGATTTTTTCAATGCAATAGATTGATGAAGTTTTGCAAAAAGATAAATGTACTTATGTAGCAACTGTTGTTGGGGTTATTGTAGGTCTTGGTGCCACACCTTTAGCAGTTGTATATCCCAGGGAATAAGTTAATGAAGAATGACTTTTTGCTACCCCTCTACAAACCAAGGATACCATTCCTACAGTGCGATCAACTTTACGAACAACAACTATTGAAGAGGAGATGCCTTCCATGACCAATGTAACAAATTCACCCATCCCATCAGAATCTAAGAGAACTTTGTCTCAAGAAGGAGAAAGATCAAAATGGGAAGAATATCTGGAGAAGGTTGAGGAAGAACTTGGAGAAGAAGAAACTAGGTTTGATCCTAGAAGCCTATGGGTGGGGATGAAATAAATGGAATTTTGACCAAAGAAGAGCATAAAGAAATAATGGTAAGTGCTTAGAGATTAGGTACTGAATAGCTAGCTTAAGAAGAAAAAGAACATAGAAAGAAATTTGAAGAGCTATCCTAAGAAAAGGAATTTGTTGAGGCACAATAGAAGGCTAAAGAAGAAGCCATTGGACAAGAGTTAGAATATAAGGAGAAAGACGAGCAAGATAAGGTAGTAGAAGAAGAGCTTTAGCCATGGAGTTGGAATAGATGAGGTTAAGAGATGAAGAGGAGGGTGTATAAATGGAGGAATAAATGAAAAAGATAGAAAAAATAAGAGCTCAAAATGAAATGATGGAACATGAAAAGTTGCAGAAAGAATAAGAGAAACAAAAGACTTCTTCCAAGAAGACCATGGAGGTAATTTCTTTTACACTTTTTTCATTAACACCTCTTGGTACTTAACAGGTAACTACTCATTTGACTGATCCCACTTGGCTCAAGCTAAATTTAGAAAAGAGACAACAAGTTCTAGCTCAACCAGTGGCATAGGATTAAATGAAAAAAGATATAAATAAAGTAAATCCAAGGAAGAAACCTCATTTTATTCATTCTATGAAGTTGACTAATGATGGAGACTTGATAGCAAAAATTGCTACACCTATTCCTGACAAAGATGAAAAGGAATTGTAGGCTGAAGATTATCAAATAAGCACTATCAATCTAGGAAAAAAAACAAGAAATAAACAGATAAATCTGATTGATATTGTTGCCACCACCACCAAATCATGGCTAATTAAGGATGAGCTTAAGGCTCAATTTGGGAAGATGAAGGATTTTTTGAAAGAGTTGATTACATCCACTCCTAAGTAGCCAACAGCATCAGAGATACATGTTTAAATCAACCACAAGGAGGTGGATGGGTTGAATGAGATGAAAAAGAAGACCACCTGGTTTGACAATTCGTTGATTATTTTTAGGTCTGACATGGATAAACATCTAGGAGAAGGTTTTTAAGACTATTGTGTAGGAATTTCCTTGGTCAAAAAAATAGAAGAATTTATACAAAAATGGTGGGATGAGGAAGAAAAGCTCAGACAATACTTGGGAAAGTTGAAGGTGATAGATAAAAGTTAAACTGAAGAATTTATTCAATCACAGATTTTGGGTGATGAAGGTTTTGAGTATATTTCAAAGGCTATGAATGTGTCAGTTTTCAAAACCCAAAATCTCATTGAACAAAGAATAGCTATGCTCAAAGGCATCCATGAGATATGGGAACATGTAGGCGTATTTTGAGGATATTGTTGCAAAACTCATTGATAAGTCTTTACCTCCAGATCAAAAACTCGAATAATTGGGAGAAATAAATGATGCTTGGGAGGTATGACTCAATAAAATAATAAAAGAGGGAGACATTATTGAGCCAACATTTGTAGATAGGCTACTGGACATCAGGTGTGACATGCAATGGGTAATCACATACATCGGCTAATTGAGGGAAATTGTTGTTGTAATGGAAAGGAAGTTTGAAGATTCAAAGCTTAAAGCCAATTGGGTCGATGGACCTGATGATGATGCCATGAAGCAGATATTCTAGAATTATGATGAGTATCATGGGATTCCTCATGAAGATGACAAGTAAAGGATTTTTTTTTTTTTAAAGGATGAAGTCAAAATTGTCAACTAGTTCCAGGTGCCCTTTAGATAGCAACATTTCCAGATCAATTTTGATGAGCTAGAAATTAGGTGTATTGATCACCAAAAGACAAAGTTAGAACTCCTAGTAAAATTTTGATTGACTTAGCATGTGGGGTGCCTTTCAACTACAACAGTTCCAACAAAGACAACACTTAGACTTAACTAGGAG
This sequence comes from Sequoia sempervirens, assembly GCA_007258455.2. Classification (NCBI taxonomy): domain Eukaryota; kingdom Viridiplantae; phylum Streptophyta; class Pinopsida; order Cupressales; family Cupressaceae; genus Sequoia; species Sequoia sempervirens. The sequence goes on along the minus strand of VDFB02000002.1, from coordinate 204,817,720 downwards.
TCACTATAATTGTGGATCTGGGCCTCAAATTTATGGATCTTGATTTTTCATAGGGGAGATTGATGTGAATTATGTCTATAACTTAAAATTTTCTCATTGTAAAGTTTGATTGATTGAAGTTAGATTGGCTACCTAGAGACTAGATACAATTTTTTTTTTTACATCTTTATGCAAGATACTTGGATAATTTTTATAGTTTTAATGCAAGTAGTTTTATTTCAAAAGTTGTTAAGTTTAACGATAATGTTGATAAACAATGGTTATTCGTATGGAAGTGCATTTTGTTGTGCATAAATGTTTCTTATTTGATGAAAATCAATAGAAGATTCTGAGTTTAAAACCATTTATTGCATTATTTGTGAATGATGTTTCTTGATGTTTGTTGATCTATTAATTCTGGAAATGAGCTTGTGGTATTTTATGATTGAAAGTTGATTCTAAAAAGGAAGTGATGATGAATGGTTGTATGCTTCAAAGCTACACTGTGAATGGATGCAATGGGATGAATAGTTTCATAAATTGTGTTGTTCTATAGTTTTAATTAAATTAAGAAAAGCACTCATTATAAGAATTGCATGTCTAAATTGAAAGGAATTAGTGTTCATGTTTTGTTGTCCTATACCTTTATCGATCTTTTGCTATTTATTTAAACCCCCCAAATGTTAAATTACTTTGTACTATCTATTTTATACCTATTTACCTATAGGCCCCTTGAATATTATGGTTGCATTGACCACTGAATGATAACAACACAGTTGAGAACCAACTACATAGACCTTGGAAGATAGGTGGTTTTAGATCATTTGTATTTTTCAAGAGAAATAGAGTAGAAATATTCTATTTAATGTTGCTATGTTATTTTTGACCATCAACAGTTTGGTCAACAATGCTTCATACTTAGCCATGTTATATGTGCATGACAATGCTATCCTATATGACTTAGGAATGGATTCCCCTTGAGGTGTGATAAAAAAAATTCCAACCCCTGAAACATGATTTGTATAAGACCCATCAAAGTAAAATTTCCAAGTTATAAGAGTTTCTAGAGCAAAGATGGATTCATTAGGAAATTCGGTCACCAGAGGATGATCTGCTATCATTAGTGTATCTACAAGGTTATCGACTATCACTTGTCCTTTAATTTCCTTACGATTAATGTAATCTTATGTCGTACTCACTCAAAATAATGACCCACTTTTCTAATCAACTTGTCAAAGTTGCTTTGCTCAATAGATACTTCAGAGGACCAATCTTGGCTATCAATTTTATTCTATAGTTCAACATATAATGTCTAAGATTTTGTGTGGAAAAACAACTAGAAGACATGCTCATTCAATGGGACTATAATTTATATCATATCCTACAAGAGTATGACTGATATAGTAGATAGCTCTCTTTTTTCCATCATTGTCATTATAGTGTAGAAAAATGTATCTCTTTACATTTTCACACTTGTTTGGGCCCTCCCTAATAAAATTGGGGTTCTCTATGCCTTATTTGGTCCTACTTTGCATCCACAGGCCTTAGAATTAATGCATCTTTCTGAGGGTAATCCTAACACATATTAAATAACCAATCATAATTTAGTGATTTTGGAGTATATGGCCTAGATTTAGTGATCTAAGACTCATACAATACATTGGGTGTATGGGTACCACCTAAGTTTTGGGACCTGGTCCTGAATTTGGCATAAAACTTAACATTTCTTGAAATTTGTGTCCCAAGCTTAGCCTATAGGGACTCATACACACCAACTGGCATATGAGTCTTGCTTAGCTTGGACCTATTTTAAATTAAAAATTATTGGTGAGATTTTATTCTCCTAGATTTGATGTCGGATTGTAGTTTCATAATTTCAAGAAATTTGGCATAAACAAGTATAAATACGAGGTTATTTCACATATTTTCTCCTAGAAATTTTACAAGACATGTAGAAACTTTAATAAACAAGTGTGATATAAGAATTCAATCATTCTAGCAATTCAAGAGCACTCAAGAGCTGATTATCAAGTGTTTTGGAGCTATATTTAAGATTCTAGCATCATGTCAAAGTCATCATGCATCATGTTTGTTTTTGAGCTAACATTTGTGATGTAGGTTCTTATGATTTAAGCAAGAATTCAAGTCAAGATACACAACATACAATCAAGAGTCAAGATATACATTCATGCTAGCTATTACATACAAGATTGTGACCTTTTTTCCAATGGTTTGGTGAGTTGCAACATGGCATATTTGTTCATTCATCATTCCTTTCTATTTCATTTCATTTCAAGGTTTGATTACCAAAACAAGGTTTGACCAAGGAAAACCCCTATCTACTAACAAAACAACATTTTTCCCTCTCTTTGATGTGTTATTTGTAGATCTAGGTTGAAGATCCATTGAAGAGAAAGATTGGAGAAAGTTGTCACCTTCCTTGCAAGATCATGGAATGTCACCTACAAAGTAGAATTTAGAGTTTCAGACTTAGAGATTGGAGAGGAGAGAAGATACATGAAATAAGTAGAGGATATAAAAATTTCAGATCAACCCTAATACTGGGACTAAATCACCACTTGTGGTGTATGATTCCTAGTATACCATTTTTTAGACTTTCTTTGTAGATCCTGGTTTAGCAATTCCAGATTATGGATTGAACCCGAAACCCTAAACTGGGACTAAATCACCCCTACTAGTGTATGATTCCTAGTGTGTATTGAAGAAAGGTTGTAGGTGTTCAGTGGTTTCTTTGATTTTTGCTCTGAATTTTTCTCCTATGTTTGTGTGGTTTAGATATGTTAGTCATGGTTGTTGGAAGCTGCTATGTCTATATTTTTGGCTACTGATTCATTGTACAGTGCGAGTTATGTTCACCAGTTATGAACTATGGTTTTCTATGATTCTTGTTGAGGTACGGGTGAAATTTTGTTGGTCTAGATTTCTATTTGGTAAAGTCTTATGACTTGTAGTTCTAGAGTTGAGTTTTTAGGATTGTATTGAAGATAATTTTGGTATTTAGAAGGATCATGCTTAATTGTTCTATGTGTTTTACAATGGTTTGTCCAACCTTGTGTCAAACACTACCTTCAAAGTTTATGAAGCATGTTGGGCCTATTTGGTGTCTCATCAAGTGTTTGTTTTGGTCACCCTCATTCTAATTCCACCCTAGGATGTTTTGGCGATGACCTAATTTAAATTTACTATTGGATGGAAAACTTTGGATTTGTTTCAAAGTTGAAGATGGTATAAATATAGGATGAGTTGGTGGTGAAAGTGGAGATAAGAGATAAGTGCAAAGAAATATAGAAGATAGATGCAAGGTTGATGTGAATCAGTGAGTGTGTGTGATGTGAGTGTGGTAGATTAGTGTGAAGCTTAAATGTTGAGTTTCTAGATGCAGTGAGCTGAAGGTGTACTCTATCATTCATGCATGTCTACAAGTGGTTGAGAAAATTGTGGTGGATTTCTCTACAACATTGATATTTTATTCTCTCTATAACATATCTCTTCTATATTCTTTGTATCTCTATGGTAGTGATCCCTCCAAGTTGTTAGCCCTATTGGATAGTGTGTCCTGATTCAGATAGTGAGTCCTTGTTTTGGGAGTGAGCCATGTTTCTCAAGAAGTGAGCCTTTTGTAATCAGTTTTTGATATTCTCTATAGTGTGAGCTAATCCTCACCATGGTTTTTCCCTTATTAGGTTTTCCACATAAATTTGGTGTTGTTTTTGTGTAATTATTTTCAATTTTTTCAATTGCACTTAATGGTTAAACATTTAGCAGTGTTAAGGATTAGTTCTGGTGAATGAATTAAGGTTTAATTTTGTGACAACTGATTCAAACCACCCATTTCAATTTTATTTTTTAATAGTATAAGCACCAATATTACCTCAAAACATAGATTAAGAACCACTTGTTTGAGAGGCCAAAAACCCCTTTTACTTGTTGGTGTAGGAGGTCGAATGTTTGAAGCCACCCTACATTCCTCTATTCATTATAGAGACAAAAAATCCCTTGGTTCACAAGATCTTAGGATCTTCAAGGGTAAGAGATTTTGGTGTGTCTATACCATGTAAGGGGGAGCTAGTGTCACCAAGATCTCTAGTTGTCTACTTTGTCTAATTGTTTGGAGCAATCTAACTAGGGAATCAACAGGTGATATCTTTTCCACCCTAGGTTGGGTATTATCTACGAGTTTCTTTACACACATAGACATCATATATTTTCACACTCAAATCGGGCTAAACAAGTGTCTATTGACTATTTTCTATATTTTCGAAAGTCCATTTCACAAAATCACACCAAAATCAACCAAAAATTGATTAGAAAACTAGTTTAAACCCTCAATTTGCAAACCAAACTCTCTGTTAAACACAACTGCTTGAAACGAGATCACAACTAATTTTTGAGCCACAACTGTTTACCAAAAAATGCAATTGATACCTTTCACCACATTTTCTAGAAAGAGGCCCACAAATACTATAGGTTGCCACAACTACTCAATCGAAACCCACATCTACAAATGATACATTTGCTAGAAATAGAGTTGCAACTACCTAATCACCAAAATTTCAAAAAATCCTTGTCCAAATTTGATCCAATTTATTTTGACAGTGATCTTATCATATGAACCTTAGACTTGCAAGGTTTTACTAGTCCATTCCATCATCATCATCTAGTATTTCATTGCACTTTAGGTCATCTTTGCTTATTTAGTTCACCACAACTACTCAACAGAAACCCACATCTACAAATGGCACATTTTCTAGAAACAGAGTCACAACTACCTAAACACCAGAATTTCAAAAAAATCCTTGTCCAAATTGGATCCAATTTATTTTAATAGTGATCTTATCATCTGAACCTTAGACTTGTAGGGTTTTACCAATCCATTCCATCATCTAGGATTGCATTGCACTTTAGGTATCTTTCCTTGCATAATTAATCTTAGGTCTTAGGTTGCACATACCTTCTAGATTTTAGACATAGGAAGTTTATCAAGCTTTGGACAATCCATGGTTACTTATTCAATTTTTCATTGACCTTTACCCTTTTTCACTTATCAATCTTTGTCATCATCATCTTGGTAAAAATTTGGGTCTCAAACTTATGTCTTAGTTTAGACTCATCTTGTCAACCTTTCTCTAAATCTTGGTCATTACAAAGGTCAATGAAATTGGATTTGTTATCTTGGATCTACAATAGCTTGGTTATCATCCTTTTTCTTAAATCTTAAGGTCCATATCCTTAGTGTCATTTTTCTAGTATCATTTAGTTTCATACCATATCCTTTGATCATAACATCATTGTCATCCTCTTGATCCTTAGTCTTGGACTTAGGTGATTTATCATCTTGCATCCTTATATCCCAAAAATCACAAAAATATAGTTTAACCTCATCTTAGACTTAGTTGCATCATAACCTTTGGTCATTGATTTAGCATTACCTAGCCTCAATATCATTATTTTGATCATAGATTAGTCTCCCTTTGGGTCATTGTTTCATTTAGCTTCATTTAGTTCCATCCTTTGGTCTTAAGATCACCTTTATCCTTGCATGACCACCCATCCTTATACCCAAAAAAATCCACAAAAACATAGTTTAGTTTCATATCATCTTGCATTATCATCTCCTCCAACTTGCAAGTCTTACATGGTTGAAAGAAGATCACGAACTAAAAGAAAGGACATAGATTCTTTAAGTGACCCTTTTTCTAATCCAAACCATGACACCAATCTTGGATCAAATTCAAATAAATATACACCACAAAGAGACCCAATTGACACATTTTACAATCTAGGCTTAGATGAATTCAACAAGAAATGACTCCCAAAGAGATTGAAAGAGCTTACCAAGATCCAAGTCTTTTACGCATTGTTGATGAGCTCATTGGTGTTGATACTAATAGATACTTTTATGCACTAGCTAAAAATGGTGCTAAACTTCTTCAAGGATTTGATGTCTCCACAATTGTGGAAGGAGCTACTCAAGTGCTAAACCAAGGACTTAATCAAAACCCATTTGCATTGGGGATTCCATCTTCACAAAAAATGTATACTACATTACTATAATGTCGTAAAATTGTACCCCTTGCAATTTCACATACATTCTTGCATTTTCCTTAGTGTCCACTCCCCTAGCATCTTGTGTAGGCTCATTTTAGCCCCTGCATCAACATTTTTACCTTCTCAAGATGCTCCAAAACCCCTTTTCAACAACTACCCTTGCGCATTAGCTTTGCGTTAAAACTTGTGATTTTCCCATTTGTGTTGTTTTGTAGCATGATGTGTTTCGACACTAGCATGCCACGTGGATGTTTGTGTGCCACACTAGCATACTGCGAAGTTTTAACACTCAAATAACCATTTTCATTCATGTTTACCACTTTTCACCTACTTTTGTCAGTGGTAATGGTCAAGGATTCACTGAAACAGCTCAGGAAGCTTCTTTTCCTTCCTTAAATGTTATCTTCTCAACTCATTTGGTCTTTTCTTCTACTGCTAGCTCTATTCCTCTAACTTCTAGCTTCACTCTATCATCTTGGCTTCTTTGTTTTCCCTCTTGGCTCTCTTGCTTACACATCTCCCTTATTTGTTAGAGCAGCTCTAAGATTCCACATTCTTACAAGACTCTCTAGCTTTTGCAGCCCCCTTTGTAACTCTCTTGGCTCTCACAACCCTCTCCCTTTCTTTCCTTTCTCTTTCCATTTGGCTTCCTTAAGCCTTGGTGCTCTATCTCCTTCACTTCATTCTTGCTAGCATCTTGAGATTCCATATCCCCTATCTACTACATCTCTACTTCGTGATACAGGTTCTCCTCCTCGAGCGGGGATTACTTTTATCACCTACATTTTGTAATATAGGTTCTCCTCCTCGAGCAAGGTTTTCTTTTATCACGTCACATTTACTTACTTCTCACTCTCTCTATCTCTTGGTTTTCCATAGAGGTGGGAACACCAAAATAGGGTTTTGATTGAGGCAAACCCCTATACAGCCCCAACAACTTCTCCAGATATTATGCATTTAGGTTTTGAAGGCATTCATCTATTGGAGGCTTCATCACTTTCATGGTTGTGAGAATTTCCTTTCTTTCTCTTATTCTCTTTATCATTTCTATCTCACTTCATTTTAACTTTATCACATTCTATCATTTTCTTTCATTTTGTAAGTTCTTAGCCATCTGATTCGGAGTCATTATATAGGAATTTTCTGTGATATTCTCACTTTTTGGTTCGAACAAGATGCCAACATGCCTTTGGGATGCCAGTGTGCCACGTTGTCATCCATATTCTACGTTTTCATCCTTTGGCTAAGAGCTTATCAGTTTGTCCAAAAAATCTTCGTGACTTGCTCTTTTTGACTCTAGAACTCTTGCATTGTTCTTGAGGTAGTTTAGAGCAGTTCACCCCATGAGGATCTCTAAATGAAGAGAAATCATGAGTATCGAATCCCTATTCTATACATTTTAGTGAACCTGATGTTAATAGGGTATTTTTCAAAAACTAGGAATTTATTTACCCCTACTTGGCAGGGTCATAACTTTTGACTTGGTGCTCAGAATTCAAAACTATTTGCACCATTGGAAAGGTCTCCAAGAGAACTAGTTTAGTCCCTAAAATAATTTTCTTTTGGCTATCAAATTTTAGGGACTGATGCAAGATCCAAAATAAAATTCTTCTTTGAAGACCTCCAAAAATACAAATTACTAGAACCTAGAAAAAATTGAAAAAAACTAGATATCTAGATTTATAGTTTTTCCTAGTTCTATCACCAAAATGAATTTAATATATTCTTTTATTAGCTCAGTATCTAATTTTATTCAAAATATTAATGATGTTCCATTTCATGCATGTGATGGTGATTTGGCTTTGCCTATGTCACTTGATATCTTTGATCCTTCTCAGAGAAGTCCTCTTGTGTTGGAGGATATTTTGTTGCAAAAAGGTGAAATCATTGATACCTTTCTTAATATTACTTTACCTTCTCTTCATTCCAATGCACTTTCTTCTAGAGAGGACACATTTGTAAATGATGAATCTCCTATTCATTCCAATGCACTCTCTTCTAGAGATGATGCATTTGTGAATGATGAATCTCCTCTCCATTCCAATGCACTCTCTTCTAAAGACGTTACATTGGTGAATGATGAATCTCATTTTTGTTTTGACACACTCTCTTCTAGAGATGGTGCATTAGCACATGATGAATCTCCATCCACATTTGATCATGTTTGGATAGATGTTGAGAATATGTCTTCAAATAATTATTCTACTAGTTGTGATGATTCTGTAAATGTAATCTATCTTTGTTGCCCCTCAAAGGCCTAAGAGATCAATCATTTATGTGACTCCAACTAGTCCTTCTCCTACAAGTATTTTCTCTATTGATGGTGTTCCATTTGATAGTGATTCTCTTGATCTTTCTAAGGTTCCTTGTTATACTAGAATGAATAAACAACCAAGCCTTCTTGAAGCTCCTAAACCTACAACTAAAGCACCTGGTGATTACAATCTTGTCTAGCAACTCCAAGTTACTTTGGATAAGATCTCACTGTGGGAATTGCTTCAGTCTGCTCTAGTTTACCAAGGTATACTTCAAGAAGCCTTGAAAAAGATCCTCTTTGCTTCCTTTGCTAGGCCAGAAGATGATTCATTGAGAGCTCATATTCCTGCGGATTCATCGAATATTACGTTCTATCCACATGAACTCTTTCCTTCAGAAGTACAGAAGCAAGTTGATCCTTTAATAATTATAGTTAATGTTAATAACATTGAAATTAGATGTACTCTCATTGACATTGGTTCATAACTCAATGTATGTAACATTGATCTATTGTCAAAGGTTAATATTGACTAATCTTCTCTTAATACTTCTTCTATTGACATTCGTGGGTTCAACAATGCTGGTTGACAAGCCCTGGGCACAATAGTCCTGCCTTTGAGGTTGGGCCCCATTACCATACCCACCCTTGTATATGTTATGTCAAAAAGGTTACCATATAACCTTCTTCTTGGTAGACTGTGGGTTCATGCTATGGGTGTAGTTCCATCTACCTTGCATAAATCTATTAAGTTCATTTGCAATAATTAAGTAGTCACAGTCAAGGTTGACCCTGAGGCTATGCACTTATGTGAAATGATAGCTATTGGTCAGGTTTTGGTTGTGCCTACTCTTATCCCTTTAGTGTCACTAACTCATTTGACTACAAAATATGATGAATTTTTTTGACAAAAGATGTACAATTAGATGAATCATCAGGTACATTGGTACTTAATGTGTACTTTTCAATTTTTTTAAAAATTTGTGCCCGATGTTCGTCGAAATTTTGACGAATAGTGATTTTCATCAAAATTTTGACGAACAGTGATTTTTGTCAAAATTTTGACGAATAGTGATTTTCATTGATATTTCGAATAACAGTGATTTTTGTCAAAATTTCGACGAAAATTTTGAAGATCAGTGATTTTCGTTACTTTTTTCATGAACTATTGTAGCTCTCCTAGAAATTTCCATATGATCAAATCCTAATTACTCTATGACTATTTATGATTAGATATTCTTTGATCATATCTTTGATTATTTCATTCCCAAAAAATTAGCATTTCCTCATGTTGACCCCGCATAGTGACATGTGTTTTATATTATTAACATGTGACATTATATGCATATATTGATTTCTTGTATATTATAGTTTTACCAACATATACTATTGTGTGCTTGCATGGCTTCTTATTTAATATATTTTTTTATTATCGATCTTTTTGATATTTTCTATAAGTTATTATTAGATGATACACATTGGATTCCTTTTAATTTTTTATATTTGAAGATACATAACTAATTACAAGGATAATATAAAGAAGATATATCTATATATATATCATTTATGAGTTTCTAAAATATTTTACTTCCATGTCAACCACTTTCTTTACTTCAATTGAGAAACATAATACATCTATAATCTTGCATTTATCAAGTGTCAATAAAATAAAATTCAAGTACTTAGCTATCAATTTTCTCTTGAATATTGATCTAGTAATAATATACTAGCCAACTAATACTCATCCAATGATATCATCTTGCATTGATTTGTGTTACTTGACCATCACATAATTGAACCAAGTACCACTTTAGAAATACCACATACATAGTCTTCTCTTTCTACAAACCCCCCATTGTATTCATAAGGGTTTTATCGTAGGTCCCATAAAATACTATTCCCTAATCATGTAACAAGTAGATAAGTCATCTTTACTAAGGTCAAACAAGGTTTTTTATCACAAAATACAATAGTTTTTAGTTTTAAGTGTTAGATTTTTGTTTTGATTATAAGGTTTATCTTGTAGGTTTAAGGTATGAATTTAAGGTTATTACAATGACTTTTCAACCAATGGTATTATTCTATCCTATCTCTACCATTCTAGTTCTAAAATAAAACATACAAATCAAACTTAACTAGCAATCACACCTTAGTGTGCAATGGGTACGCCAAAAAAGTGTGGAATTTCAATTAGGATAATTTTTGGTCTATTTTTTGCATACATTTATGTAGTACATGAGGTCAATTGGTAGGAAATTTAGCAAATGATGTTGTTTGTGCAAAAAAGGTCTCAATGGAGAAATCATAACTTCAAATAAACTATGCATCCACTTACAGGGATCCAAATATGATTGAGATAAAACCTTTGAATTAGGAAGAGGATCAAGCTCCATTACCAATAGGCTCATGTTATTCTTGCAATAAGGATAGATGGAGAGAGAGAGATGGAGAGGTAGCAATAGAAAGAGGCAGAGATAGAGTGGGGAAGAGTGAGAGATAGAGGGGTAAGGAGATAAAGATAGAGAGGAAGATAGAGATAGAGATGGAGATGTAGGAGAGGGATATGGAGTGATAAAGAGAGAGAGGAGAGAGGGATAGATAGAGATGGAAGAGATAAATATACAAAGAAGAATAGAGATCAGGGAGATAGATGGATGGATAGAGAGGGGGAGACATTTATAGAGATAAAGGGGGAGAGAGGAAAATAGAGGTAGAGATGAAGATAGGGTGAGAGAGGGAGAGGGAGACAAAATGTAGATAGAGAGATATAGGTAGATGGGGAGATAAATATAGAGAGAGATAGGGATAAAAAGAGGGAGAGATAGTGAGGAAAAGATAGAGAGATATAGAGGGAGAGGGAGATGAAGAGATAAAGAGATATAGATGGTGAGATAGAGTGATGGAGGGATAGATATATAAAGAGATATAGAGAGAGGAGAGGGGGAGAGAGAGAGACAAAGAGATAGAAAAACAAAAAGAATTAGATATAAGTATATAGAGATGGAGAGAGGGAGAGAGAAATAAGGAGAGATAGAGAAAGGGAGAAATGAGTATGGGGAGATAGAGATAGATGGGGAGAGAAAGAGAGAGAGATAGAGATATATGGGAAGAGAAAGAGAGATGGAGATATATGGGAAGAGAAATGAAGAGAGGTGGAGATAGAGAGATGGATAGGGGGGATAGGGAGGGAGAGATGGGGAGAGATAGATAGGGGGAGATAGAGAGGGTGAGGGAGAGAAAGGGATATATATAGGTAGAGGAGGAGATATAGAGAAGAGGGGTAGAGAGGGAGAGATAGGTTGAAGAGGAAGATAGAGAAGAGAGGGAGATAGATAGGTAGAAAAGGGAGAGAAAGAAAAGGGGGGAGAGGGAGAGCGATATGTAGAGAGGGAGAGAGAGAAGAAGATAGGGGAGAGAGGGAGAGATAGATTAATATATATAGAGGGAGAGGGAGAGACATAGAAAGGGGGTGATATGGAGAGATAGAGGGGGGTGGTGAAAGAGATAGAGAGATCATGATAGAGGTAGAGAAAGATATGGATAGAAAGAGATAGAGAGAGGAGTGAGAGGGAGATAAAAAGAGAAATAGAGATAGAGATATAGAGCAGGAGAGATGGAGTGAATGAGAGAGAAAGGGGGGAGAGGGAGAGATAGCTCAATAGATAGAGGTGGGAAGAGGGAGTGACATCGATAGTGGGAGATATAGAGAGATAGAGAGTGATAACTTGGAATTAAGTTAGTGCTGGAGATATTTTATAATAGAGATAGATAGCTCAAGAGTGGGAGCCAATGGTCCGGGGAGCATCGGTGGCCGGAGGGAATAAGACTGGCGGTGAGGAGTAAGAAAATGGTGGCTAGGGAAAAACAACAACCGACAAGGAAAAAATTGGTGGAGGAGAAAGGAAATGATGACCAGAGATGGGAGATCAGTGGAAGATGAGACCACAAGCTATGGAGGGTATGGGATGACAGACCTTGGTACGACAGTACCAGGGAATTCAATGCCCACAATTTTTTTTTAAAAAAATAAAACCCCCATTTTAATAAAAAAACCTTCGATATAATAAGATATTGCCCAATATTTGATAAAAAAGCCCGATTTAAATAAATATTTTGTAGAACATAATAATTTTTTTTTAATTTTGCAACTTTATCGTACCCTGTACCTAGCGGGTCATACGACCTGCTAGGTAATATTTTTTTTCCTCACAAACAACTGATGCCGAATATAGGTGAGTTATAGGTCGATTTTCTTCTCTCGGATGCTCTGGATCTGATGGCAAGGTCTGATCTACCTGAAAATGCACTAGAAGCTTTGCAACTTCTAGATCGAGCAAATCTTCAAACCCTCATAACTCTGGCATAAAATGTCAGATTTAGGCGAAAAAAAAGTCGATCTTGACTTTTTCAATAGCCTTGGACTAAAAACTCAGCTCAGATTTCCTCCAACATGCACTGAAAGTAACCATGCAAGAGCACCCAAATAGAGAGACAATTTCAAGGTATAAAACCCTCAAGGAATTCTAAATGAACTTTGCAATGATTTTTTCAAAAATCTAAGGGGCTACAAATCAAGGCTCTGATACCATGTTAAAGTTGAGAAATCCAACCTCACAGACCCCGAAGATCACCTGCATGTAAATAACCTATCACAGAAAGAAAGAGATGGAGACAAAAGGAAAAGGTGCTCTGAAAGCTAAAAATGTATTATTCAGAGAGTATAAAATACAATGATCAATTCTTATAAAAGGAGATTGTGCAACCCTAAAGAAACCCTAATAGGTAGACATTTAATAATTAATATAATTATTAAATGTCACAATATGCAAACTAAAGTGAAATCTTAAGAGAGGAATAAAGGTAACTTAATTAACATAATTAAGTTAAAACATTTACTCTTAACAAGTGACAGGGAGAGATATATCAATCACCCTCCCTATATCTCTATCTATTCATCCTTATCTCTTTATCTCTCTACCTCTCTCTATATCTTTTGTCCCTTTCTATTTGTATGTTTCTCATTATCTCCCTCTCTCTCTATATTTTCTTCCCCTATTTATCTTTATCTCCCTATCTCTTTATGTGACTTTATCTCTATCTATGTATCTCTCCTCTTTTCTCTCTCTCTTTTTCTTTATCTATTTTTCTCTATCTACCTCACTATCTCTACCTTTCTTTGTCCCTCTTTATTCCTTTATATCTCTACATATCTCTCTCTATATCTATCTCTCTATATCTCTATCTCCATCTTTATCTCTTTATTTCTAGATTTATCTCTATCTCTATCTCTATCTCTATCTCTATCTCTATCTCTATCTCTATCTTTGTTTCTCTCTCTTCTCTCTTTTTTTCTCTGTATCCCTCTTTTTATCCCTTTATTTCTATCTTTTCTCATCCTTTGTCTCATTTTTCTTCCTCTCTCTTGCTCTCTTTCTCTTTTTTCTCTCTCCACCTATCTATATCTTATCTCTATCTCCCTCTCCATTTTCTCTTCCTTTCTATTTCTCTCTTTCTCTCTCCATATCTTTGTCTCCATAAGTGTGCAATGGGTACATTGAAGAGGTCTTAAAGGATAATTATCATATCTTTAATCAAATGGCATGCTACCTTGAGCATAACTCCCCAAGGACACATTCCATCCTTGGATTGTTGACATGAAACAACCAATCAAAATTTAGTTTCTCTTTTCCCTCTCTCTTTTCCTTTGTATCTCTTATATTTCTCATTTATCTCTCTCTCTCCCCCTATCTATCTAAGTTCATCTCTTTCTCTCATTCACTATCGTTTTAGTTTATCTCTTTGTATTAGCTAATAGGCTACATATATTGTGAGATTTTAGCTTGACACAAATCTCATGTCTAGAAACCACTATTGTGTCATTGGAAAACAAGTTTCAACTATCATTTAATGGTAAATCAGTTGTAGTGTAATGGTAAAATCCTCTAAAATATCACATAAAAGCCTATATATACTATTATATAATAATAAATATAATTATATTATATATAATTTAATCTAATTTTACTATTATATTAAATATATTATATTAATTATATTTTGTATTATATAAAAATATACTTATTATTAATTATTAATTATAATAATTTTATGTGTATTTAATAATTTTGTTAAAGAATATAATATATAATTATAATAAGTAGAATAATTATATTATTTATTATGTAAAATATAGCTAATATATACTTAACTATGTAGAATATTAAAACCTAAATGGTGCCATAATTTTTATTTTAATTAACATACTCTAAAACCTTCGTTGAAACCTTATTTTTAGGTTGTAGCTCATCAAATTGGAGAAGTGAAAGGTCAATATCAGTGATTAGGAAGAGTTTGGAGGAGAGAAAACCCTACATATCAATACAGATGTGTAGGAGCACACATAGCTTAGTGCAACAGGGCAGGAGGAAAGCCAGAGTGACAAGGTTGAGGGCACTCAGGGAAAATCAACAACTAAGGGACAATGAGTACTGTAAGTGATTTATATCTTTTATATTGGCACCCCCATTCTCTTTAACCTGCAATTTTCATGCCTTTCTAAAGATCTTCTCATGATTGGAAACCCTATTCCCGTAAAATGGTATAAGATAAGACAAACAAAATAAAATAGTTGTATTCAGCCATACCCTGACTAGCATACATGCCCAAATTTTTTTTGTAGTCTTCAACTCTACAGTTCGATCAAAATGTAGCTACTAACCTACCTACTTAGAGCTGCAGATGCCTCTACCATTGATTAGGATTGAAATTCCCTTGTAGATTCCCTTTCTCAACCCTACTTGTGATGCTAGGAATTCAAGTCCTCTATCAATCTTGGTTCAACATTGTGACACTTAGAAAGTATCAAAATGTTGATCTAATGCATACTGTTTGAAGGGTTTATACCCTAGGTTAGTTAATTTGATTACAATACCCCTAATGGATCCACTAAACTATATAATGGTCCTATAGGTCTTGGGATCAAAATCCATATCACAAGTAAAACATTGAACCCACATGATTTCACCTCTATTTGGCCACATACATAAATACAAGCTCATAAAGTGGTCTCAAAGGCCATTTACTGCATTCAATTATTATTTGAAAAATACATTAGTTAGTAGACATAAGTTAAATTCATAAATGTAATATTACAAAATACATTAGTTAGTAGACATTAGTTAGAAGATCTTTCCAATATGAAATTTCTTATGTTTGATTTATTAGTCATAAGAAATTTCATATTGGAAAGATCTTCTATGATCTCTACATGATAGCTACTCAATTGAATTCCATCCAAAGGATAGCATCACTAGATAGGTGCATGGATAGTAGTGGTTCAAATTTTCAAATGAGAAATAGCATCATTCAAATATTCCTCAAGGAAATGGACTTATGGAAGGAAACCAAGTGTAAGAGACAAGAAACTTCATACCACAACTATTCTGAATGTGATGCTCAAATAGAGTACAAGAACACAACCCTTATAAATAGGTATAGAGGGTCCAAAAAATGAAGGTAACAACGAATGAAAGCATACCAAATGAGGGAACAAGACTGTCCTGCATGCTAGAAGAGGAAGATGTCCCACTAGAATAAGAGGGCCTTTTGTGAGGTTTCCAAAGGTCATCTTTTTTTGCATCATTTGAGCCTCCCAACCCTTCATCATGGAGTTTGAACTAGTTTTATATGCATTGGCTTCTCCACATTATTTCTCATTCATATTGATATTTTCAAGAGGTGTCTTATCATCTTGTAAACAATTTATGCAACATTTCCTCTATATAAAATCTTATCAAAAGGAAGAGAATTATACAAATTTGTCTATGTTTAAGAAGGTTGATGAATAGACCAAGCCCAATTCCATATTTGTTTGAGAACATTTCTTGAAGTATACTTGATGGTAGACTAGTTCTCAGGAGGTTTCTTAATTTGGGACTGAAGTATCTCTACCTTTTCCATTAATAAGTCAATCTCTTATGAGATCCTATTAGTGATAGCCTATATTCCATGAATGAGCATCTCCATATGGTCAAGGTATTATTCAACATTATTTTTTTGAGACATCTACTATGCTCATGTCCTAGTTTGTCACAATAGATCACATATTACTTTTGTTTTGGTTGGCCAAAAAAATTCTCGAGCATTCCCAAGCTAAGAAGGAGACCCAAGAGGATAGGTAAATGTTGTACCTCTTTACTAACATGAAGATAGATAATCCTAAGAATAATGACTTAGTTGTTTAGTCCACTCCTCCATATGTGTGGACTCCTACATCATATCTCTCCTTTATTTGCATGAAAATGAACTATAGGACATGGGATATTGCAAAGTTTACTTCTCATAAGGCACGTAAAAATAAAGGAATCAAATATCTAATCAAAACTTCAATGAATTGAAGTTGATTATGCATAGTCATGGGCTTCATAAAATAATAGGTCTTTTTGAATTAAGAAGTCATAGACCATGGGGAATGAAGAAACATAATGATTTATCTTAAATCATTGGAAAAAATCAACCTTCATTGAGTTAGGGCAGACAAAAATCTTTTGATCCTTAATCATTCATCATCATTTCATTTGACTATTGGTGAGGAAGTTTTTTACGCTGCCATGGAAAGCACTAGGGTTTATGTTTGAAGCACAAAATTTGAGCCTTGATAGTTCGATTACTCCCCTGTGAATAGTGGTAAGTTGATTTTTTATCCATTCATGGATTCTACTCACTGTTTTAAGTTGTTTCTTGTTCCATTTTGTAAACAAAAAAGCCTCTAAGGCCATGGACATGCATTTTTTCCTTTTGGCTTTTTTAACTCCTTCACAATACTATGTTTTACCTCTATTTCTTTCCTTGGTGTCATGAGAGATTAACCCCTAATTGGAATCTCTGAGAGAGCTTAGTCACGGCTTATTGGTTCTCCATCAAGCATATAATGGTGAGTTTCAATTTGTTTCCCTACTTCCTCTTAAGATGAGAGCTTTTGAAATCTTTTCCTATAGAAAATGAATTGATAAATATCTTATGAAAAGGACATCTCCAGGCCACGGCCTTTGAATGTATTTCTTATCTTTGTCTTCATTTTTCTATTCTTATTCCTTGCTTCAGTTTTGAGATTCAATAGAAATACTCAAATGGTTTTTAACCTTCTGTGAGTTGATAAATATGCATGAGTTAAAAGCACTAGTACAGGCTGCAGGCCACACTTTTCTTGATCTGGGTATTTGAAACTATGAAAGTATTACCTTTCACTTTTTCTTGGGTCTGACCCACAACAATATCTATACATTTTGTATTTCTGGTAAAAACCCTCATGTGAGTAAACCCTAATAAGAAGAAAATCTTCATTCTCTTGTATCTAATCCATTCTCATGCTTTTTGGCATGAAACCCCTCCATGTATTCTGTAGATATAAATTTTATATGGGCAATCACTATCATACCCACTCTTTTTTAGATCATTGCTTCCTTTTTCGCACATGGTTGCTCCATTTCAGTGCTCACTATGATTTTTTTTTCTAGATCACTTGTTTATGTTTGTAGAAATATTTTTATAAAGTTGAGTTATCATTTTTGTCCAACATTATGAATGAAAAATCCAAAAAACCAAACATACATTGTATTCCTATATTTTACTTGGTAAAAATGACAACCTATTGCTGATTATTTTGATCTTTGATCATTTATGTTGCTGTTGAAAACTTTTAGTTTGACCATTTTCCTATAGCAATGTATACCAATTTCCTATAGCATTAATTTCTACATTTTTGACAATTGAATGATGTAGATGAAAGAGCAATCCTTGTTGTTTCTCCTATTCTTGTTTCATCTATTTAATGCTATCTCAAATCTTTTTCATTGTATTCACTATCAATGCATATGGTTGTCTTCTTTTATTTGCTCTATCAAGGATGTGAAAGACAACCTTCAACACTAGTTCATTTTTTTTCTTTTGTAGACTATGCATATGCTTTAAAGCTCTAAAAGATAGCTCATGCTTGAGTACTCTATTTCCCTTCACTATAAAGGAGCTCCATACTTAATTTAAATGCAATGTAAAATGTAAAGTAGAGCTGAAACTGAGATAAAATAAATGCAATTGCTGCTCATTCAACATGTTTCCTTTTATATTGTTCCTCTAAATGATGAGCAAGAGGATGTTATTCTCAATCTATTTTCATCACAATGAATTAAAGGTTGCTTTTATGGATTTCTCTTATTACAATAATCCTTTCTTGATGACTATTCTGAATATTTAATGACTCTTATGTATTCATGATACATTGAAATGTTGCTTATATTATTGTTATAAGCTGGGCTCAACCCTTGTGGGAGCCACATTTCTCACCACTCACAACAACATCTATTGATTGAAATGATCTAATGATACCTATTCATGCACACTAAACAAATAGATTAGCAAAATAATTAAAGTTGAAAGCTTCCATTGAACTTCGTGCTCCCTAACCATCTACCTTTCTTATGACTTAATCATCTGGTGAATGCCTGGTTGGATGTGTATTACATTTTTGTCAGTAATGTAGGCATGAAGTAGGATGTGATTTATCATTGCTCTAACACCATCTTTTAACAATCTTGTAGATGCATTTGGAGCTTAGAATTGCTGTAACTTGGAGACATGACAACTGTAGACTTTAAGTGTAGCGACGATTCGTCATTCCAGGAAATGACGAATCACCTTCTCTCTTATGCATATATTATCTTCAGTTGTGTTATGCACATTTCTTTCTTGTATTCATTATTTGATTATGGAAATAAAATTAAGTTACTCCCATGGCTTGTGTGGGACTTTGGTTTTTACAATATGAATAAAGCAACATTACTATCCAATTTAATGATTTCTTCTATTACAAACTTTTGCATAATCACACTGGAAATTCACAAGTAATTGGATTATGGAATAAAATGAATACTTTAGCAGAAATTTTGTACCTTTCAATGAGAAATGCAATTCAGCTCTACCTATTTTGAGTTGTAG
>VDFB02000002.1:204596194-204798326 GCA_007258455.2 Sequoia sempervirens | reverse complement strand
AAAATGCTTTGAAAGATCAAGCACCCTTGGATCTAGCAAAAGAAGCCCTTTTTTCAAACAATGAACAAACAACTATAGATCTGGAGCTCTGATACCATGTTAGAATTGTGAAACAAGTACAAAACTATGAGCCACAGGATCAAACAAAAACAAAGACACCTTCCATGCAAGAGATCTACAAACAAATATATGCAATTATCTTCAACAAGAAAAAGCTACAGAAGAGAGAAATATTTCAAGAAGATATGAAAGCTACAAATATTCTCCCATTAATAATTACAATGAGATCAATCCTTATAAAAGGAGATCAAGAAACCCTAATGTGAAACCTAAAAGGGAAACCCTAGTGTGCACACTTAATAATTAATTATTAATGTGCCTAAGTTTAGCTTAAGTAACTAAAGTGATAAGTGACTTAATTAATTAACCAATATGATTAAATTAATTAAGTGAAACAACTTATTACTCTAACATTGATGACATGAATTTATATTGAAGGAAGTTAGATATAATATGTTTTCATTTATTTAATAATACAGTATATTTAAATATATATATATACATATATATATATATATATAATATATATATACATATATATATTATATATGTATATATATATTATATATATATATACATATATATATATTATATATATATACATATATATATAATATATATATATAATATATATATATGTATGTAGATGCATATATATTTATATATGTATATGTTTATATGTATATATATCACATTATATTTGGGTAATAGTGAAGAATGAATGTTCTAATATGAGAAAATAATAAAATCCCACTTGAAAACATAATTTAATTGATATGGTTATTTTCAAACTATTATGGTTATAGTAAAAAGTATTTCAGTAAATGTGATCGATTATGTGCTCTGTGAAGAAATGGAAATAATATATTTTAATAAAATTGATGTGTAATCTAATTAGTCAAACTATTGTAGCTATAGATATTTTCTCAAATATAAATAATTGGGGGGTAAATAATCCTTTAATTGAATTATGGATTAAGTGAAAATGGGTGATTGTCATAATGCCTTATTTAAAAGAGTATTTTCCAAAATTTTATGCTATGATTGGTTGGTTGCATTAAATAATGTGTTTGAATTTGGTCCGGGTGATTTGTAATTGTTTAAAAGTGGGAGTCTTTTGGTGCAAAGTTGTTAAGGTTGGCTTCTAGAGGCTTAGGAGGGAGTATTTTGTATGTTGGGTTTTATGTTTCCTATACTTGGAAGTGGTTGATAATGTTTTGAATGGTGTGCAAGAGGGTCAATGCCTTGCACTGTGCATTCATCCTTGTGATTGCGATATGTGTGCGAGATGGTTCATGACTTGCACTGTTTTTGGATTCATGTGAATTTGATGAGTATTCAAGATGGTAATTTCCTTACTTGTTGTATAGGGTCTACTAGATGCAAGTAGGGGGAGTTGCTCTCAATGGGGGCCAAAACCCAAAGTGGTGTCTAGGGTAACCTATTTGGGAGTTTCTTAATACAATGATAACCTAAATAATGAATTGGGGCGATGGGTAATTTTTGCATAAACAAGATAATGGATGCCTCACCCATGCCTATAGTGCTCATTTAGTCTAAGGATGGGTTGAGAAGGCTTGGTTGGCAAGATCAACTTCTTTGTGCTCATAAAAAGTATGTTGGTTTTGCATGTGTCACCCTATGGGGCCGACATCTAGTGAGAGACCATCAGGGTGACCATATATGGGGTTTGGTTTCTAGTGAGAGACTGTCAGGGTAACCCATGCTAGGACCATGCGATGAAATTCTTCCCTATTACAATCTAGGATTCCCTAGTTATATTTTCCCTTCCATTGTGTGTGTGCCTTTGGAAGCAATGTGTGCATTGTATGTCATGTTCACATTGTTGCAGTGTTGTGTTGGAGTCATGTATAGCCATGGTATGTTAGTCTTTTGTCTTCTTGATTATTTTTTGTAGTGGGACCTTATGTTATCTCCTAGCATGAGGGGTGGACCTTAGGGTTCCACATGGTTGGGAGGTTGGTGCTTTTTCCTCCATTGGGATTTCCTTGCTACTTGTTTGTGTGCATGGAAGTTGTACCTTTTTTCGTGGATTCTAGTCCATGTTCTAGTTTGAGGAGACAATTTTTTATGTATATGTAATGGATTGTATCCCAGGTTAACCATTTTTTGTAATTTGATGTATTCTTCCCAATTGGATTCAAGGAAGTAGTATTGTAAAAAATGTAATGATGTAATGAATTATGATGTATTCTCATGTAATGTAAATTTTATCTATATCCTTGTTAGTTACTTATAAATGATCCTTAATGATGTTTATCTGATGTCATGTTATGGGAATTCATATTGTTTAATAATTTAATGTGGTGGATTAAAATGTACTTGCTTATTTGTATAATCATGTAAAAATATTTGTTAATAGAATAATTCTAGTTCTTGTTTATAGTTGTGTTAGTAATGCAGTCATAAAACCTGTAGACACTCAAAATATCCTAATTGATATCATGCACTCAATACTGATTAACTAACACCAATTCTTCCTTAATCATTTCTAAACTAACCAATTAATTGAAATATTGATTTTATTTATTTATTTTCCTCCTTAATTGGATAATACACTTTATCAGGTTATTTCATCATTTTCTTTCATTAATTAAATAAATTAACTTTATTTAATTAAATCCTAAAGTTCTTCATTTGATTAAATAAATCAACTTTATTTAATTAAATCCTAATGCTCTTCATTTGATTAAATAAATCAACTTTATTTAATTAAATCCTAATGTTCTTCATTTAATTGAATAAATCATTTTATTTAATTAAATCACTAATATCTCAATATCCTCTCATTTGATTTAAATAAACTCAAATATTTAAATTAAATGTCACAATCTAAGTTAATTAATCCTAAATTAATTAACTCCTAACACTAATCCTCCATTCATCTAGCTTTTGCAAGTTGCACATGTAAATCAATTTATTTGATTTACTAATTCCCCCTTTTTTCATTCAAATATGACATATTCTTAGAATATTCCACCTAGGGTGAAGCCACAATAGTGGTTTACAATTCAAGTGAGGAAGGAAAACTCACAAAAAATAACCCCAAAGCAAAAAAAGTGATTTTGGGGGTTCGTACGAACCTATAGGTTCGAGCGAACCCATTAGAGGTTCACCTGAACTAGGATTCGACTGAACCCCTTTGAATTTTGACTACCAAAAAACTAAAAAAAATGCATAGCAAAGGGGTTCATATGAACCCCCTTTATCCCTCATTCCCCTTTGAGACACAAAAAAACCTAAATTTTGGCACTTCAGAGCTCGGGTTGAGGATGAAAATGCAGGAATCTTCACAAACCCAACTAGAATTAGGGAGTCCTCAAAACAAGCTATCCAACGAATATAATTTTAATATGTATTGGTTTTATTATGTATTTGTTTTCTTAGTTTTATTAAACATAAGTTTTTCATTGAAAATGAAGGTCTCTGTTATGCACGTGGAAATATAGCAAATTATCAAAAAAAAAAAATCAAAAATATGAGTGCACCAAATATTGAAGTCCTTGATCCAATAAAAAAAATAAATTGAATTTCAATATATACAAAAAAAGGTTACGTGTTATACAGTCACACTATGTCTGAATTGTAATTGGTTTGAATTCAAAACATGATTAAGGAAAAAAATATTCAATAAAAACCTATCTAACCAAGTGGAAGCACTAGATATCAAAGTTACAAATCTAAATTTGAAAGAATTAGAATTTTATCCTTCATGGAAAAAAAGTTATGCGCTATATGGTGTGTGACTTTTTTAAAATGTTGTTTTATGAAAAAAGCTAGTTTTCATGGGAGATAGAAAAAGAGGTACAATATGATTCCAAAAATTCTGAAAAAAATATGTTTAGAAGCTACAAACAAAATATGATAAGACTCTAGTTTACATCATCTTCAAATTCCTCATGGTTTAGCCGCTATAGGTGCCCGAATGTGAAGATTGAGTTAAAAATAATAATTTCAGCATCTAGTTTGGCCAAAAATTGTAAACCACTATTGTGGGATCACCCATTTGAATTTTCCCTCCCAATGGACTTTTGTCCTCCACCTTTGCATTGAAGGCTCTTACATGTCCTCTCCTTGAGCCAACTTGGCATTAATTTCTCTTACATCTCTCCTTACACAAGTCACCTCTTGAAATTCAAATTTCACCTACATGCATTAAACATGTACATTGTTCAAAATGTGCTCCACTCTCCTTCATTAGCATGTTGAAAAGTGGCACAATGCCATTGGTTCAAATTTTAATCCCACCTTCTCCCCATTCTTTAATCTTCAATCCTTCTTCATTATAAATAGAGGCCTACTCTATTGATTTGGGATCCACAATCATCCAGATTTTGATGCAAGGTTATGATCCACAAGTTTATGCAAGTTTATTATCCATAATCATCCATATTTTCATCCAAGTTAGCATAGAATTTATCGTCCATAGCTAGGCTATTGGAATTTTGCATCAAGAATCACACATCTATCATCAAGCTTATCAAGTAATTGGGAAAGGGCTTCTTTCCACATCAAAGAAGCACCAATTCCCCCATGGGATGCTGGTTTGAGCATTTTGAATAGAATTCCATTAGTAGTTTATTTGGTTACTTTACTTTGATTTCACGTTCTTGTGTTTGAATGAATTTCATGGGGAATGCTTGTTTACACTTGTTTAAGGACTAATGTTTGCTTGTTCATCCATGTTTGAGTAGGTCTAGGCTAAGCATTCTACATTTGACACTAGAAGGAGGGTGAATCTTTCAAAATTAACACATTTTTTTGGTCAATTATGTTGTTTTTTCTATTTTCTATTCTTTTAGGACATAGTGACATTAAGGAGGACAAATAATGACACTACCAGTCCAACATTGCTATATAGTAATATTTCCTCTATATCTAAAGGTCGACACTGTGTTGATTTTATTAAAGGCCAAATCATGCAAATCTCAAAGGGCGATGTTGGTTAATATAGTGATTCAATGTTGAAGCTCCAAAAAATGATGCCTTTGCAGATTGTGACACTGGGTTAGGGTAAAAATTAGTTTTCAAATTTATTTTGGCATGTGGTTTATGTTGTTGATTTCTCTTGACCATTAACCTATTTTGTGGCCCTATTTCTATAGGCTGATCAACTTTTGTAAGTTAGGGGTCAAAGAAGGAAAAGAGGAAACAAAGGGAAGGTCTCTTATGGCACTATTTCATGATTGAAACAAGTGTTTTTTCAACACTTTAGGGATACTTATAACCCAATCTTTGTAATCTTGTTATCTTTCAACTTTAGAACTTAACTACATTTCATTTGGGTTTTAAAAAGAAAACACAAAAGATTTCTTTTTCTCAAAGGGTTAAAAAGAACATTAGAAACTCATTAGATTTGATTTTGGGTCTTAAAAATTGAACAAACAACTTCAAACACTTGATTTTGGTGCTATAAGAAGAATCCATCATTGCTTTGAGGACTAAAAACAAATTTGTTCTTGTCTTGTTTTGTACTATTCTTTACAAACTAATACCATCCAAATGTGTATGAACTTCTCTCGCACTTCATAGTGATCTTCAGAATCAAAAGAATTTTGGTGATATTAGGTTGTCTAAAAGATTGCCTCCACATTTTGAATTTGGGGCTCTTAAAAATTGAAAAAATCTTGATAGTGTGAGAAAAGACTGTGTGTTCTCTCTTTTTTCACGCAAAAAAAGATTGATCGAACTACAAATGTACTTACTCACTTTTTTTTATCTTTAGAGGGCCTGCCTTGGTGGGAAAAAGTACTCACCCCAAGGGAACAACCCAAGAAGTAATGAGCATAAGCCAAGCTCTTCCAAACTACTATATAAATTTGTGGTTGCGATGAAAATTGTAAACAATGGGAAGTGGTGCATGATAACTCTCCCCTAGTGTCTTTATGATGCGTAAAGCCCTTGTTCTAAGGGTTGGAAGATCTCTCACAAGGGGTTTATCATTGCACCCCCTAAACTGGACTCCCTTACTATGAACCTTTATTTAGAATCCAAAATCCCAATATTTGTTAGTGTCAGTAGGTCCAACCTCTGGAGCCGTCCCACATATTTGCGATTCTTTGTAGTGATGAAAATTTTGTCATCGGAGATTCATGAGAACTAAAGCTTGGTTGAACTATAGAAGTGAGTGTTGTAGAGGGGAGCTAGTGTGGTCAAGCTTCCAATCATCCACTCTGAATAGGCACAGCTAGATTTATCCAAGTGGGAATTCAACAAATATTTTCTTTTCTATCTTAGGGTTGTGCAATCTTTGAGTTAGTTAAAGACATTTCTTGGATCCAAAAATATTGAAAATAAAAATTTAACAAAGGTCCTCAAATTTCAAACCCTTTAGTAGAGGCAAATGCCTTTGAAAATTCCAAGTATTACTACTTGTCCCTAGGGATTTATCCTTAGGGGCTTCTAAATATCTGGGCCTATATCTCAATTTTCTCTCTCTAAAGTCAGCATTAGGAAGCTATTTCCTTAATTCTCTTGATTTCCACATAATGGATCTTGTGGGATGAAAATAAATTGAGACATAGACATTTAGTTGAAAAGCTAAGCAAGAAAGTGTTTGTGGTAAAAAGGACTCATTAAGCAAAGGTAAAAGAAAAATTGAACCCGTTGATGGTGTTTTTTGCATAGCAACAACTCAGACATAATACGAGTATCATATATCTCTTGAAAGGTGAATTTCTATCAGCAAGCATCAAGAGATAACCCCAAGGTCTCTAATGTCAGGTCTTGACAATGCAAAAACAACTTAGTGATAAAGTGAAAATGTTGGTAATCATAGGGGACCTTACAAAACAAATGTTGGAAACTTTAAACTTATTAGATCTTGCAATTTGGTGATAATTTTGATCCTAAAACCTAACTCATATTTAAAAATAAATAAATAAATATAAGGGTTTAAAGAGATTTTAAAACTAAACTCCTAAGACCAACAATGCTAATGATTAAACACTCAAAGTGAACTAATCTTTCAAAACTAATTCCTACTAAACCCAGAATAAACTTGCAATCTCACAGAAATAGTGCAATATTCTAAGGAATTAAAGATTTTTAATATCATGAAGCATTCACCCAATTCAACCTTATTTAACAATTGAAATGAATAAATACCCAGAATTGAACTAAGCGCACAAATTTAAGGTCCAGACTAACTTTACACAGTAACTTACAATCAACAAGATAATAAAAGTATGGACCAAGGATTGCTCAAACACTTCAAATATTAAACCATCAACACCATTACATCATATGTAAATCTGAAATCTAACATGTAACTAATAATCTCAAAGAAATCTTAAAGATTTGGAATAACAAGAACCATGCAAAGTGAAACAACACAAGAAAGAGTGCCAAAGAACAATGTCTTTACTTATATTGAATCACCCAAGTTTGCAACAATTCATGTACTCTCAATGTAACAACACTATCTCTTAGAAAATTCTAACTCTTAACTCAACTACAGCTCTAGAAACTATGTCTTAACTCATTCTAACCTTTACAAATGAAGCTTGATCCTCTATTTATAGAGAGGCATCACTAAGTCAGCCCAAAATTAGGGTTATATGCTTAGGTCAGCTCAACAAGTTAGCCTAGAGCTTTTAAAATAAAACAAAATTACATTAAATGTTTGCAAATAACTCTAGGTCAGCCTGGATCCTTCTAGAAATATTCCTTTTGATGGAACAAAGCTCGAGGTCATCCCTGCTAGCTGGCTAGAAGTCACATGCCCAACACAAAATTCTAGATGACTGCTTGCTGACTATTCTCCTTTTCTCCCTCCTGTTTGGCCTCTAATTTATTGGATAATTCCTTAACCTTCTCCAATATTTCCTTCATATCTTCTAGATCTGGAACTAGAATAAATTTAATTCTAGTTTTATGAGTCTTATACTCCTCCAGCTACCGGGGCATCTCCTTGTTCCACTCAATCTGTAGTTCATGATATTTATCCAATTTTGATATGTAAATTATTGCATCATCCAGATTTTCCTTTGTAATGGGGGAATTATCAGAAGGTGCATATATCTCATGCCACCATTCTTGTAACCTGCCAATATTCATATTTTTTTGGCCAAACTTTCTCCTTCTAGTCATTATCTCCAGAAAACTAATGCAACTATTGTATATCTCTTTCATTTTTCCTTGCAATTTCATTATTTTCATAAAATCTTTTGTGAGGAGTTCCTTCCTATAATTCCATAATTCAATCCACTCCTTCACTTTTCCAATTTCATCTGGAGCTAATTCCTCAAGAGGTGACTGCAGGATCCTCTTTAAATCTTTAGTAGTAGATTCATCAATCTTGTTACAGTCTGCAACAAAATGTGAAGTATTATCTAGGAAGCTAGAAGCATTAGTGTGTATCTTGTGAATTTTTTCAATTACTTCATCTCCTCTACTACTAAAATCCTAAAGCTAGTTATGTGTACAATATACAAAGGATTTTAACATTTCAATTTTTTAAACTACCTCTTTAGGTAGCAATCCTTCTGGAATAGTTCCTTCACTCCCAATAGTTTTCAGAGGCTTCATCAAATGTTGTACATATTTATAAACATAATTTAGTTGTCTTTTTAGCTTCTCCTTTCCCTTTGTTTCTCTATCTAATCTCCTCAAAATTTCCTAGGAAGACTCTTGAAACTCCTCCTTTTCCTATTCCTTGTTTTTTGGCCCCAAATTAACAGTTTGCACTTTATAGTCAAAGGGCCTAAACTCATATTTGAACTTGTCACCTGTAGGCACTGCCACATGTATAACCCTGTTGTTGAATTCATCCCTTGAAATCTTAGAGTTTGTCTTAGATCTCTTCCTTTGCTTAGGTTGCCCCTATTTCTCAAGTAACTTATCCCAAATTGGAGATTCTTTGTGTACAATTATTGGCTTCTTACTAAGCCTCTTCTCCAACAATTCAGGAGTTGTGGATTGCTCAATTGCTATCTCCTTACTTGGACTATCAACCACATTTACCTCAACACTTTGCTCTATTTCTAGTTGATTTTTTTGTTCATCCTTGTCCCGATGAGGACTATTAGCAACTTCCTCCCTATTCTCCCCTGCCTAAGGGTGATCCTTTGGCTCATCAATGATTAATCTCTCTAGAGACTTAGATGCTTTCTCCTAGACTACTTTAGACTCTATATTCTTGCTTTCTACCCCAGAAGTAGTTTTTTTCATCTCCTACACAAATTTTCTCCATTGTCCACTTTTAGGAGTAGAAACCTCATGATCTTCTTCATTTGGTTGTTCAGGGTCATTGGATATGTTTCCTTCCTCGTGAACTGCCTCCTCTTAAATTTGTACATTTTGATGAGGAGAAGGAATGGGAGAATTATTTCTTGTATCTGCTCTCTTCTCCATATCATTAGTGGGTGCCTCTTCATGTTGCACCTCTTCCTCTACATATTTTATTTATTCCACTGGAGTGACCTTATGTTTGGGGGAGTTCCTTCTGACATATACTTGGAGCTTTTCCCCAGAACTTTCTAAATCAACAACCTTTGTTGAAGAGGGAGCATTTGTAGTAGTTTCACATTTTTTCGCTTTGGCTGCCCTCTATCCTTTTGTAACTAATCCTCTTTTCCTCACTAGTTGTGAGGTTTCACCTTCTTCTACAATAGTGCCAACTTGAGAAGCCTTCTTGGTTTTAGGAGATTTATTCTCTCCTTGCTTCACTTGTGTCTGACTCTAAGTTCTTCTCTTGATAGACAATGGTTTATCTCCTTCTTCATGGACATCCTCCTTATGAGGTTCAACAGTTTCATCACCCTTATTAGCTTTAGTTTCTTCCTCAGACTAGGACTCCAAGTCTCCCATTAAGTCATAGGTGAATTTTGCACCTTCTGCTTCTAGTTCTAATACTTTGTGCTCTACCCACAATATGGAATACTTATTCACTGGCTCAGTAACCTAGTCTAGATTTGTTAGTTCCTCCTCTGACCAGTTGATTAGAGGAAATAGTTTGCTCCTATGAGGCTCATAATCATGATATTAGATCAGATTCACTTCATCATCTTGTACCTAGTTAGGCACTTGTGCTACTTTATATAGTCTTATTAGTTTGAGTGGCAGTCTGGAAAATCTCCTCCTAAGAACATCAAATTCATCTCTAAAGTTGGCCCAATAATCCTCAATGTGATCCTTATGCCTGAATTTTCTATTGGCTTGCTTCATGGCCTTTCCATATGGATCAAAATTGTTCTTGTTAGTATGGGAATACAATTCAAATTGTTTCATTTCCTTCTCAAAATGTTGAGCACTTTGAATAGAAGGGAATGCTTCCAAAGTTCCCATTCTCAGTGGGAATTCTAATCCCAATCCCTTCTTCTTCACCTCCTACTATAGGATTTCCTCAAAGCCTACCATTTGTCTTGTTAGTTCCACCATTAGAATTTTGTTGGTAGGATACCTAGGTAATCTGAGTGGAACAACTAGACCCATGTACCTAGATGTATGTGAACCTCTAAAATTGGATGAACCATTGCCCATATTGCTTGATCAAGTCCATGGAATCAACCAAAACCTTGACATGGAGATCATCCTGTAACAACCTAGGAATGTAGATGAAAAAGGCATCATTAGCTCTTCTACAGTTAGATGTTTTGTGTTGCAACTGTGGGTATACATCCCATATTCTGTCTTTCCCTATGGTTCCTTTGCAACTAAGACCCTTGTACTTGGTTTTGTGTGCCAACATGTAGACAAGATATGAAGTCATGGTAAATCTATTGGTTTCTTGCACACTTCTCAATTGGGCATCTAGATTGTTGCTTATGATTCTTTCCCAGTGATAATGATTGCTAGCCACAATTTGTGTAATGGGATGGAACATCCAAATCTAAAATATGTGAGCTTCTTCCACTCCCATGACTCTACCCAAAAGAGTTATGATTTCATGGTACTCCAACTTGAAATCACTCCTATGTAGTTGTTTGGGCAGCTTTGAGTAGTGTGGCTTAGGTTTCAATATCCAAGCAATGTTCATTATTTCCAAAGCTCTGTTGGATCTTCCTCATAGAACTTGATTGCTTCCCCAATGTTGATTTCCTCAATTAGCTTATGGTGAGAGGCAATGTTGAAGACCTTTGCAATGGACTCTTCAATTAAATTTTCCATGGCTCTGCCTTGTGGCCCAATTATGATTCTTGTCCTAGAGTCATAGTGCTCTGCACATTCCAGGACCAACTCTAGACATAGATGTGTTGGAGGAAACCATGTTGCTTGTGCCAATCCAGTGTGAGTAATGATATGTGCCAATGGAGTGGGTGCATTTCAAAAAATTCTTTGTTGAAAGTCATCATAATCCACATGACCCATGTTTGTGTCTTCAATCTTTGACCATGCATAAGTGATATTAGTCTCCAGCCATATGCCTTTGAAGTCATACTTCATCCTTTCTAATCTTCACTTAACCTCCTCTTGCACTAAAGCAACTTTTGACTTGGTAGTTTTTTTAGGACTAACTTCAACCTCCATCTATTAGAAAAAACATAATTACCCAAATGTAAACAAGACAACATACCATTAATTCAACAAGATGATATAGGCTAAATGACAAGACCAAGTGCAAATTATAACATCATCATGAGTTCTAAATGATAATGCAAGAAGGACTACTCACTTCACCAGATTCCACAATGATACATAAGTAAATCATAGTTAAATGAATTGATATCCATCAATAAATTCCAAGAAATCATCCTATGCAAACTCGGATAATATAAGTAGGATCGGATGGTCTGGCCAAATCAAGGCTTAGCTAATTTGAGTAAGCTTGGATTCATTGAAACTAGCCCATCAACCACATTTTCATTGATAATCATGTAGAATCTATGAGGGATGAAGTTATCCAACCCAATCAATCATACTCAAGCTTTGATCACCTCAAAAACACTTCACAAATTTCTTCCATCCAAATTTCACATGATTTCATGCATTGGAAGTTTAGTCATTCAGGGGGCTCGGATATTTCTAGGGACCTCAAATTACCTGGGTGAACTAACATTTGGGTAATCTGAGCTTGCTTGGATTCATCTATTGAAAACTAAGCTAAAAATTCAACTAAGTACTCACCTTTTGAACTCAAGATTTTAGGTGTGAGGCGGATCTAGATAATATGAGGGGCCTCGGATTCTTCAGGCTTATTAGAGCTCAAAAAAATATGAGCTACCTCAAAATTTCTAAGCTTAGCTCGAGATCAAAAATTTACTAAATTTTGATTCATGATTTATTTGAATCGATGAAAATAAACATCCAATCCTCATAAGATTGAATTATTGACATTGTAGGATGGATTTCAATCAAACAATTTTCTTCACAATCATTGATATCACTCATTTTTATCAAACTCATAAGCACTAAAACTAGGGTTTCAATCTATTGTTCAATTTAGGGAGATGATCCAAAATATCAATATCAATCATGCAAAAATCAAGCAACAAGTGAGTTTTGAGAGTATTCAAAAAAATTCATTCACTAAATACTTTCAAATTGAAACCCTTCTTCAGCCCTTTTTAAATAAACTCTTTTAAGTAAACATAAACCCTAGATGATAGGACAAAACCACAATCCCAAACTCATCATATGGCTATACCACACAAATATTCAACAATGAAGCTCAAAATGAGGAAGAAACTCTCAAGAGATACTAAGAGCATACCTTGAAATAGCATGCAACAGAGGAAAAATGCAAAGGCAAACCAACAGTGGAAAGACTAGAACCTTATAATGATCACTGGAGAGAACAATCCCAATGTTGAATTCTAGATTGAATGCAAGGTGGTCGAAAATCTTCTCAAGTTCAAGCATACAAGAATAAAAAATGACCAAATGACCTCTCCAACCTTATTTTATTCCCAAATTGATCTTTTAAACTCATTAACATAAGCAATAAATGCTCTCCCATACATCTGCAGGAATCTCGGTAATTCGACAAGAGCTCAAACTCGGGTAATTGTAGTGACCTCCGTTTCGGTCATCGTTGATGTTAAGTAAGTTGTTGTTGGTAATGTCATGATGATGTGGTGATTTTATTATTTAATTTAATTTTAAGGTTATGAGGTAACACTAATAATATGTTTGGAATTAAATAGAGAATTAGATTCTATAATTTAATTATATTTGGCAGTTAGTTATTTAATTTAATCAATAAGCTAAGGAAAGGTAATTATCATTTTATGATTAAATTCGCTTAATATATTTAATAAGGATTAAATATTAAAATTGCACTTAAGTTTGAATGAAGGTAAAATCGAGAAAAGATAGTAAAAGTTTGGTACCTAATTTGATTGATAAGTTAATAATGTTATTATGGTAAGCAAAGTGATGAAATAAATTCAAATAAAATATATTATTAATGTTTATAATAAATACTAACTATATTTGGCTGGCAAACTATCGTAACGGTTGGGAATTGATTCTTGATTTGTAACTGACTGAGAAAGAAATGAGGCGATAACTGCAACACTTTAAAATAACCATCTGATGGCAAGAAGAGGGCAATTTTTCAGGGGGGGCCAATATTCACTTTCTAAGATAATTGGCAACCTGCGAAGAGAGGGACTGGCATTTTGCTTCGAGTGCCTGACCTCAAGTCTTCATCCTCGCAGCGGTGGGAAAAAGAGAAGGAGAAAGGCGAGGTGCAAATACGTGACTTATGAGTAAGAGAATTAACATATAACTTTTTCTTCTTTTTTTGAATTTGACGCATTTCTGTTTGACAACCGTCATAAAAACATGTGTGCGAAATACAGTAAAGAAAAGAAATTATGCGTAAATTGTCACTTGAATGATTTCAAACTGGGATAAATTTTCCTTCCCTTCTGTTGTGTGGATAGGAGTAAAAATTGATAATAATACAGGTAAATGGCGATATTTCCAAATTCCAAAACTCACCTTCCAATATTAATGGCTTCTCACAGTTGCCGCCACTCCTCGTGCCCTTTGATTTTTCGTCTGCCTCCATCAGAAGCTTCTCAATAATTATACACACTCTAAGACTGACTTCTTGAGTGGCCAAGCCCATGGGCCCTCTTAACTCGACCTTGTTCCACCGGTTAGCTTTCCCGTTCTTCAGTTTTCGCATTTGTTGTTCCTGCTGGTCATTCTTGTTCATTCATGTTCGTGTAGCAGTTCCTTTCAACCATTTTGAAAGACTCAACTCAATTGTGAATAGGGGAGGGCATTTCACTAGTTGTGACCTCCTCCATTGTTGCCTTTTGCATTCAAACATATTTAAGGGAATATTTTTTTTAGTGGCAGCACCATATTAATCAATCCAGCCCTATGAACTTCTCTCAATACCCTTTCTTTGAAAACTCTTCTCACATTTTTGCAACTATAACCATCTCAAACTTGGAGGAAGCTTGGTTCGTGTGTCTTCTCTGAATTCCATCAATGAGCAGATTGTTCCTGTGAAGAAATTTAGGACCAATGAGCAGATTATTTAATTCTCTTGGTCTGCGCAATGTTTCAAGCCCTTGCCAGTTACCTCCGTTCAGTCAAAGTTGAGAGAAATTGATGTTATTGGATACAGCGCTTAGATGAGCTCCTTCACATAGTCTGGTAATCTAAATTTATAAAATCTCTCTGAAACCATTGGCAAACCGTCACAGCTGCAACGTTTAGACTTGCAAAGGAGTAATAAATTAAATAATCTCTCTCTATTTCATTGTCAACCCATCACAGTAAAGCACGTGAACATGGTAAGGTATACAGATTTAAGTGATCCCTCTGCATTCTTTGTTATACTGCCTCAGCTGCTTAATAGGTAGTTTAAAAGTTAACTGATTTCTCTTATTGTTGATCTATCTGCTCTTTTCCATCGCAGTCTCTGTATTTAACACTAGATAGAATGCCTCTTCATGTCCTTAATCTGTATTTAATTTGCTTAATTTTCTTCTGGTTGTTCTTTTTGTGGAAATGACCTAGGGTTCTTTCGATGCATAATTCTTCTCTAGGTTAAAATAAACATATTCATATAAGAATAAAGTGAATAAAATAGTTTCCTTTTAAAGTATATCAAAATAAGGGGAAGTAAGTAAAAAAAATAAAAAATATATATATATATAATAATAATAACAGCATCAATAACTATTGGTATAAAAAAATGTTAGAATTAATCGTAAATGTCTAAATTTAATCCCTGTAGATCAATCTTGAAATTAATAATAATATTGATATATTGTTTTAATCTTGTATGAATATTAAAGTAATACCTCTAGGAAACATTAATAATAGATAAGTAGGAGGCATTTTTGTTACATATAGCAATATCTAAACATTAATAATAATCAAAACAAGATTGCATAATAATGTATCCCACGTCTATAATAGCATCAATGCCAGTAAAGATGTGTAATGAATAAATCCTAATGTATAATAACACAATGGTGAGGTGTAAATAAGTGTTGTGAACATTGGACAAGTGCTCTTAAAATTAGTTTTAATCACAAGTGCTTTCAAAATTTAGATTAATTATTGATATAATAAATAATGTATTATTAAAATAGGTTACTTGATTTATTGACTTAAGGTGTATAGTACGTGAATTGGTTTTAGAATGGAATAAATTATAGGTATCTTCATGGATTTTGTCTTGCATTATTAGAAAATTTATGGTTAGCAAAGTTGAAATAATGAATAAATAAAAGGGAAGAGTAATTGCATTGATTTAGATTGTTTAAGGGAATATGGAAGTAATGATGTGGAAAATATTATAATTATATGTATATTATGTTTATGACTAAAAAGGAAAATAAGGGTTGGTTGCATAAATTGCAAGTGGGAGATTCAATTCAATATTGAACAAATAGTAGTATTAAACATATGAGGATATGGGAGACTTAGGTTATCTTTTTGACCCTGAGCATTCTTGAAATTTTAGTTACGAACATCCTAGGAATCATACTATAGGATACTTTTCCCTTAAATGTATTCTTTTCTTTTGTTTAACTCATCATATAAGGTTTATTTTAATAAGAGATTTAACTTAAGACAAATTATACATACATGTTAATCAATGGAATTATTACTTGAGATTCTTTAGTAATGATTCTTTAGTAGGGTGCTTATAAGATATGGAATTATTCCTTAAGACTTTGTAATGAATGTGTTTATATTAAGAAAATGATTTACTTATAGGAGTTAGAAAATTAGAGTTATTAGGTAGTTAAGTTAGGTATTATGTTATTGAGTAGGTTAGTAAAGTGATTAGAGAGAGAGTTTCCTTGTGTTAATAATTTGGGTAACATTGATAGATTAGTTTATTCTCAATTTGATTAGTTTCAAGTGGGATAGTTAACTTAGAAATAATGAAAAGTAGAGTTTTGTATGTTGTTGATGGATGTAGATAATATTGGCAATAAGGATTATTTCTATTTAGGTGGGAGAATTGATTTATATGATAAATGGAAGTAAATAAATTTGAAAACTTTAAATAGTTGGGTATTACGATAAAGGCTAGTGAATGATTGTTGATTCGATAAATGTTTTGATTAATTATATTTAGTTAAACAAAGGGTTTAGGTAAATGAATAAAATTAGATGATCTTTCCTAAGTCAATTTCCCTCATATTCTTTTAATAGTTGATTTGTGGGGGTTTCTATAAGAATAGTTCTAGAAAATACTTGTGATTGATATCAGGATCAAATTGTTGGTTTGAGTGGGTTGATCTTCGAAGGGAGATTGTTGTTATAATGTGTAAATTGGAATATATTTGTGTTTGAAAGAGTATACTTGTGAATAGTGTCTTATGGCTTAAACCATTAGATTTTATTTTCACTTCGTAATATTGTGCTATCCTTAAATGTTGGAAATGATTGATCTTTAAACTAATGTTCTTTTTAAAATGTTTCAAGTTACTTCTTATTGAATGAATGGATATATTATTAGAATGTGTGGTTTTATGGATTCTTTCAATGTGACTTTTCCTGAGTTGATTTTTGAGTTGGAGTTTTTCTCTCATTTTATTTATGTTGCTATTCGTTGGGAACCAGTATGTGTTCTTTTGTTCTTTACCTAAGTGGCAAATTGGTTAATGTTAGCTTTGTCATGATTGATGGTTCTGCTTGAGTTGTTAATGAGTCAAATTGAAAAGTTCTTTGAGTTATGGGTATTCCGAGAGGAGAAAATAGAGGTTTTCCTTGGATGTCCGATTTAGTTCGTATCAAGTTGTTGATGTTGTTTAAGGGAGTTGTTGATCTTATTTTGATTGAAAATAGTTCTTCAAGGTTTTGCTTTTATTGTTGTCAGATTTTCATGGGGAAACCCTAGTGTAACTTTTTGAGAATCTTCTAGAGGCTTGTTTTATGGTTGGTCAATGTTCTCTCTCTATGTGCCTTGATGTGGCAAGTGCCTTGATTTTTGGAATTTGAAAGGGTTGTACATGAATTGTTGAGATTTTGATTATGTATTTATGGCAAGATGGGTAATGCCTTGCATGCTTCTCTGTTGTGATCTAATGTACTTGTTATGTTGTACAACCCTTGGATTTGGTTTTTTATGTTTTGAGTGTCTAGAGTGAGAGTGGCTCTAAGTGGGTGGTCGGCGCACAAAGGGGCACCAGGATAGCCCTCGTTAGAGTGAAATTAATAAGTGATAATTTAAATAATTAATTAGGGGGTGGGTAGAATCACATTAAAAAGATAATTGATGCCTCATCCGCCTTTTAGTGCTACCACAGACTAAAGGGGATTGAGAAGGCCGTGGTTGGCATGTTCGTTGCCTTGTCTTTGTGAAGGGTAACAGATCCGCATGAGCAACCCTATGGAGCGACGCCTTGAGATAGGTAGTCTGGATAACCATAGATGGAGGCGGCTCCTAGCGCTCAAGTTGTCTGGATAATTCGTCAGTAGACGGAGGCGGCACCTTGCGTTAGTGGTAGTCTTGAGAATCCATGTTAAGCCATGCGATGACACTCTCCTCTAACATTCATGTTTATGCTGTCTTTTGGAAATCCTCTGGAAGTGGGTCTTTATCTTGAGTTGATGGATCATAGTTGTTTGAATTGATTTATGATTTTACCCTATTTTATCTATGGTGTATTCTGTGGTCTTGTATAAATCTTGTCGATGTTTGGGTTTTGACCTTGTACTCTTATGGTACTATTAAATGATGTTATTGGAATTGTATTATGTTTTTGGAAGTGTTTCATGATCATCCTTTGGTTATTTGTTTACTGGTTATTGCTTTGATTCATGTGATTAGATTTATGACTCTTGGATGTGGTTGATTATGTCATTGTAGTTCCTGAGTGTTATGATACTTTTGTATGATGTTGAGTCTTGTGGTTCTCTGTTGGATGTTCTTGGTTGAGGTCTCTTTCTTGTTAGCTCCTAGCACGGGGGGTGGGTCTTCAAACTCACATGGTCAGGTGGAACGTGCTAAGCACCCCATTGGGTCCCCAGTTATGGATCGAGAGGTGTGGATTGGTGCTGTTGCGGAAACTCCAGAATTGTATTTATCTTGGAACCAGTTATGATATTGTGCATCATGTTATCTTGTTGTATGGTTTCCGTTCATGATTGGAAACACTTTTGTATCATTGTACTTCTTGAACATTGTACTATAATGTAATATTGGCCATGGTAGCTGTTATTCAATGCGTACCCAAATGGTTTCTTATCAATGCTTAAATATGAATGTGTTATATTTGTTATTGTTTACTTTATATCTTTGGATTTTATTCTTTATTGTTGTTGTATGGATCTAAGTTGCGTAATGACTCTTCGTGTACCCCAAGGGATGTATGTGTTAGTGAATTTACTTTAATGAATTCATGTTATGACTTAATGTGTATTACATGTATGTTATGTGTATTTTTTTTTTAAAAAAAAATTGCGGTAATTATTGTGTTGTTGTCCTTTGGGGTTCGCACGGCGAGGCATTACAACATTGGTATCAGAGCATAGGTTCATACACTGGGCACTATTTGTGCGCACTATGTAACCTTGCGCTTAGACCCATACGTCTTGAGTTTCACTTTTCTGTTGTCATTGTTGTGAACCTGAGTTTCTTCTGTTAACCGATGTCGGGTCGATGGTGCAGGAAACCGATTGAAAGGATAGGACCCGCGGTGTAGTGCGCAATGCACCGATATCCTTCTTATCGGGGATGCTCTATGGACCCTTGAGTTTTAGTGTGATGTGTTTCTTGGTGATGTGTTATGTGTGTGAATATGTCAAGTTTGTGTGGAATTTGCGATTTTGTTGTCCTTGAATGGTGAATTATGTTTCCTTGAATCTGTGAAGGTGTAAATTTTTTCCCTTTTTATTGAAATTGATGTGAGATTTGGTGTTGAATAATGGTTAAAGTGAAGTTCGTTGTGTGAAAATTATGAGTTTTAACGAAAATGTGAGGTTTTGTAGAGAATTATTCTATGATTTTTAGCAGAATATAGTATCTTGAGGTTAAAATGCAACTTGAATTATTGGTACTGATGTGCAATGTTCTATGTTAGCTTTTGATTTATAGGAACTTGGCTTCAGAAAGTATAGTGATGAAGGTAATGTAATTGTAATATGTAGGTATAGGTACTTATAATGTCAAGTAGTAATTCATTGTGATATAGTAGATGGATTAGGTTTATGGTTAGCATCCTTATGAGAATATTGTTTAACTAGTAAGAAGAAAACTATTTACGAGTTATTAGAATTGTTTTGACTATTATGTGTGGTTAGTGGGAGGGACAGTGTGGTATCACTCGCTCGCGAGTGCCCTACTATGCTGGGATTTCCTCTCACGATGTATTTGTGATATATATGTATCATGCACAATGTTTGTTTTCATGCAGGATTGCAGGAAGTAAGTCTCGATTCCAACTGCATTGTTAGGACTAGGCGAGCATCATAAAAACCCAATGGGCTTGACATTGAACATAGGAGCTGACAAGAAAGTTTCCTCGACTTAGTTTGTCCACTACGTCCTAGTGTTTGGAAAATTACTTTGGTTGCAACCCTGTTACTATTATCATTTTGGTATCATTTCCTTATTTTGGTTGCTTACTTGATGATGTTTAATTGATTATTTGACTTGTGGTGTTGATATGCATATGTTTTTGTTTGTACTTGAGCTCAACTTCTAGGAGTAAGTTAAAGCCTAGGGGGGGAGGATGTAGTGCCCTCCGTTTCGGTCGTCGTTGATGTTAAGTAAGTTGTTGTTGGTAATGTCATGATGATGTGGTGATTTTATTATTTAATTTAATTTTAAGGTTATGAGGTAACACTAATAATATGTTTGGAATTAAATAGAGAATTAGATTCTATAATTTAATTATATTTGGGAGTTAGTTATTTAATTTAATCGATAAGCTAAGGAAAGGTAATTATCATTTTATGATTAAATTCGCTTAATAAATTTAATAAGGATTAAATATTAAAATTGCACTTAAGTTTGAATGAAGGTAAAATCGAGAAAATCTAGTAAAAGTTTGGTACCTAATTTGATTGATAAGTTAATAATGTTATTATGGTAAGCAAAGTGATGAAATAAATTCAAATAAAATATATTATTAATGTTTATAATAAATACTAACTATATTTGGCTGGCAAACTATCGTAACGGTTGGGAATTGATTCTTGATTTGTAACTGACTGAGAAAGAAATGAGGGGATAACTACAACACTTTAAAATAACCATCTGATAGGAAGAAGAGGGCAATTTTTCAGGGGGGGCCAATATTCACTTTCTAAGATAATTGGCAACCTGCGAAGAGAGGGACTGGCATTTTGCTTCGAGTGCCTGACCTCAAGTCTTCATCCTCGCAGCGGTGGGAAAAAGAGAAGGAGAAAGGTGAGGTGCAAATACATGACTTATGAGTAAGAGAATTAACATATAACTTTTTCTTCTTTTTTTGAATTTGACGCATTTTTGTTTGACAACCGTCATAAAAACGTGTGTGCGAAATACAGTAAAGAAAAGAAATTATGCGTAAATTGTCACTTGAATGATTTCAAACTGGGATAAATTTTCCTTCCCTTCTGTTGTGTGGATAGGAGTGAAAATTGATAATAATACAGGTAAATGGTGATATTTCCAAATTCCAAAACTCACCTTCCAATATTAATGGCTTCTCACAGTTGCCGCTACTCCTCATGCCCTTTGATTTTTCGTCTGCCTCCATCAGAAGCTTCTCAATAATTATACACACTCTAAGACTGACTTCTTGAGTGGCCAAGCCCATGGGCCCTCTTAACTCGACCTTGTTCCACCGCTTACCTTTCCCGTTTTCGCATTTGTTGTTCCTGCTGGTCATTCTTGTTCATTCATGTTGGTGTAGCAGTTCCTTTCAACCATTTTGAAAGACTCAACTCAATTGTGAATAGGGGAGGGCATTTCACTAGTCGTGACCTCCTCCATTGTTGCCTTTTGCATTCAAACATATTTAAGGGAATATTTTTTTTAGTGGCAGCACCATATTAATCAATCCAGCCCTATGAACTTCTCTCAATACCCTTTCTTTGAAAACTCTTCTCACATTTTTGCAACCGTAACCATCTCAAACTTGGAGGAAGCTTGGTTCGTGTGTCTTCTCTGAATGCCATCAATGAGCAGATTGTTCCTATGAAGAAATTGAGGACCAATGAGCAGATTATTTAATTCTCTTGGTCTGCGCAATGTTTCAAGCCCTTGCCAGTTACCTCCGTTCAGTCAAAGTTGAGAGAAATTGATGTTATTGGATACAGCGCTTAGATGAGCTCCTTCACATAGTCTGGTAATCTAAATTTATAAAATCTCTCTGAAACCATTGGCAAACCGTCACAGCTGCAACGTTTAGACTTGCAAAGGAGTAATAAATTAAATAATCTCTCTCTGTTTCATTGTCAACCCATCACAGTAAAGCACGTGAACATGGTAAGGTATACAGATTTAAGTGATCCCTCTGCATTCTTTGTTATACTGCCTCAGCCGCTTAATAGGTAGTTTAAAAGTTAACTGATTTCTCTTATTGTCGATCTATCTGCTCTTTTCCATCGCAGTCTTTGTATTTAACACCAGATAGAATGCCTCTTCATGTCCTTAATCTGTATTTAATTTGCTTAATTTTCTTCTAGTTGTTCTTTTTGTGGAAATGACCTAGGGTTCTTTCGATGCATAATTCTTCTCTAGGTGAAAATAAACATATTCATATAAGAATAAAGTGAATAAAATAGTTTCCTTTTAAAGTATATCAAAATAAGGGGAAGTAAGTAAAAAATAAAAAATAAAAAATATAATAATAATAACAACATCAATAACTATTGGTATAAATCAATGTTAGAATTAATCGTGAATGTCTAAATTTAATCCCTGTAGATCAATCTTGAAATTAATAATAATATTGATATATTGTTTTAATCTTGTATGAATATTAAAGTAATACCTCTAGGAAACATTAATAATAGATAAGTAGGAGGCATTTTTGTTACATATAGCAATATCTAAACATTAATAATAATCAAACAAGATTGCATAATAATGTATCCCACGTCTATAATAGCATCAATGCCAGTAAAGATGTGTAATGAATAAATCCTAATGTATAATAACACAACGGTGAGGTGTAAATAAGTGTTGTGAACATTGGACAAGTGCTCTTAAAATTAGTTTTAATCACAAGTGCTTTCAAAATTTAGATTAATTATTGATATAATAAATAATGTATTATTAAAATAGGTTACTTGATTTATTGACTTAAGGTGTATAGTACGTGAATTGGTTTTAGAATGGAATAAATTATAGGTATCTTCATGGACTTTGTCTTGCATTATTAGAAAATTTATGGTTAGCAAAGTTGAAATAATGAATAAATAAAAGGGAAGAGTAATTGCATTGATTTAGATTCTTTAAGGGAATATGGAAGTAATGATGTGGAAAATATTATAATTATATGTATATTATGTTTATGACTAAAAAGGAAAATAAGGGTTGGTTGCATAAATTGCAAGTGGGAGATTCAATTCAATATTGAACAAATAGTAGTATTAAACATATGAGGATATGGGAGACTTAGGTTATCTTTTTGACCCTGAGCATTCTTGAAATTTTAGTTACGAACATCCTAGGAATCATACTATAGGATACTTTTCCCTTAAATGTATTCTTTTCTTTTGTTTAACTCATCATATAAGGTTTATTTTAATAAGAGATTTAACTTAAGACAAATTATACATACATGTTAATCAATGGAATTATTACTTGAGATTCTTTAGTAATGATTCTTTAGTAGGGTGCTTATAAGATATGGAATTATTCCTTAAGACTTTGTAATGAATGTGTTTATATTAAGAAAATGATTTACTTATAGGAGTTAGAAAATTAGAGTTATTAGGTATTTAAGTTAGGTATTATGTTATTGAGTAGGTTAGTAAAGTGATTAGAGAGAGAGTTTCCTTGTGTTAATAATTTGGGTAACATTGATAGATTAGTTTATTCTCAATTTGATTAGTTTCAAGTGGGATAGTTAACTTAGAAATAATGAAAAGTAGAGTTTTGTATGTTGTTGATGGATGTAGATAATATTGGCGATAAGGATTATTTCTATTTAGGTGGGAGAATTGATTTATATGATAAATGGAAGTAAATAAATTTGAAAACTTTAAATAGTTGGGTATTACGATAAAGGCTAGTGAATGATTGTTGATTCGATAAATGTTTTGATTAATTATATTTAGTTAAACAAAGGGTTTATGTAAATGAATAAAATTAGATGATCTTTTCTAAGTCAATTTCCCTCATATTCTTTTAATAGTTGATTTGTGGGGGTTTCTATAAGAACAGTTCTAGAAAATACTTGTGATTGATATCAGGATCAAATTGTTGGTTTGAGTGGGTTGATCTTCGAAGGGAGATTGTTGTTATAATGTGTAAATTGGAATATATTTGTGTTTGAAAGAGTATACTTGTGAATAGTGTCTTATGGCTTAAACCATTAGATTTTATTTTCACTTCGTAATATTGTGCTATCCTTAAATGTTGGAAATGATTGATCTTTAAACTAATGTTCTTTTTAAAATGTTTCAAGTTACTTCTTATTGAATGAATGGATATATTATTAGAATGTGTGGTTTTATGGATTCTTTCAATGTGACTTTTCCTGAGTTGATTTTTGAGTTGGAGTTTTTCTCTCATTTTATTTATGTTGCTATTCGTTGGGAACCAGTATGTGTTCTTTTGTTCTTTACCTAAGTGGCAAATTGGTTAATGTTAGCTTTGTCATGATTGATGGTTATGCTTGAGTTGTTAATGAGTCAAATTGAAAAGTTCTTTGAGTTATGGGTATTCCAAGAGGAGAAAATAGAGGTTTTCCTTGGATGTCCGATTTAGTTCGTATCAAGTTGTTGATGTTGTTTAAGGGAGTTGTTGATCTTATTTTGATTGAAAATAGTTCTTCAAGGTTTTGCTTTTATTGTTGTCAGATTTTCATGGGGAAACCCTAGTGTAACTTTTTGAGAATCTTCTAGAGGCTTGTTTTATGGTTGGTCAATGTTCTCTCTCTATGTGCCTTGATGTGGCAAGTGCCTTGATTTTTGGAATTTGAAAGGGTTGTACATGAATTGTTGAGATTTTGATTATGTATTTATGGCAAGATGGGTAATGCCTTGCATGCTTCTCTGTTGTGATCTAATGTACTTGTTATGTTGTACAACCCTTGGATTTGGTTTTTTATGTTTTGAGTGTCTAGAGTGAGAGTGGCTCTAAGTGGGTGGTCGACGCACAAAGGGGCACCAGGATAGCCCTCATTAGAGTGAAATTAATAAGTGATAATTTAAATAATTAATTAGGGGGTGGGTAGAATCACATTAAAAAGATAATTGATGCCTCATCCGCCTTTTAGTGCTACCACAGACTAAAGGGGATTGAGAAGGCCGTGGTTGGCATGTTCGTTGCCTTGTCTTCGTGAAGGGTAACAGATCCACATGAGCAACCCTATGGAGCAGCGCCTTGAGATAGGTAGTCTGGATAACCATAGATGGAGGCAGCTCCTAGTGCTCAAGTTGTTTGGATAATTCGTCAGTAGACGGAGGCGACACCTTGCGTTAGTGGTAGTCTGGAATATCCATGTTAAGCCATGCGATGACACTCTCCTCTAACATTCATGTTTATGCTGTCTTTTGGAAATCCTCTGGAAGTGGGTCTTTGTCTTGAGTTGATGGATCATAGTTGTTTGAATTGATTTATGATTTTACCCTATTTTATCTATGGTGTATTCTGTGGTCTTGTATAAATCTTGTGGATGTTTGG
This sequence comes from Sequoia sempervirens, assembly GCA_007258455.2. Taxonomy (NCBI): domain Eukaryota; kingdom Viridiplantae; phylum Streptophyta; class Pinopsida; order Cupressales; family Cupressaceae; genus Sequoia; species Sequoia sempervirens. The sequence continues at coordinate 204,773,032 of VDFB02000002.1, read as the reverse complement.
GTTTTGACCTTGTACTCTTATGGTATTGTTATATGATGTTATTGGAATTGTATTATGTTTTTGGAAGTGTTTCATGATCATCCTTTGGTTATTTGTTTACTGGTTATTGCTTTGATTCATGTGATGAGATTTATGACTCTTGGATGTGGTTGATTATGTCATTGTAGTTCCTGAGTGTTATGATACTTTTGTATGACGTTGAGTCTTGTGGTTCTCTGTTGGATGTTCTTGGTTGAGGTCTCTTTCTTGTTAGCTCCTAGCACGGGGGGTGGGTCTTCGAACTCACATGGTCGGGTGGAACGTGCTAAGCACCCCATTGGGTCTCCAGTTATGGATCAAGAGGTGTGGATTGGTGCTATTGCGGCAACTCCAGAATTGTATTTATCTTGGAACCAGTTATGATATTGTGCATCATATTATCTTGTTGTATGGTTTTCGTTCATGATTGGAAACACTTTTGTATCATTGTACTTCTTGAACATTGTACTGTAATGTAATATTGGCAATGGTAGCTGTTATTCAATGCGTTCCCAAATGGTTTCTTATCAATGCTGAAATATGAATATGTTATATTTGTTATTGTTTACTTTATATCTTTGGATTTTATTCTTTATTGTTGTTGTATGGATCTAAGTTGCGTAATGATTCTTCGTGTACCCCAAGGGATGTATGTGTTAGTGAATTTACTTTAATGAATTCATGTTATGACTTAATGTGTATTACATGTATGTTATGTGTATTTAAAAAAAAAAAAAAAATTGCGGTAATTATTGTGTTGTTGTCCTTTGGGGTTCACACGGCGGGGCATTTCAACATTGGTATCAAAGCATAGGTTCATACACTGGGCACTATTTGTGCTCACTATTGAACCTTGCGCTTAGACCCGTGCATCTTGAGTTTCACTTTTCTGTTGTCATTGTTGTGAACCTGAGTTTCTTCTGTTAACCGATGTCGGGTTGATGGTGCAGGAAACTGATTGAAAGGATAGGACCCGCGGTGTAGTGCGCAATGCACCGATATCCTTCTTATCGGGGATGCTCTATGGACCCTTGAGTTTTAGTGTGATGTGTTTCTTGGTGATGTGTTATGTGTGTGAATATGTCAAGTTTGTGTGGAATTTGCGATTTTGTTGTCCTTGAATGGTGAATTATGTTTCCTTGAATCTGTGAAGGTGTAAAATTTTGCCCTTTTTATTGAAATTGATGTGAGATTTGGTGTTGAATAATGGTTAAAGTGAAGTTCTTTGTGTGAAAATTATAAGTTTTAACGAAAATGTGAGGTTTTGTAGAGAATTATTCTATGATTTTTAGCAGAATATAGTATCTTGAGGTTAAAATGCAACTTGAATTATTGGTACTGATGTGCAATGTTCTATGTTAGCTTTTGATTTACAGGAACTTGGCTTCAGAAAGTATAGTGACGAAGGTAATGTAATTGTAATATGTAGGTATAGGTACTTATAATGTCAAGTAGTAATTCATTGTGATATAGTAGATGGATTAGGTTTATGGTTAGCATCCTTATGAGAATATTGTTTAACTAGTAAGAAGCAAACTATTTATGAGTTATTAGAATTGTTTTGACTATTATGTGTGGTTAGTGGGAGGGATAGTGTGGTATAACTCGCTCACGAGTGCCCTACTATGCTGGGATTTCCTCTCACAATGTATTTGTGATATATATGTATCGTGCACAATGTTTGTTTTCATGCAGGATTGCAGGAAGTAAGTCTCGATTCCACCTGCATTGTTAGGACTAGGCGAGCATCATAAACACCCAATGGGCTTGACATTGAACATAGGAGCTGACAAGAAAGTTTCCTCGACTTAGTTTGTCCACTCCGTCCTAGTGTTTGGAAAATAACTTTGGTTGCAACCCCGTTACTATTATCATTTTGGTATCATTTCCTTATTTTGGTTGCTTACTTGATGATGTTTAATTGATTATTTGACTTGTGGTGTTGATGTGCATATGTTTTTGTTTTTACTTGAGCTCAACTTCTAGGAGTAAGTTGAAGCCTAGGGGGGAGGATGTAGTGCCCTCCGTTTCGGTCGTCGTTGATGTTAAGTAAGTTGTTGTTGGTAATGTCATGATGATGTGGTGATTTTATTATTTAATTTAATTTTAAGGTTATGAGGTAACACTAATAATATGTTTGGAATTAAATAGAGAATTAGATTCTATAATTTAATTATATTTGGGAGTTAGTTATTTAATTTAATCGATAAGCTAAGGAAAGGTAATTATCATTTTATGATTAAATTCGCTTAATAAATTTAATAAGGATTAAATATTAAAATTGCACTTAAGTTTGAATGAAGGTAAAATCGAGAAAATCTAGTAAAAGTTTGGTACCTAATTTGATTGATAAGTTAATAATGTTATTATGGTAAGCAAAGTGATGAAATAAATTCAAATAAAATATATTATTAATGTTTATAATAAATACTAACTATATTTGGCTGGCAAACTATCGTAACGGTTGGGAATTGATTCTTGATTTGTAACTGACTGAGAAAGAAATGAGGCGATAACTGCAACACTTTAAAATAACCATCTGATAGTAAGAAGAGGGCAATTTTTCAGGGGGGGCCAATATTCACTTTCTAAGATAATTGGCAACCTGCGAAGAGAGGGACTGGCATTTTGCTTCGAGTGCCTGACCTCAAGTCTTCATCCTCGCAGCGGTGGGAAAAAGAGAAGGAGAAAGGCGAGGTGCAAATATGTGACTTATGAGTAAGAGAATTAACATATAACTTTTTCTTCTTTTTTTGAATTTGACGCATTTCTGTTTGACAACCGTCATAAAAACGTGTGTGCGAAATACAGTAAAGAAAAGAAATTATGCGTAAATTGTCACTTGAATGATTTCGAACTAGGATAAATTTTCCTTCCCTTCTGTTGTGTGGATAGGAGTGAAAATTGATAATAATACAGGTAAATGGCAATATTTCCAAATTCCAAAACTCACCTTCCAATATTAATGGCTTCTCACAGTTGCCGCCGCTCCTCATGCCCTTTGATTTTTCGTCTGCCTCCATCAGAAGCTTCTCAATAATAATACACACTCTAAGACTGACTTCTTGAGTGGCCAAGCCCATGGGCCCTCTTAACTCGACCTTGTTCCACCGCTTACGTTTCCCGTTCTTCAGTTTTCGCATTTGTTGTTCCTGCTGGTCATTCTTGTTCATTCATGTTGGTGTAGCAGTTCCTTTCAACCATTTTGAAAGACTCAACTCAATTGTGAATAGGGGAGGGCATTTCACTAGTCGTGACCTCCTCCATTGTTGCCTTTTGCGTTCAAACATATTTAAGGGAATATTTTTTTTAGTGGCAGCACCATATTAATCAATCCAGCCCTATGAACTTCTCTCAATACCCTTTCTTTGAAAACTCTTCTCACATTTTTGCAACCGTAACCATCTCAAACTTGGAGGAAGCTTGGTTCGTGTGTCTTCTCTGAATTCCGTCAATGAGCAGATTGTTCCTGTGAAGAAATTGAGGACCAATGAGCAGATTATTTAATTCTCTTGGTCTGCGCAATGTTTCAAGCCCTTGCCAGTTACCTCCGTTCAGTCAAAGTTGAGAGAAATTGATGTTATTGGATACAGCGCTTAGATGAGCTCCTTCACATAGTCTGGTAATCTAAATTTATAAAATCTCTCTGAAACCATTGGCAAACCGTCACAGCTGCAACGTTTAGACTTGCAAAGGAGTAATAAATTAAATAATCTCTCTCTGTTTCATTGTCAACCCATCACAGTAAAGCACGTGAACATGGTAAGGTATACAGATTTAAGTGATCCCTCTGCATTCTTTGTTATACTGCCTCAGCCGCTTAATAGGTAGTTTAAAAGTTAACTGATTTCTCTTATTGTCGATCTATCTGCTCTTTTCCATCGCAGTCTCTGTATTTAACACCAGATAGAATGCCTCTTCATGTCCTTAATCTGTATTTAATTTGCTTAATTTTCTTCTGGTTGTTCTTTTTGTGGAAATGACCTAGGGTTCTTTCAATGCATAATTCTTCTCTAGGTGAAAATAAACATATTCATATAAGAATAAAGTGAATAAAATAGTTTCCTTTTAAAGTATATCAAAATAAGGGGAAGTAAGTAAAAAATAAAATATAAAAAATATAATAATAATAACAGCATCAATAACTATTGGTATAAATCAATGTTAGAATTAATCGTGAATGTCTAAATTTAATCCCTGTAGATCAATCTTGAAATTAATAATAATATTGATATATTGTTTTAATCTTGTATGAATATTAAAGTAATACCTCTAGGAAACATTAATAATAGATAAGTAGGAGGCATTTTTGTTACATATAGCAATATCTAAACATTAATAATAATCAAACAAGATTGCATAATAATGTATCCCACGTCTATAATAGCATCAATGCCAGTAAAGATGTGTAATGAATAAATCCTAATGTATAATAACACAACGGTGAGGTGTAAATAAGTGTTGTGAACATTGGACAAGTGCTCTTAAAATTAGTTTTAATCACAAGTGCTTTCAAAATTTAGATTAATTATTGATATAATAAATAATGTATTATTAAAATAGGTTACTTGATTTATTGACTTAAGGTGTATAGTACGTGAATTGGTTTTAGAATGGAATAAATTATAGGTATCTTCATGGACTTTGTCTTGCATTATTAGAAAATTTATGGTTAGCAAAGTTGAAATAATGAATAAATAAAAGGGAAGAGTAATTGCATTGATTTAGATTGTTTAAGGGAATATGGAAGTAATGATGTGGAAAATATTATAATTATATGTATATTATGTTTATGACTAAAAAGGAAAATAAGGGTTGGTTGCATAAATTGCAAGTGGGAGATTCAATTCAATATTGAACAAATAGTAGTATTAAACATATGAGGATATGGGAGACTTAGGTTATCTTTTTGACCCTGAGCATTCTTGAAATTTTAGTTACGAACATCCTAGGAATCATACTATAGGATACTTTTCCCTTAAATGTATTCTTTTCTTTTGTTTAACTCATCATATAAGGTTTATTTTAATAAGAGATTTAACTTAAGACAAATTATACATACATGTTAATCAATGGAATTATTACTTGAGATTCTTTAGTAATGATTCTTTAGTAGGGTGCTTATAAGATATGGAATTATTCCTTAAGACTTTGTAATGAATGTGTTTATATTAAGAAAATGATTTACTTATAGGAGTTAGAAAATTAGAGTTATTAGGTAGTTAAGTTAGGTATTATGTTATTGAGTAGGTTAGTAAAGTGATTAGAGAGAGAGTTTCCTTGTGTTAATAATTTGGGTAACATTGATAGATTAGTTTATTCTCAATTTGATTAGTTTCAAGTGGGATAGTTAACTTAGAAATAATGAAAAGTAGAGTTTTGTATGTTGTTGATGGATGTAGATAATATTGGAGATAAGGATTATTTCTATTTAGGTGGGAGAATTGATTTATATGATAAATGGAAGTAAATAAATTTGAAAACTTTAAATAGTTGGGTATTACGATAAAGGCTAGTGAATGATTGTTGATTCGATAAATGTTTTGATTAATTATATTTAGTTAAACAAAGGGTTTAGGTAAATGAATAAAATTAGATGATCTTTCCTAAGTCAATTTCCCTCATATTCTTTTAATAGTTGATTTGTGGGGGTTTCTATAAGAATAGTTCTAGAAAATACTTGTGATTGATATCAGGATCAAATTGTTGGTTTGAGTGGGTTGATCTTTGAAGGGAGATTGTTGTTATAATGTGTAAATTGGAATATATTTGTGTTTGAAAGAGTATACTTGTGAATAGTGTCTTATGGCTTAAACCATTAGATTTTATTTTCACTTCGTAATATTGTGCTATCCTTAAATGTTGGAAATGATTGATCTTTAAACTAATATTCTTTTTAAAATGTTTCAAGTTACTTCTTATTGAATGAATGGATATATTATTAGAATGTGTGGTTTTATGGATTCTTTCAATGTGACTTTTCCTGAGTTGATTTTTGAGTTGGAGTTTTTCTCTCATTTTATTTATGTTGCTATTCGTTGGGAACCAGTATGTGTTCTTTTGTTCTTTACCTAAGTGGCAAATTGGTTAATGTTAGCTTTGTCATGATTGATGGTTCTGCTTGAGTTGTTAATGAGTCAAATTGAAAAGTTCTTTGAGTTATGGGTATTCCAAGAGGAGAAAATAGAGGTTTTCCTTGGATGTCCGATTTAGTTCGTATCAAGTTGTTGATGTTGTTTAAGGGAGTTGTTGATCTTATTTTGATTGAAAATAGTTCTTCAAGGTTTTGCTTTTATTGTTGTCAGATTTTCATGGGGAAACCCTAGTGTAACTTTTTGAGAATCTTCTAGAGGCTTGTTTTATGGTTGGTCAATGTTCTCTCTCTATGTGCCTTGATGTGGCAAGTGCCTTGATTTTTGGAATTTGAAAGGGTTGTACATGAATTGTTGAGATTTTGATTATGTATTTATGGAAAGATGGGTAATGCCTTGCATGCTTCTTTGTTGTGATCTAATGTACTTATTATGTTGTACAACCCTTGGATTTGGTTTTTTATGTTTTGAGTGTCTAGAGTGAGAGTGGCTCTAAGTGGGTGGTCGGCGCACAAAGGGGCGCCAGGATAGCCCTCGTTAGAGTGAAATTAATAAGTGATAATTTAAATAATTAATTAGGGGGTGGGTAGAATCACATTAAAAAGATAATTGATGCCTCATCCGCCTTTTAGTGCTACCACAGACTAAAGGGGATTGAGAAGGCCGTGGTTGGCATGTTCGTTGCCTTGTCTTCGTGAAGGGTAACGAATATGCATGAGCAACCCTATGGAGCGGCGCCTTGAGATAGGTAGTCTGGATAACCATTGATGGAGGTGGCTCCTAGCGCTCGAGTTGTCTGGATAATTCGTTAGTAGATGGAGGCGGCACCTTGCGTTAGTGGTAGTCTGGAGAATCCATGTTAAGCCATGCGATGACACTCTCCTCTAACATTCATGTTTATGCTATCTTTTGGAAATCCTCTGGAAGTGGGTCTTTGTCTTGAGTTGATGGATCATAGTTGTTTGAATTGATTAATGATTTTACCCTATTTTATCTATGGTGTATTCTATGGTCTTGTATAAATCTTGTGGATGTTTGGGTTTTGACCTTGTACTCTTATGGTACTGTTATATGATGTTATTGGAATTGTATTATGTTTTTGGAAGTGTTTCATGATCATCCTTTGGTTATTTGTTTACAAGTTATTGCTTTGATTAATGTGATGAGATTTATGACTCTTGGATGTGGTTGATGATGTCATTGTAGTTCCTGAGTGTTATGATACTTTTGTATGACGTTGAGTCTTGTGGTTCTCTGTTGGATGTTCTTGGTTGAGGTCTCTTTCTTGTTAGCTCCTAGCACGGGGGGTGGGTCTTCAAACTCACATGGTCAGGTGGAACGTGCTAAGCACCCCATTGGGTCCCCAGTTATGGATCGAGAGGTGTGGATTGGTGCTGTTGTGGCAACTCCAAAATTGTATTTATCTTGGAACCAGTTATGATATTGTGCATCATGTTATCTTGTTGTATGGTTTCCGTTCATGATTGGAAACACTTTTGTATCATTGTACTTCTTGAACATTGTACTATAATGTAATATTGGCCATGGTAGCTATTATTCAATGCGTACCCAAATGGTTTCTTATCAATGCTTAAATATGAATGTGTTATATTTGTTATTGTTTACTTTATATCTTTGGATTTTATTCTTTATTGTTGTTGTATGGATCTAAGTTGCGTAATGACTCTTCGTGTACCCCAAGGGATGTATGTGTTAGTGAATTTACTTTAATGAATTCCTGTTATGACTTAATGTGTATTACATGTATGTTATGTGTATTGTAAAAATAAAATAAAAATTTGCGGTAATTATTGTGTTGTTGTCCTTTGGGGTTCTCACGGCGGGGCGTTACAGTAATCCTGGGTAGCTTAGATTACTCATCCAGATTAAGGTTTGGGTAATCTGAGGTACCTTGGAATTATCGAACTTCTTCCACACTTAACCAATTTTTACTCAGTTTCAACCTTTTGAACACCGGTCAATTTCAAAGGGTTGGACAATCACATAAAGTTGCAAAATGACATCTCAAATGTAGATTTATTGATAAGCACATGGGCGACACAAAATCAAGATCGAGAGACTTATCCCTTAAGGGGATGAAGTTAGGACCCTATGAAAACGAAGAAGCAATCAAAGCAAGAAAAGATGGTCCCTTCTTTCACTGGGGCGTGTGTGCAAAAACTCCACAATAGAACCCCACACATGTGTTTTCTCAAATGATTTCCCGCGAGATCAAAATCCCAAAACCAAAGTCCATCAATCATAACAAGTGTCTTATTCCAATAAGTCTCAAGAAATGTGAGTCCATGCTTTACAAAGCTAGGGAAAGATTGGTCTATAACTTTTACAAACATGCTTCAAAAGACAATCCCAATTTGTATTCATTCTATTATTGTCAAAATCCAAGTCTCTTTCAACATTTTGAGTTTCTCACATAGAAGTATAGCATGTCCTTCAATACCTAGGTCTTGTAAACAAAATTCTCTCTAAGTTCACTTGGGATCAAAATCATCACTTTCATCCATCCTCAAACATTAATCAAAACCCATCTCACAAACAACTCTTAAAAACTTGGAAAAATCCTTCATGCTAGGCTTTTGGAAAATCCTTCCAAATCAAAATCAAAATCATCTTTTTTGATTGAGTGTGTATGGATGCATCCTTCTTCATACACTTAGTTAAATTATCACCTTATGGAAAAATTCATTCCAAGACAACATCTAACCTCTTGTAGTTTATAAGTTCATTATCAAATCCAAATAAAAATCCAAATCAAATCCAAAATCCCTAAATTCTAGTATCCCTCCAAGGTTTCTTAAAGAGTTAAAACATCCACATCACCTATCTTTCATTATCTCATCACTATCCTTTGATCCTTAACATCTTAGATTTTATTTTTTGTACCTAAAGTTTAGATCAACCTAAGGAGTTAGAGGTTCACCTCCTATATTCCTAAAAGTTGATCCTTATTTTATGGTCCAAACTAGATATTAGCATAAGAAGAACATGGAAACAAACAAAGAAACATATACTTCAAGTGACCTAAGTCAAACTACACCTGAAATCAACCCCATTGGATCTAAAAATCCCCCACTCAATCTTCCTCTATTACCACAAGATCTTCAAGAGGGAGGCTAACAAGTGGAGGATATCACCAACAATGTCCTAGGAATGAATCAAGATGAAATCATGGAAATGGTCCAAAACCCCAAAAATCACAAAATTTTCAACATAATGATGAGTCTTAATCCTTCACAATACATGTTAGAATTGGAAAAAGAAGGGGCCAAACTCCCTTCTGATTATGATGTAAATAGTATTATGGAGAAACCTCTTGGGATTATGCCACTAGTATCATTCACACCTTCCTTCCAAAACATCATCCAACCCATCCCACAACTGACCTCATCTCATGCTCCAAGTCAACCCATGGTTACCAAGGGGAGTTCATTGCTTCATGATCTTCAAACACATCCCCTTGTAAACAACCAAGACTTATATCCAAACACCATCTTTGGTCAACCAAATATTGTCCCTCAAGATCCAAAACACCCATACATTTTGCTCATCTTTCATGACACCAACAATCCATCCACTTTCTCCACATCACTAGCATATTCCCTTAACATGCAAGTCTCTCTCCCTATGACTTCATAAGGAGAAGGGGGACTATTTGGACAAGGGGGAATCCTTGATCCCTCATCACCATTTTCTCAAGGAAACTCACCACCTATCTTCCCACCATTTCCCTCTCTACCATTAACATCCACACCAATCCTCAGTTTAGGGAAACCCCTTTTACCAATACTCAATCAACCAAACCAAAAAAATCATCCATTCCTGCCACCAATATCACAAAACTAGGTGACACCAATGCAAACAACACAATAAATTGTTGCACCATCTACAACACCTCAAATATCTCAACACATGGTCTCCCAAGGACCCAGCATAACAATCACACCATCTATCACACAACCCCCTATCATCAGCCAAATGGTACCTCAACAACCACCTCAACAAACTCTCATCACAACATCACACACCATTCCAAATCCTCCACCTCCACCACTGAAACCAAACATGGAAAATCAATACAGTATCACACTACAAGTAGCTCAACATGCCTATCAAAAAACATTCTAGTAGTTTCAAGCCCGAAAAAACATGCAAGTTGCACAACAAGTTGCTCAATAGGCATAGGAACAACAAGCTGCACAACAAGCACAAGCTACCCAAGCACAAGCACAAGCTTTATTACAACAACAAGAAGTCGCCCAATCTACATAGGTTGTACAAGCTTCCCAACAATCTCAAGCTTAGGCACAAGCTCAATATCAAGCCTAGCAAGCACAAGTGCAAGCACAATACCAAGTGGTTTAGCAATAGGCCTATCAACAAGCCTTGCAACAATACCAAGCACAACAAGAAGTTGCTCAGCAATTAGCCCAACAACAAGCATTATTGGCACAATAGCAGCAAGACCAACAACAAGCATTGTTGGCACAACAATAATTGCAGGCATACCAACAAGTAGTGGTTGCACAACAAGACATACAACTTCCCACGAAGATGCAAAACACCCCACCTATCACTCAAACTATCAAACCACCTCAAAACCCATTCATCCCACCACCCGATCCAAAAAATGATGTGTCTGCACAAATCCAATTTCCCTCACAAAAAGTGCTAGGCCTACAATTTGGAAAAACAACAAAAACCCAAGGGAATTTGTGCCCTTATCCATTCAACAAAAGCATTGCAATGGTCCCCTTCTCAAAAGGGTTCGAGATACCTAAATTTGACAAGTATCATGGAATTGGTAACCCGAAGATCACTTTAGGGAGTTTCATGTTCACTATATGGAAGTTGCATACGATGAAACTTATCTAATGTAACTATTCCCTTGGATTTTGGCTAGACAAGTAATGGAATGGTTCTCTCATCTTGCTCTTGGAATCAAAAAGTTCCAAGAAATTGTGGACTCATTCATACATAACTATTAATTCAACATAGGCATGGACATAAGTTTAGAAGAACTATCCTCTCTCAAGCAAGCCAAGGGAGAAGCATTTGCATCCTTCTTACAACAATGGTGATCCAAGGCCAACAAAAAGCAAGTGGACTATGCCTAAAGAACAACAAATTTGTACTATCATTTCCAATCAAAAAGGAACCTTGTCCTTCCATCTAAAAATGCAATGAATCACCACATACGACTAGTTGATTCCCAAGGCACTCAACATCGAAAGAGCCCTTATCACACAAGGGGGGACAACTATTTATCAAGACATTCCTCCATCAACCAATTACAACAAAAAACCTCATAGATGGGAAGAGAACAATAACATTACTAACAATGGTATAGTTGATTCCAAAGTTGTTATCAATGCTGAGCCAAGGTAAAACACATAATCATATTAGAAACCGTAAGCCAATAATTGAAACAACAAACAAACCAACGTAGTATCATAACAACCCAACAATCATGCGGTCAATAATCTAAATAATCAAGGGGGACCACCCCCACAGAACAAGTACCCTCCCAAACAAAAATACACAACCCTTGGGGAATCAATCACATCCATCATGAAAAAATTGGTACAAGAGAATTTCATTAAAATCCCCGTTTATGAGAATTATTAAGAACCCCAAGTGAAACCATCATGGTATAACAAAAATCACCTTTACGATTTTCATAAAATCAAGGGACACACGATGGCCAATTGTATGAGACTGAAAAACTTGATCCAAGTCCTTATTGATGACATAACCATAAATGTTCAACAACTTGTAGGAAATCAAGACCTTAAGATATACACGAATATGATGTTGGATCACAATAAAGGGAACAATAATGGAAAAGAAAAGTATAACAATGTAAACCATATTTATGATAATGTTGCTGCATCCTTAGATGAATGGGTCACTATTGTCAATGTCAATGGAGATAAAGCCGACTATGGAGTCACCATATGCAGTGCCAGAGTTACCATTCCTAGACCATCACAACCACCCAAGGAACCCACCTCTAATCTGAAATCTATTCCCAATGGTTATAATGTCTTGGACCAACTAAAAATAACCCCTACCCAGATCTCCATCATGGAGTTATTGAAAATCTCACCCACACATAGAAAAATCCTAGAGGAAGCATTGGCTACATCCTCCATCCCAACGGATCTTGATGCAGACCAATTCCAAGCTATGGTTAGACATATCACTACACCACATCTCCTAATATTCTTTGATTGGGTCTTCCCATCTCATCCATCTCATAACCATGTACTCCATCTTGAAGTCTTGGTCCATAAGAATAAAGTGAAAAGAGTCTTAGTGAATGGCGGTACAGGCTTGAACATTTGTACTCTAAAGCTAATAAAGAATCTAGGTTTCTCTAAAGACATCATTGAAAAATGTAAAGTTATAACAATCAAGGCATATGATGATCAAGAAGGAGTGTCTCAAGGAACTATTCAACTCCCTATTCAAGTAGGGACAACTATCATGAAAACTACTTGCCAAGTCCTTGACCTTGAATTACCTTACAATATCCTCCTGGGGTGCCCATGGATGCATGAGATGCAAGCTGTCACATCTACCTTCCATCAATGAGTCAATTTTCCCTATCAAAATCAAGAGGTCACAGTCCATGGAGATCCTAAGCCATTTTATTACTGCAAGAATCTAGAAGCCAAGTACTACAAGATCTCTCAAGTCCCAAAGAATGATGAGGGACCCACATATCCATACATTGACCCATCTACCTTAGCCTCCACTTTTGAGACAAAGACACCCACCATTCCTGACATCTCTGATATCAAAGTCATTATCCAAGACAATGGGTGTGGGGATTACAAAATGAAGAAGAGTTCCTTTGTAATAGGAGAGTTACCTCAATCTCCTAGGTCTCATGGGCAACCCCAACCAATTAACACATCAGCCCAAACCTTCAAAGAAGACCCCTCTAGATTCAATTGTTGGGGGGACCTAGGCTAGGAAATAGTAAATGAAAAGGATATATCAAACCTACTATACCAAGAGGAAAGTCTCATACCTAATATTCCCATGGATGATAACAACAAAGGACTATAGATGATGCTTCGCATGGGATACAACAAGAATAAGAAACTCAAGCAAAATGACAACAGTCTTCCAGGACCCTATCATTCTTGAGGATTCATCTCTTTTCATGATTAGTACCCTATCTTTCAAACCAAGCAACCAAACCAATGAGCTAAAACTTTTCTATCCCAAATGCATCAACTATGACCAACGAGGACCACCAATTTTTGACATGTTTGAAAATGATGAGGCTCTCTCAGAATTCATGGGATTGTGGGATACTCTACCATGTACAGATCACAAAGTTGGGTTCAACATTGAGTCGGACACACATGCATATTATTGGGAAATTATTGAATCCCTCAGTCACAAAAGTGAAAATTTAAGAATAATATCTAGGTCTTTGAGTGAAAACCACACTGTGACACTCTCTAACCCAAACATAGTAAAATAAAAGGACATATCCAATAGTGAAAACCTCTCTGGGGTGCCAAAGGATGAGGTATTCAATATTCCCCTTAGTGTTATTCATCAGGAGAAGTCAACAGTCTTAGCAGAGAAGTGTAATCTAGTTAATCTAGAGATCGAGGAAGCACCACATATCACCTTCTATGTAGAATCACTTTTGACAGAAGAATAGGAAATCCTAGCTGCTTTTCTAAGGGAAAGAAAGGTAAACTTCACATGGACCTACACTGACATGCTTGGTCTTGATCTATAAGTTGTGGTTCACCACCTATCCATCTATCCAAAGGAAAAACTAGTAACACAAAAGCTAAGAAAAATGCATCCACAAATAGCATTACTAGTCAAACTTGAATTATAGAAGATTGTTGATGCTGGCATCATATGACCAATTGATTATCCAGAATGGGTTTCAAATCTTGTACTAGTCTCTAAGCTCAATGGGAGCATCCACATCTACACTAACTTTAGGGACCTAAATAAAGCATCCCCTAAGGATGATTTCCCTCTCCCAAACATAGACATGATTATGTATATGACATCAGGACATGAAATGCTATCACTAATGGATGGATTCTCAGGGTACAATCAGATCATGATAGCTAAGGAAAACCAACACAAGACAACTTTCACTTTTCCATGGGGGACATACTATTGGAACATGATGCCATTTGGGTTGAAAAATGTAGGAGCTACCTACCAAAGAGCTATGACACTAATCTTCCATGACATGATTCACAAAACTATGGAAGACTACATGGATTAAATATTGGCCAAGTCAAAGAAGCATCAAGATCACATAGAGACACTAAGATCCATCTTCGACAAGCTAGAAGAGTACAAGGTTAGGCTTAATCCAAAAAAGTGTGTCTTTAGTGTACAATCAGGCAAGCTCCTAGAGTACATTGTATCTATGAGGGGAATCAAGATAGACCCCACCAAAGTCAAAGAAATTTTTGAGATGGAGGCACTAAGAACATTGAAGCAGTTAAGAGGCTTAGAAGGAAGATTCCAATCCATTCACTGATTCATAGCACAATTAGCAAAGAAGGCTATCCCATATTCTCATCTACTCCACAAGGGGATAACATACAAATGAGATAAGAAATGTGACTAGGCATTCAATAAAATCAAGGAGTACTTGCTCACACCACTAGTCCTTATGCCACCAATTCCAAACAATCCATTGATCCTATATATATCAGAAACAACAACAACCCTTGGTGATCTCTTAACTCAACATGATGAAAATGGGAAGGATAGAGCTATTTACTATATCAGTAGAACCATGGTGGGACACAAATTGAATTACACATTCATTGAGAACGCTTGCTTAGAAGTGGTGTTCACAGCATAGAAATTCAGACATTATATGTTGGCCCACCAAATAAAACTCATTGCCAAGATAGACCCTCTCAAGTATCTACTTTCCAAAGCAATGCTCATAGGGAACACAGCTAAATGGATCATGATCCTAACAAAATATGACATTGAGTACGTAGAGCAGAAGGCCATAAAAGGACAAGTAATTGAAGACCAACTAGCAAAGGCACCAATATATTTAGAGAATTGACTTGTATCAAAGTTCCTCGATGAGTCCATCTTTAATATAAGTGTAGTAGATCATTGGAAAGTATATTTTGATGGATCTTACACACAACATGGGTCAGGAGTTGGAGTCTTCTTCATTATGCCACACAGAGATTTCATACCCAAGTCATATAAGCTATCTTTTCCTTGCACAAAAAACATTGAAAAGTATGAGGCCCTTGTCATAAGACTCAGAATGGTAGTACAATAGAAAATCATGGCAATCAAGGCCTATGTAGACTCACAGCTAATCATCAATCAGGTAAATGATGAATACCAAACAAAGGATGAAAAATTGACTTCATACCAGAAACTGGTGGAAAACCTCAAAGAATTCTTCATTGACATCATGTTTTAGAAAATACCAAGGGAAAACAATAGGGAAACAGATGTTATGGAAACAATCAGATCACTATTGGATATTCCACGCAACATCCCTAAGTAAGAATTCCTTGTAGAGTAGCTTCTTGTACCAACTTTCGAGGTACCAAAGTCTGAATTCATGTGTGAAATCATTGGTCCCAGTGACCCTTGGTATCATGATATTTACACCTACTCAAAAATAGGATTCCTCCTTACCGATATCACGCTGAACCTTAAGAGAATAGTTTTCAAGAAGTCATCTTACTTTGTTATCTTAGGAGACAACATATACCTTAGGAGTATTGAAGGAACCCTTTTATGATGCCTAAATGTTGAGGAAGCTTTGACTACTTTAAATGAGGTACATAATTGAATTTGTGGGTCACATTCGGGTGGTATGACCTTGGCCAAGAAACTGCTAAGGACTTGGTACTACTGGCCTATGATGGAGAAATAAGCTCATGACTATGTTTGAAGATGTGTGCAGTGTCAATAGCACGGGGATCTCATCCATGCACCAACTCAGGAGCTCCACCCAATCATAACCCCCTGGCCATTTTCATAATGGGGGCTCGATCTTATTGGTAAAATCACCCCCACCTCATCTAGTGGCCATAAGCTCATTATCACCACCACTAAGTACTTAAAAAAGTGGGTAGAGGCCATTCCCATGACCTATATTACATGAAAGTAGATTTCTTAGTTCATCCTGAACTACCTTATTTGTTGCTATGGAGTCCCTCAAGCCATTATCTTAGATAATGGGATGCCTTTCAAAAACCAAGGTTTGAGACCTATGCCAAAAGTTCAATATCCAACATTGCTTTTCCACTCCATACTAGCCCCAAGGAAATGACCAAGTTGAGGCTACCAATAAAACCATCTAGAAAATCCTAAAGAAAATAGTCAATGAAGCTGGGTGTGACTAGCACCTACAATTGAACCTTGCCCTATGGACCTACCAAACAAGTATCCTCACACCAATAGGTGCAACCCCTTTCTCCCTAGTCTACAAATCAAAAACCATCCTTCCCATTGAGATCAAGCTCCCATCCTTAAGAATATCATTGCAGAATCTCATTACAGATGAAGAATATCAGGTTTCATGATTGAACGAGTTGGAAATACTAGATGAGCGACACATGGATGCCTTGAATCATGTACAAGTCTATCAAAACTGTCTCAAGAGGAGCTACAACAAGAAGATCATGAGTTAGACCTTTCAAGTCGAAGAGCTAGTTTTAAGGAGAATCAAAAGAATGTACCAAATCTAGATAGCAAGGGAAAGTTTGAACTCAATTGGTTGGGACCCTTCATCATCATGACAAGTTACAAATTAGGAGCATATCAGCTATCAAAACCTGAAGGTGAGCCTCTATAGGATCCCATCAATAGCTCCCATCTCAAAAAGTTTTATGCCTAAAATTGTAAGGTATAAATCCAAAAAAATACAAAAAAATCAAAAAATATAAAAATCCAGAAAAAGAAAAGAAAAAAGGATTGAAAACAATAAAGAAAAAAATAGTCCTCTAGTGAAAACCACTTCTGTGGTGCTTTGGGAAAATAACTTGGTGAAAACCTAGAAAATAGACACATCATGTAAATAAGCACTTTCCATCCACCATGATCTCCATAGCTTGTTTTGCATCATTCATCTATCACACTCCCATTGATCCTTCCATCACCCATCCACATCTGCATCATAGCTTGATCCTATGTTTGTATCATGTCCCCCCTAGTACTACTTGGCACATTCCTAAGGTCAGTTTGTCCTACCTATATCAGAGTAGTCTATCGCACCACATTAGGGGCATGTTATTATACCTACATTGGATCATATTCATGTATATTTTTGATGTCTTCCTTAAAATAAAAAAATCCAAAAAAAATCAAAAAATCAAAAACATTCAAAAAATAAAAAAATAAAAAAATCCAAAAACATTCATAAAATTTGAAAAATCAAAACATTAAAAACATATCAAGATCCAAAATAGGTCAAAAATTCAAAAAATAGTCATCATGTTGAACTACAGGTCTCTGAGCTCTGAACATAGGCAAGGCCATCGTCGATGTGCCCCCAAGACACATTAGGCCAGTCCTTTAGGATTATGTCATAATAAACTGGCAATTCATTTGTTCATATCTTCATCAATAAATGAGAAAGTGTCAGTCAAACTACGTGGTCTCTATGTGTATAACGTAGGCAAGGTTAATCTTTGATTAGGACCTAAGGCCCCTAGGATAGGTATTTAAGTTAAGTTCTTGGTCAAAATCTCAGAAAACACAAAAACATTGGAAAATTTAAAAATCAAAACATTCATAAAACATTTTGAAAATACTAAAAATAACCTCAAAACATTTCAAAACTTCAAAAACATCCAAATATTTGAAAAAATCCATCCATCCCATTTCACAATCACTGAAAATAAACATCCACTCATAATAAATCATCGTCACCCCCAATCTTTGGTGAAACAATTAGAAAAAATTCTAGCAGATTAAGAGTGAAAACTCAAACGTGAAGGTCTCAAACTGTCTAGGTCAGTAGGTAAACAATTTGTTCAACCTCTTGATACTAATATCCCATCATCTAGTTTGTCCCAAATCATATAATATCATGTCCTAGGATGCATCCTTCCTACAATGGACATCAACATCAGGCATCACTGTATTTTATTCTTGGCTAGAGGTATGAAGAACATTAGCTTTTTTGTTTAATTGATCTTTATCTTGTTGACTTATCTTATTGCGCTCATTCCAATGACCTATTGATGATGTCTAATCAAAACGATTTAGAGAGAAAGGAATGGGGCATTGATCATTATCTATTTTCTATTGTGCTTGTTGGATATTCTTGTAATATAACTTTGGTCATGTGTGTTTTGTTTGGTTCATAGGGAGGGTGTTTTAGGTGTCTTGTTGACCACATAGGGAGGCTTTGCTTTCTATGTTTTGGTTCGAGATGTTTAAAATATTTGAACTGATTCTAAATAAGGTTATGTATGCCAGGTGTGAACAAGGGTACTCCTATCTTATTGTCAAGTCAAAGTCCATTGCACTAAGTACAATGCCATCCTAGTTCTTTATACCTTGATGCATCATATCTATGTGTGTTATCAAACATAAGGTAAGTAAGATCTTTTCAGATCCCAATCTTTGATAAGCAATACATCATTAATCTCTCATCATTATCTAACTAAAGCTCTATGGCTTGTCTCTGCTGATGCTCATGATCCCTCTCAGCAATAAGGGCCTGGACCTATTTCCTAGCCTAATCTCTCTCTATTGTAACAGCTTATAACTACACTTATAATCCCTATACCTATCCCTACAACTGTTATATTTGGCCATCCCTTGGATCTTGTGGCTGATGTGGTTGTTGGTCTAGTTGTTGATCTAGTTGCTAATCTAGTTGTCATGGAGGTTTCCCATCTCAGGGTGGTGCTCTGAGAACTTTTCCTACCTATGCTCTCTAAGCACTCCTTCCCTGAGGTCTCCCCCATGGAAGTGCCACTCCTGGATATGTTAGCCAGAGCAGAGGTGTAAACCAATCATCATATGCACGTGTTGTGCCTGGATTTGGCTACCCCTAATCATAGGCCCATGGCCTAGCAACCAACTGATGGAAGTAATCAACTACATTGAACACTGAAATCATCCATCCCCATGAAGTTTCTCAGGTTGATTTGGCAAAGGGGTATGTGCAGGATCATCATGGAAAAAATAGGTCCTCAAGTGGCAAAAAATTTAGAAAAATCAGAGTTAGGCAACTTGACGTAAAAATTTGAATAAGTTATCTATATTATTTCAAAAATATGTAAGAATAGAATCTATAGAAAATTGAATGTAGTTTCTAAACTACTAGGTTTATTTTTTATTTTTGGTGAAAATTTAAAATTTCAATGCAATAGTTCTTAAATTTTAGGGAAAAAAAAGTAGGTGTCTATCTAACCACCCTAACCACAATAAAATGATCATATTTTTTTATAATATTTTAGATATAAGTATAGAACTCATGTTCGATGTGATGCATATTTTTTTGTAATTTTTTTCCAAGTAAATAATTAATTATGAATTTTTTATTACAACTTTTAAAAAATATAAAAACTCATATGTTTGACCACCTTAACTTGGTCAAAACTTCATGAAATTCAATTTTTCATTTTTTAATCCTATAGTATGTGAAGTGTCAAATGTGACGCATGTTTTAGATTCAAAAAATGTGATACCGTTTGAAAGCTATAGATGTTTTTCAGTGAGCCTATCAATTAGGACTTTATTCATATTTCAAATAGAAAATGAATAATAATAATTTATTAAATTCAAAGTAAAGCATATTTTATATTGATGGAAAGCTAAGAATATCCTTTAAAAACCCTTTTCATTTCATCAATTTTGGGTAAAAGAAAAGTCATCAGCTACATACCCTACACATACCCATCATATTGCCACTTTTTGGCCCATCATGATCCTGCACATACCCAAAGATGGTAGTATACTGATCATCTGGTTGATCCTAAACCTCCCCAAACTGTCAGGACACTCTGTCTGGGAGATAGTGCTCTATAATCATATGCCCCCTCCCCTACATCAGTTGGGTTTGTTGAGCATAAAAAAATTGCTATACGTCATCATACCATGTAGGCATCTATAACCAAGGGCACTAGTGGAACACTATCATCTCATCTAAAACTTAGAGCCAGTAAGGTAGACCTAGCTGTCCTGTATATCTCAAAGTGATCCCACCCCTATATCTCCAAATTGCTAGATCATCAGGCTTTGTATCAACCAAAGTAACAATCAGTCAGAGCATGACAATCTACTCCTAGGCCCAAATATGTAGTAGTGTCACTTTAGTACCAATCGCTCGACTATTATAATATGCAAAATCATGTAAATCATGGTACAGTGAGGCCAACATCACTGGTCCCCAAGAAAATAAGGTCCTTTGGTAAAGCATCCTCTCCCAGGCCAAGCCCCATCCCAGACTAAAGTATCTGCCTCATCGATTTGGAGCCACTAACTCACATATAATAGGAGCAACAATCAACCTAAAAGTTGACACCCAACCTTTGTAATACTCCAAGTCAATCTGGCCCTCGGTAAGTGCAATTTCCTCTACCTCCATGACCTTAAAACATGAATTAGCACCAACATCTATATCATAGATCATTTTCTCACCATGAATCAACAAACATAGAATGCACCATATATCCTCTAAAGTAATAGTTGCCTTGCTAGTCGGAAGGTGAAAAAATAAGGTGTCACTGTGCCACCTCTCACACAATGCAGTCATCATCGCCAATTGGGTCTGGACAATGGGTGCATAGGTGACATACTAGAGACTAATCTCCACCAGATGCTCCTATCATAACTCTGATAAATTTCCCAATCTATGTAGGACTAAGGGTCAATGCTTGCAAATAAGGATAGGCTGGATCACCTCTTGCACCCATGAAGCCATGACATCAAAATTCTCAAGAAGATCTAACCCCATTTTTAGTTTTCAACCTCGAAACCACAAATGTTTCACAATTTGCAAAGGCATCATTGCTATTTGTAAAACTCCAAACAGTGACGTTGGACCCTTTGAAAACACTAAATCCATCATAGCATCACCATTTTCATAGGCATCTCCTTTGAATGATAAACCCTAATCCCAAATCGAGCAAAGCTTGCCATTTACACTAGCATTGCTATTTAAAAATTTAAACCCTAAAGTCAAATCATGAATTGTGTCACCATTTACACATGTAGCGCTATTTGAGCTTCAGTTTCATTGATTTTGAACTTGGTGCATTGCTATATAGTGATGTTGGGGACTTTGACTCTTTCAAGCATAATAAATGCACTCAAAAATCAAATTTCAAAGTTGGGTTTGGGTCACATACCGGTGATCATGCGACTAGAAGTCTCTAGTACATGCAGACTCACTCAAAAATGTGTCAGGGAAGCACTCATTGTGCTATTCTATAGTAGGGTCAAAGTTCAAAAAGTTAGAACTTTCAAAGTGTGAATGTAAAAATGAATGGAAAGTGACCTCTCCAAGCCTATTTAAGCATGAAAATTAGGGGTTTTTGCCTCGATTTAGCCATTAAACTAAGGTTTTGCACCCCCAACACCTTTTTTTCCCAACCAAAGCTCATTTCACGTCTTTTCTTTGTGTTTTAGCATATTTTCAGCATCCTAGACCCTTTCTGGACCTATCAGGCAACTTGTCATCTTTTTCAAGAAATCAACCAAAAATCCAAATTTTCATCTTATCTCTTAAGGAGGCAGTATACAAGTGTAATTCTTTTCATTGGGGCAGCAATGGGGCATCCAAAAAAATCAGATTTTTTTTTACTTTTGATCTCACCAAGGATATTCTTTGAACAAAAATAGTAGGTACATTGCTTCAAAGAGGGTTAAAATGTAGACACTCAAAATATCCTAATTGATATCATGCACTCGATCCTGATTAACTAACACTGATTCTTCCTTAATCATTTCTACACTAACCAATTAATTGAATAATCTTTATTTAATTAATTTATTTTCCTCCTTAATTTGATAATACATGTTATTAGGTTATTTCATCATTTTCTTCCTTTAATTAAATAAATCAACTTTATTTAATTAAATCCTAAAGTTCTTCACTTGATTAAATAAATCAACTTTATTTAATTAAATACTAATTTTCTTCATTTGATTAAATAAATCAACTTTATTTAATTAAATCCTAATGTTCTTCATTTAATTGAATAAATCATTTTTTTTTAATTAAATCACTAATATCTCAATATCCTCTCATTTGATTTAAATAAACTCAAATATTTAAATTAAATGTCACAATATAAGTTAATTAATCCCAAATTAATTAACTCCTAACACTAATCCCCCATTCCTCTAGCTTTTGCAAGTTGCACATGTAAATCAATTTATTTGATTTACTAATTCCCCCTTTTTTCATTCAAATATGGTATATTCTTGGAATATTCCACCTATTTGAATTTTCCCTCCCAAAGGACTTTTGTCCTCCACCTTTGCATTGAAGGCTCTTACATGTCCTCTCCTTAAACCAACTTGGCATTAATTCCTCTTACATCTCTCCTTACACAAGCCACCTCTTGAAATTCAAATTTCACCTACATGCATTAAACATGCACATTATTCAAAATGTGCTCCACTCTCCTTCATTAGCATGTTGACAAGTGGCACAATTCCATTGGTTCAAATTTTAATCTCGCATTCTCCCCATTCTTCAATATTCAATCCTTCTTCATTATAAATAGAGGCCTTCTTTATTGATTTGGGATCCACAATCATCTAGATTTTGATGCAAGGTTATGATCCACAAGTTTATGCAAGTTTATTATCCACATTCATCCATATTTTCATCCAAGTTAGCATAGAATTTATCATCCATAGCTAGGCTATTGGCATTTTGCATCAAGAATCACACATTTATCATCAAGATTATCAAGGAATTGGGAAAGGGCTTCTTTCCACATCAAAGAAGCACCCATTCCCCCATGGGATGTTGGTTTGAGCATTTATAATATAATTTCATTAGTAGTTTATTTGGTTACTTTACTTTGATATCACGTTCTTTTGTTTGAATGAATTTCATGGGGAATGCTTGTTTACACTTGTTTAAGGACTAATATTTGCTTGTTTGAGTAGGTCTAGGATAAGAATTCTACAAAACCTTAGAGGACTTAGTTTAGTTTACATGTTATGTTAAGTTATGCAGTTCACTGTTATTCTTTAAAAAAAATAATCTGTATTTAGTCATGTTTTGTGTTTTCCTTTGGGGTTCCTTGGTGGGCGTTACACCTAGTATTAAAGCCTAGGTTCATACACCGATCACTCTAGTTTCATATGAGCCCATTATGTTGTCCTAGTTGCTTATACTCTAGAGATTATGTTTTGTCCCTTTTTGTCATTCTCACTTAGCAACCTGAGACTTGTCCATTGGTGGTGTTTTCCCAATGGTGCTGAAAACTGGTGGAAAGGATAGGACCCTTAGTGTAGTGCAAAATGCAACAATATTCTTTCTATCAGGGATGCATTATGGACCCTTGTGTAGCCTTGTGGTGTGATTTTTGGTGATGTGAATTTGTGTGTGTATGTGAAGAATGTATGCTAAATCATGAATATAGTACTATGAAATGATAAATTGTGTTTTCATGCCTCTAAAAAAGTATAAAATCATGATCTTGTGTTGAATATATTATGAGATTTAGTATTGTGAAAAGAATAAGGTGGAATCTCTTATATGTAAATGATGGATATTTAACAAAAAATGTTTGCATTGTGTGTATAATTATGCTATGTTTTATGGAAGTGTAGCATCCTGATTGCTTAACAGTGCATCAGAAGAGGAATTGTAATTTAAGGGTAATAAAAAATTGTAGTATTGATGTGTTATATTTCCACCCTAGTTTGTGACTTCTAGGAGTAAGTCAATTTTTAGGTGGGGAGGATGTAGTTCCCCTCCATTCTCATCGGGGATGTGGAGGTAGTCAGCCTTGAAAATCAAAGGTGAAGGGAAAATAATAGGGATAATTAAAGGTATGTGCTAATGATGTTAAATAGTTGATTTTTTTTATGATACATTATATGATGTTAGATGCATTGTTGAAATCAGTATGTGATTATTCTATCATGATCATCATGTGATTATCACTATGATTGTTATGTAGTTGATGGTTTATGAGTTGATGTGGTTAATTTTTTGGGGTGTTTGGGTGAAATGAATAGTGTTGCATTACTCACTTGTGAGTACCCTGCTATGCTACAAATTCCTTTCACAGTGTGCCTGATTGTATGATCATGTATATGTTCGACCATTTTGTGTGTTGTAGGTTGTAGGCACTAAGCATTGACTCCACTTGAATTGATAGGTTTGAGCATGCCTTAAACTAAATGAAATTTTGTAATGGAGATAATATTTGGTCCCCTACCCTCTTCATCATCCTCAAAGAGGATGAGTATCCAGTCCATTACATCATCAACGTTGTCTATTGTTTGTGGTCCATTGGTCTTTCTTTTGAACCCTAATTATGGTTAGGTAATTGTTGTTGATATTTGGGTTGTTTAATTTCAATTTGTTTGATAAGTGTTTTTTTTGGTTAATTGATTCATTAAAATAAATTATTAAGTAAAAGGGCATTTGACAAATAAATATAAATATATTTATTAATAATCATGGGTTATAATAAATTAAAGGGGAAATGTAATATTATAATAAAATAGAATAAAATAGAATTATGTTTGAAGGTTATAATTAATAAATAATAAATAAGATAAAAATATATAGAAAGGTTTTCATGCAAGTTCATGCATAGTTCTAAACTGATTGTCGAAAAGGGAAACTTGAAATGTATTGGAGATTTTAGAGATTTTATCAAATTTTTGGATTTGAAAAAATCAAACACCCTCCCTTTTTGTGAATAATTATCTTTTGGAGGGATTTTTATGGGGATTCATTTTGTATTATGGGAGGAAAAGGTAGTTTTGTTTGCAAGTAAATTTCTATAAAAAAATTGTATTGCATGGTTGATTCTTGAAAGGAAGTAACATAGAAGGATATGCGAAGGAAGGCATCACATAAAATCAAGTTGGGGAAAGCAAAAATTACAGATGAGTCTCCGTTCTTCTTACAATAGTGCAATTGTTTGACAATTTAACGATTTAGTTATTTTGTTTATAATCTTAGTGCTATTACATATTATGCATATCTTGAAGATCATTGCATTCCTAAGAAAACATTCATTGCTTTCCTGTTCAATTAATAAATCCATTTTGTGTATACATTGCAACCATTGCATTTGATGAGATAAAATCTATTTTCATTTTCCAAATGCATTTTCTTGGAAGTTTCTTAAGCTTTATTCTTCAAGTTTTTGTTGTGTGCCCAACTTGCCATCAATTTTTCCATAAGGGTGAAGCCATAATAGTGGTTTACAATTTGATGGAGGAAGGAAAATTGAGAAAAAATGACCCCATGGCAAAAAAATTGGTTTTAGGGGTTCGCATGAACCTACATGTTCGACTGAACCATAAAGGGGTTCGACCGAACTAGGGTTCGAGCGAACCCATTAACTATTGGGCCCACATTTCCCGCCCAAAAAACAAAGGAAAAATGCATATTAGTGGGGGTTCGAATGAACCCTGGTTCGAAGGGGTTCGCTAGAACCCCCTGGTTCTAGCGAACCCCCTTTTTCCCTAATTTTTTAATTTGTTCACACAAAAAACCTAAAATTTTACGCTTTCAAGCTCCGGTTGGAGATGAAAATGGGGGAATATTTAGAAACCAAACTTGGAATCGAGTAGCCTTCAGAACGAGCTATCCAATGAATATAATTTTAATATGTTTTGGTTTTATTATCTATCTATTTTTAAGTTTTATTAAATATAGGTTTTTCATCGAAAACAAAAATCTTTTCTGCACAAGTGGAAAAATAGAAGATTATAAAAAAAATTTTAAAAATATGAGTGCACCAGATATTGAAGTCTTTGATCCAACAAAAAAAAAAGAGAAGAATTTCGATACATACAGTAAAAGTTATGCATTATACGGTCATGCTATGTCTGAATTGTCATTTGATTGACTTCAAAACTTGATTAAAGAAAAAATATTCAATAAAAAACTATCTAACCAAATGAAAGCACTAGATATCGGAGTTAGAAATCTAAATTTGAAAGAATTGGAATTTTATCCTTCATGGAAAAAAAGTTATGCGTTATACGGTGTGCGTCACTTTTTAAAAATGCTATTTTTGAAAAAACCATTTTTGTGGGAGATGGAAAAAGAAGTGCAATCTGATTCCAAAAAAATTGAAAAAAATATTTTTAGAATCTACAGACAAAATGTGACAAGACTCTAGTTTACATCATCTTCAAATTCCTTACGGTTTAATCGCTATAGGTACCCGAATGTGGAGATTGTGTTAAAAAAAAAATATCAGTGTCCAGTTAGGCCAAAAAGTGTAAACCACTATTGTGGGATCACCCATAAGAAGAGATTATTTAGTGGCTTCCTGTCAAATGCTTCTTGCTCAATTTGTGTGCCCTTCTTTTTTTTTATCCAATTTATTTGAACAGGTTGTAGTGCCTCTCCTTCCCTTGGCAGCGCATTTGGATATTGTTGTTATTTCATCGAGCCTTACTTATGGCAACCTAGTGTGTATATTCAATGTGTAAGCCTATTTTTATATGTTTCATTTAGCATCACTAGTACTCATTTCAAATGATGGGATTGGTTCATGTATCTCTCATCATTTCCCTCCCTATCATTGTGTGTATCAATGCTAGTAGTAGAATCTTATTTTTGTCATTGTTGGTAGAGGCTAAAACTATGAATTTTATTTGGTTTACATTCTTTTTAAGCATCCTTAACAAACCCATTTTGTATATATCTTGCAACCCTAGCATGGGATCTGGTAGCGGAACTCCTTGAGATTTTGGAAAATATGATTTATTTTACCATAGTGCATAAACATGGCATTTTAATATTCACCATTTCCTTGTGCACAACCAAAAGAAATTGGGAGTTTATGATATTCAATAATCTTGGCCTACATTTTTTTTAAAGAAATGTTATTGTAGTAAAGGAATAGGTTTTTTTCTTTCCTTAGATGAGCAAAGAACTCAATAGTTCCACCATTTATGGTTCTTCATTAAAATGCATATACTGTGCCATCCAATCTAGCACCACCATTGCTCATAATCGTGGGCTAATTAAGTCAAATGGAAAATATTTTAATATGGTTTATGCCATGTCTTTATTTATTTCGATAGCAATAGTATTTTCTACTTGTTGCAAATCAAAGAAGATGGTTTTAATTTTATATTGATGGAAGTACATGATATGTGGTATTTAATGGATGTAATTATTCTTGGCCTTCAATCATAAGTGTTGTGTATCTATTGCTTGTAGGTCCTAGGTGTATTGGCGTTTTCACATTGGGGTCTACAATTTTATTTTGATGTTGTATTTTGGGTTTGTCATTCGATGTTAGTAATGTGTTTTAAATTTGATGAATACATTATTCTTGGTAATTTGATTTCCACTTGATGGCTTTATTATGTCTCTTACTCATTATTCTGAAACCCAAAGTGGTGTCCAGGGTAACCCATTTGGGAGTTTCTTAATATAGTGATAACCTAAATAATGAATTGGGGGATGGGTAATTTTCACATAAACAAGATAATGGATGAATCACCCATGCATGTAGTGCTCGTTTAGGCTAAGGATGGGTTGAGAAGGCCTAGTTGGCAAGATCAAATTCCTTGTCCTCATCATAGGAATGTTGGTTCCTCATGTGTCACCCTATGGGTCTGACATCTAGTGAGAGACTGTCAAGGTAACCATAGATGGGGGCTGGCATCTAGTGAGAGATTTCCAAGGTAACCCATGTCAAGACCATGCAATGAACCTATTCCCTATTGTAGTCTAGCATTTCCTAGTTATGTTTTCCCTTCTATTGTGTATGTGCCTCTAGAAGCAATGTATGAATTGCATGTGATTTTCATGTTGTGTTGTTGACATGTATAGCCATGGTATGTTAGCCTTCTATCTTCTTGAATATTTATTGTAGTGGAACCTTATGTTATCTCCTAACATGGGGGGTGGACCTTACGGTTCCATATGGTCGAGAGGTTGTGATGGGTAAGGTCGTTGATGTCACAACTTGCATCATTTAGTCAATTAATTATCAAACCAGGTGTGTCTCAGAGCTATATGTGATAAGGATGTTTTCTATGGACTTTTGGGGGTTTTTCACTGTAAATAGTGACTTCAGGTGTCGATTTGGCTCCTTTAGGAACTTTTCAGGAGCTCTCAGGAGTTGAACTTTAGCGACTAATTCCTAACTTGATTAATTCTATCTTACTTCCTAATTTACAGTTTTGTTGACTTATTTATGACTTCATTTGATTTGATTGAGACTGATTCATGGAAAAGACTAACATTTATCTTAATTCTTAATCTAGAATTCAAAATCCAAATTTAATTCTATTTTACTTCAAAAGAAATCTATCTTCAAATTTTCAAGAAAATAAATACTATTTTAAAGAATAGAAATGAATTGCAAGGAAATAATGATTAATCTAGAGAACATAAATACTAATTTCCATGAATAGATTTCCAACAAACTTCAATTCCATCTTTCCATAAGTTCCCATCATTGCTTTAATTAAACTTAACAGATAATTATCAAACTTAATTCTTGCAAACAACATCTAAATTTGATAAACTTAATAAACCTTCAATGAATCTAACAAACCATTCTAATTATGATAAACTAAACTTAAGAGCAATTACACAAAATTGTTGAAAGTGATTCAAACTAACTTAACATTCCAGTTTTAACATCTAACACTTTATATTTAATATTCATGAACAAAAATAACATAAACTCAGAAAATACCAAACAAGATCAATTTCTTCAGTTGAGCAGGCCCTACTCTTCCTCAGGTAAGATCTCTTAACACAATGATTTGAGTTAACTTCTTATCTTCATTCAAATTGATCAAATCGGGATGTAGAACAATGTATTGCAACCATTACAAGATTTCTAGCTAAAAATTATCTAACTCCTATCTAAAACCAAAACATGGATATTTATAACTATATCCTTATTAAATTCACAACATGGTGTTAAATGCCAAGATTCAAGGTGTCAAAACTAAATATTTAAATAAAAATAAAGTAGAACTAAAACAAGACTAAGAATATACATAGAGAAATATGCTAGATCGACGCTGGGACTAGAAGTTCCTAAATCGACTACAAATAAGCTCATTTGGACTTGATTGATTCATCATCTAGCTGGGCCGATCAATGGTGTGATTATCTTCCTTGATTAAACAGGGAGTTTAACTTCATCATCAGTCTTTTAAATACCATGAATAAAACCCTTAAGAAAAGGATACCAATTATGGCAATAAAATATTAACACTGCATAATTAACTCATTAATATCATCATAAAAGCAACACATTTAACATAAATCATTACCTCAAATATATCTACCAAATTAGCCAAACATAAAGTAAAGTAAGTAAATATATTAGTCTATAGTCTACCGCCAACCATGTTAATTAACAAAAATAACAAGTCTTTTAAACATAAAATGATTTATATGAAAGTATCTCTAAGCCTCTCATCAGGTTGGTTCTTTTTACTCCATTGGGATTTCCATGCTGCTTGTTCATGTGCGTGGAAGTTGTACCTTATGTCATGGATTCCAGTTCATGTTCTAGTATGAGGAGATAGTCTTTTATATATATGTAATGGATTATATCCTAGTTGAATCATTTCTTGTAATCTAATGTATTCTTCCCAATTGGATTTAGGGAAGCATTATTGTAAACAATGTAATGATGTAACGAATTATGATGTATTCTCATGTAATGCAAATTGTATATATATCCTTGTTAAGTGATCCTTAATGATGTTTATCTGATGTCATGTTATGGGAATTCATATTGTTTAATCATTTAATGTGGTGGATTAAAATGTACTTGTTTATTTGTATAATCATGTAAACATATTTTTTAATGGAATAATTCTAGTTCTTGTTTATATTTGTGTTAGTAATGCAGTCATGGAACCTTAGAGGACTTAGTTTAGTTTACATGTTATGTTAAGTTATGCAATTCATTGTTATTCTTTAAAAAAAAATTGTTTCCTATTTAATCATGTTTTGTGTTGTCCTCTTGGGTTCCTTGGTGGGGCGTTATAGCTAATGAACTTTGTTTTTTATGTTTTTTGTTCTATTGGATTCTTGGTTCCATCCTTGATCTTATTTGATGTCTTTCAATATGTGGTGTTGTAGAATTAATACCCTATTCTAGGCATTCACATCATCAAGTAAAGAAATTTGATGTGGTCAGATTGCTACCTTGGTTCCACCTCCATAAAGCAAATAGAATCTAGGGGGCATACATCTACCCTCAAATTTGATTGAACTCTATAGAATTTTTATTTTGAATGACTAACAAATTGATTTTGTAGGATGTGGTTCCTAACATTGTGGTCTTGCAAATGACTACAGTGGGGGATTCATTGTCTCTATTTGTAGAATATCCATATGAGTATATTTTTATAGAATGATCTAATTCCTTTAGCTCGCATATGCATGTAGTGTCATATGGCCACTAAAGTGGGGGCTAAATGTAGTGTAGAAAATTGTACTCCTTTCTATGTGATAGTACAATTTCACACTTAATTTGGACCTATTTTAGTGACCTCAATTTTATGCATTTTATCCTCCATAAATAGGCCCCTAAACCCATTTATTATGTATCCCAAGGCCTATTTAAAATATTTTTTGACATTGTCAAATGCATTGAACAAATGCATTTAATTAAATTAACACTCCAAAATTCAATTTTTTTGACAATTTAGGTCAGGACCCATTCGCCCTTAGGCAAATGGGTCCCCTTTAAGATAAAAATTTAAAAATTTAAACATGTTTTTGGTGGCATCTTGAAGTCCTAAATTCAAGTTTTAAGTGTCAGATTTTGGGATTTAATAATTGAGAAATTAGAAAGGAAGCCTATAAATCATAGACTTTTCACCATTTTACACTAGGTTGAGAAAGTGATCAAGAATTTATTCACGAGATTTGCATTCAAGGTCAAGGATAACATTCAAGAAAGAAAATTTCAAGTCTTGGAGAAGAATTTCAATTTCTTTTGTAAGTCTTCAAGCTCATTTTGTGAAGATTGATCAAGCATTGTTCATGATTGAAGATTGATGCCTTTGGTGGATCATGATGGATCCTAGGTTTTGGGACATGCAACTAGCCATTTACCTTGATATAACAACTTATTTCCTAGTGATCTCATCTTCTATCTTCATTCTACTAGCTACCTAAAGCAAGGTATAATTAGATTTTTGAACTATTAGGGGATTTGACTTCTCCTAACTAGGTTTTATGTTCATCATTCAACTTCATTTAGGGATCTTATTCTAACACAGTTGAATATGATTTCTTTGCATGTTAACTCACAAAAATCTTACACACTTAAGATTAGGGCTCACACATATTTTTAGATTCCAGATCTCTATTTTTCATCAAGGTTTAATTACAAAACTTGGGGTTTGATCGAGGAAAACGTCCATGCAAACAAACCAAATTTTTAGTTGCTGATGTAGGTACAAAACTGAGAGATGGAGTTGAAAGGTACAAGCTAGAAGAGTAGATTAAGAGATAAAAAAACCCAGATTTTGAATATATAGAAAACCCTGATTGGAACCATTCACCTTTGGGTGAATCTATCCCGAAAGACACTCAACAACAACATTTTGATGACAGGTGAAAAAATAGAAAACCATCTCAGATCTTTCTAAAAGTTGAAGGCTCTAATAGAATAAGGTTTAATCTTTTGATTCTAAGTGTTGCATTACATTTTTGGGTTAATTTACTATTTTTAGTCTTTCTCTCAAAAGTGTTGTTTTAGCAAGACTACCTTGTCCTAGCTCATAAGGAAAACAACAATATTTCCTTCAAGGTTGACTCACATAAGGGTTGAAAGTCAACCTTGGCTCAAGGGATCTCTTTTTCCTAATGAAATAGAGGAAAATAGGTGCATAATACCCCATTTTTCTCTTTCTATTTATAGTAAGTTATTAGTGAACCCCTCATTTTAATGAAGACCCTATTTTTCTTTGTTTCACTATCTAATATTAAACAAGTTGAAAGAGGAAATATTCTAGGAAGATTAGAGGAAGACGATTGATATAAAAGGATATGTTGATGCGAAAGGTGAAAATAGAAGATATGCATTAAGTTCAATCTATAATAAGATCTAGAGCTTGTAACTAAAGGTTAATTCCTAGAAATATGTACATGACCTTTAGCTAGATTATGTGAATTAAATATATATTATTAAAAAGTGCTCTCTACATACATGATATAATTTTACTAATTAAATTATTGTCTTTAAAAAAAAAGTTTATCTTTGAAATTTCTAGTTGGATAATCCCTAATTGGAGGGCCTTTGACCTTAAGTACATGGATATCTAATAAACCTTAAAAGACAAAGGTGTGAGATACAAAGGATTGTAGTCAATATTTAATACTTCTTGATATTATTGAGTTTGTACTTCAAATTTTATAGTTTTTCTATTAGTGTATGTACAAGGTGTTGATGGAGACCATAGCAATATTAGGAGTATGTGAAAATAGTGGAGGTACATATTAGTGTTGTGATGTAAGAGCTAAGAAAATAGTTATGAATGGATTGCACACATTATGATAAGTATTGATCATGGGATGAGATGGATGGATAGTACATAGATATATGAGTAGATCTTGTGGCAACATAGTGGTTAAAAAAGTGGTAGGATCAAGTAAGTGTGGGCACAATTCTAGAATGAATGAAAGCACTAGCAGTATTCATAAGGAAAGGAATGTAACCATGGGGTAGGCCATATGAGGGAGTAAAGATAATGGGAATGATGGTAGTATCCATGAAAGTGGTATAACTTCAAGGTTGGAATAGGAGGATGGATTGGAGAAATGAGTTCATTAATTTGATCTAAGATATTATAGAATTTATGCATGATTAAGACATCCCATTAATGCCATACAAAAGAGATTTGAAAATTAACTATGGGATGAATTAAATATCAAATTTAGGGAAAAAATTAGGGTTTAGGTTTTGTGGTTTATGGTTTAGGGTTTAGGGTTAATGGTTTTATTTTTTGGGTTAGTGCAGGATCATGGGGGTCCAAACTAGGCCCTTAAGTGGCAATGAAAATTTAGAACAATAGAGTTAGACAATTTGACATAAAAATTTGAATAATTTATTAACATAATTTGAAAAATAAGTAAGAACAAATTTTGTAGAAAATTGAATGTAGTTTCTAAGATACTATTACATTTTTGGAAAAAATTAAGTCTATTTGGTGAAAATTTAAAATTTCAATGCAATAATAGTAAATTTTCTAGAAAAAATAAAAGGAAAGTGTATGTCTGGCCAACCTAAGTACATGCAAAAAATAATATATTTATTTGAAACTTTCAATTTAAGTAGAGGACACATGCCCATATGTGCCACATTTAAAAAAAAAAAAAATGCAAATAAATAATTAGTTATGAATTTTTAATTAAAACCTTTTAAAAATATTAAAACTTGTTTTTTTGACCACCATAACTTGGTAAAAAATTTATGATTTTTTATTTTTTTTATTTTTAATCCTATAGTATGGGAAGCATAGAATGTGTTGCATCTTTTGGATTAAAAAATGTAAAATCATTTAAGAATTAAAGATGCTTTTCAATCAACCTATCAATCAAGACTTTAGTCAAAATGTTTGTATAAAATCAATAATAATTATCTATTTAATTCCAAATAAGGCATATCTTATATTTTTGGAAATATGGAAATTTTCTCAATAAATCCTTTTTGTTTCATCAAATTTGGATAAAAAAGTCATCATCAACTTTTTTGTCATATTGCCACTTTTTCAACCCCAATGATCCTACACTCACCCTTTTAGGTCTATTTTTTGTGCAACTTAGGGTTTAGGGTTTTTGGTTTCTAAGTCTAGGTTTTGTGGTTTGTGTGGTTTAGGGTTTTAGTTAAGTTAGATATAGATTTTGTGGTTTTCAATTTATAATTTAAGGCTTTTTGGTTTATGTTGATGATTTTAAAAAAATACAATTTAAAAACTATAAATTGAACAAACTAATTACAAAAAAAATAAAAAAAACTATAAACTACAATTACAAACAAAAAATGTGAGATATAAAGCCAAAAACTGTAGAATTTAACCAACCTAGAGGTCTTTGAGGTCACTTCCTTCAATGAGAGGAGGTGGTAGCAGAAATTTGGTGTGGTATAAGTCCTTAGAAATGCATACACATTGCTCTATGTCACTCTCAGTCGTCTCCAAATTTGGAGGGAGAAAATGAGGCGACAATCATTTATTAAAAAAAAAACCTTTATGAAATGGGTACTCATTTAATAATGTGTACCTGGTTTTTAGTGGGTACCTGAAACATAACGGTTACATGTTTGGATTTAGGATCGGGTGCCTATTCCTAAGTGAGTACTAATTTTTTAAAAATGCATACACGTTTCCTGCAGATTTTGTTTTTGGCTGAAACTTCTCCTCTTTGTACCCAACTTCTTGCTTTTATCCTTAAACTAAATTTCTCCATGACAATTCAGATGGAGGTATTGACTAATTAGGGTTTATGAAATTGTTGAATATTGGGGAATTTTTGTATATGTAGATGTTTGATTGTAGAGCCATAGTTTGCAAGTGGATAAAATTCAAATTTGAGTTCATTGGGTTCAACTGAAATACTTATGTATTCTTATGTAAAAATGTACTTATGAATGATATTTACCATGCATACATCCTTTTCTCACAACTCCTTTAGTAAGTTAAACTATCACAAATGTGTTTTTTCTTCACAAAGTCATAAAAAATCCATAAGAATTCCCATTGTGAAAATCCAATGGTCTTTGACACATGCCCACCTCGTGTTCAAAAAAATTGTACATCTATTGCTTCCCCATATTTTTTCTACATCTAATACTTGTGCTCATTTATTAATTCCATAAATCTTCAATAGTCCACCAAATTTCCCTTGTCAGGTGCATTTTGGGGTTTTATTTGCTATCAAGATGCTATTCCTATTACTACTCTTATAACTACCACCACCATATATATTTCACCTATTGTTATTTATTTACCTCCAAATGCTTCACCTCCACCTAGGGCTATCTTCCACACCTTCATTTTCATTGTCCCAATATACCATGTCCACTACTTCATCCACTATTCCATCTACCTCTTCTTTTCCATCCACTTCCTTAGATTTACCACAATCTTATATTTACCAACTTTCTAATTTTCCACAATTTGAGATGAATTTTTCCTTTCTTTTTGAAGTGAATAAGTAATTGTTAGCTTAGATTGTAGGTGGCCCTTTCATTCCTACTTCTCAAGGGAATATTGAACCACCTTCATTAGAGAATATTGAACAAGTGTGAAGGGAGTTAGAGGCTCAATAAATGAGAAATATAAATACATCTCTTCCAATGCAAAAATATGATTGAATAAATTGATAAAAGTGACCAAGTTACTAATGAAATGAAAAATGAATCTATTGATCAATCAATTTTTTAACAAGAAAAAGAAGTAAAACTAGATTTTCTAGTGTAGTAAATTGTCACCCCTAACAATTTCACACTAGGTTTGACAACATATTTTATATGTACAAATAATTACATTCATAATTTGTTCATTTTGGGGATAGACATGTTCAAGGAAATTTATTCATTCTTTTTCAACTCCTGATGACAACCAAGGATGTGACATCACTTTAAAAAAGGTTGCATACCTAAGGTAACATTATCTTATGTTATTCCTTTATTATAGTCATTATTGATTATTTTTCCTTTTCTCTCATGAGAGCATGAGATATATATCACCATCATCATTGTTTATATGAAGGTGGGAACACCAACATAGGGTTTGATTGAGGAAAAATCCTATATAGCACAACCTTTCCCCTCTTTTTGTGTGTACATGCCTAGATCTAAAAATTTCATCAATGATAGGTTGCAGGAGCATAGAGTATGCTATGACTGAGTGATCTAGTTGTTGAACATTCAAAAACCCTTGGACTAGGACACCAAACACTTGTGTCAAAGACTATTTTTCTCTAAGAACTAGGGATGTCAGGGAATTAAATATATTTTCCCTAGACTTTTTTTTTTTTTTATATTATTAACATGAGAAATTAGGGTCCTTTATGAAAAAAAGTAAGGGTAAAAGTACAAACCTGTGTCACACTTTATAAAGGAATTGACTAACACAGACAAAATTCTCAACTTTGACCACATAAAAGTGGTACTTATGTTTTTAATTTCAAAATGATGTAAACTAATGAAATGTAGAACTCTTGATGATGTTTATTTTAGTACTTTTCCAAAAAAATATTTAAAAAAATAATTTTTTTAAAAAATTTAAGAGCAGATTTTGAATTGTTGAAAATTTCAAGAAAAAGTGACTTTGAGTTGACATCAAGAAAAAAATAGAAAACAAATTTATTTTCTCCTAATTTTTTTTCCAAATAGATAACCTTCAATATCTAGTGCATGGAAAAATATTTTAAAACTTTTGATTTATATTTTCCTTGTAATAACGTGTTAAAGTCAAACGTACTAGAATTTTATAGTTTTCATTTAATGTTAAGTATTGTTTAATATTTTATCATTTAAAAAAATATATACCCTTTTGGAAAAGATTCTCTCCTCTAGTACACCATATATATAATATGTTTTAATATTTTTTTTAATTTCTAATTAGCCTCATTTTTTATTTTAACAACCTACTTACATTATTTAAAATAAAATATATATTAAAACTAATCAAAATATAATATATATATTATATATATATTTGGATTCTTGACTCTAAGTTCTACAAAATGGTATTTTAGATTTTTGAAAAAAAATATTTTGATTGAAGAATTATCATGTTTAAGTAGAAAGTTTCAAAATTTCTACAAAAAGATGAGGTGGTTGCCAATAAGGATGCATCATAGACAATTTCAAATGAAAGTGTTTTGATTGAATCCCTTTCGACTGAAACTCTTTCACTCGAAAACATGCCTGTAAATTGAGTCATATTTTAAATTGACCAAGGAAAAAAAAAATTGTTTCAAGTGAAAGGGTTTCGCTTGAAACATTATCTGCCATGTATAGGCCATGTAGTTTCGAGCATAACTGTTTCACCCAAAAATATTTAGGGTGAAAGTGTTCTGCTCAAAACTATTTAGTTGGCCGAAAGTGTGACACAAGTTTGTGCTTTTACCCATAAACAAGAATAGCTAAGACAAATACTAAGAACCAAACAAGCTTCGACTAAACATCATAGTTTCATAGTCTTTTAAGAATAACAATCTTAAACGCCATCATAGGAGCCACAAATCTATGAGAAAAATTTAAAAAATATTGAAAAACAAACAAGAGTTTCTTGGGGGTAGCAAGAGGTAAACAATAGAGTAGTAGTTGAACTACACCCCATATCAAGTGGTGAGGTTCTTCCAATCCTTGCATAACAAGTTTAATAATTTCTCCCAGTGAGCAATTCCCCCTTGCTCCTCTTTCATATCAACCTATTTTTTGTTTATTTATGTTCTTTCTCATAGAACAATTCTATATGTTTTTCTTTTTCTTTAGTTGGACTTGTAGAACCACCACCCTGATGAGAGAATGTTGCATCATGTCATCCATTATGTTAGCAGTGAAGATTAATATGTGATTAAGATAAAATATACAAATTAATAATTTAAATTTGGAGATTACTTGTATATTTTTTTTAATAATATAAATAATTAATGAAAACATGTTATAATGAGAATTTTATTTTTATATGTAAATATTATTATAATTAAAACATATGCTAATTGATTTTTTTTTATTTTAAGCACAAACTTTGAAGTCTATAATAAAAAGTTTATAATAAAAATGTTCTACAAATATGCACCCACCTCACTCAAAAGGTGGGTCTCCACCTTATTTTCTTTATAGAAAATGGATAGTGCTTAAAGTAAACTATCAGTATATTGTGTTAAAAATATTGATAGTTTAAATGGAAGTGTGTCTACATTGACTACAATGTACTGGTAATATACATTCTTATATTTAACTTTTAATGTATCACAATCAGAATGTAAATGTGTACCCAAAATGTTAGAGAATAGATTAAATTTGATCATTGATCTTATCTATCAATCAATTTTTTATATGATTATCTACAATGTAAATTCTTTCTATATTTGAATTTTACAATTATCAAGAGAAGAACAAGGAAGAAAACTACAAATAGAAGACAACTTTTTTACAATAGATTAAGAGAGGAACAAGGAAGAAAACCACAAATAGAAGACAACAACTGACAGTGAAAGACATGCACCTTATTTTTTGTGCTTTGTGCAATATGAATGTGGTGAGCCATGTATAGTTCAGTACACCAATACATATGATGAGTAAGATATTATAATCTAGCATTTTGTCCTTTAATGGAGCGTCTATCAGAATTCTGTAAGGTCGGTTTGTTTTCTCTCTTCCGGAAATATCTGAAGTGGAGTTGCTTTACATTCATAATCATTATCCAGTACCTGGGAAAGGACCAGGAACTATGAGAAATCATAAGGCATTACCATTCAAGACAAGTAAGAGAAATGAAAGAGCAATAACTTTAAAAAAAAGCCCCAAAACTTGCTGCAGCCAATGCTACCATCATTTATTCATGTCATCATAATCAGTGTAGACGCTGAATCATGCCATTTGCTTCTGCAAGATCAATAGAAAATCATTCACTGAAAAGGTAGTCAATACCAAAAAAGACGATATCTATAAATAGTTGAAAGTGTCTGTTTCTGGGGTCCCAGAGGTTTGTCTTGTAGAGGGGCAGGCTGGCTTATTTCACATGGAGGTTTGTCTGCACCACCGAATATCACCTGCTTTAGTAAATGAGCCACAATCAGAAGATGCCTGTCAATAAGTCTTATCGCATGGAGGTTGGTATGTCAGAGATCGAGAGCTTGGCATGTAAATTATTGAAGGATTTTTTGGTCCCCTACATTAAAGTGGGATTCAAGATATAATGTTAGACCCTACCAAAAACAAAGATATTGGAGTCTACCAAATCACTTGTTCGCAAAGAAATTGAACATTACAATGTGGCTTTTGTTTCTTTCCAGAAAATAAATAAATAAATAAAAGAATTGACCAAAATGGCAATCTAACGAAAATGGGGTTGATAAAAAAGAGAACAAAATGATAATCTAATGAAAATGGGGTTGAATAATGTATGAGAAGCATAGTGGATAATGTTTGGGTGAATATTTTATGAGAAACAATCATGTATATGTATATGTATATGTATATGTATATGTATGTGTATGTGTATATGTATGTGTATGTGTATGTGTATATGTATGTGTATGTGTCTATATCTATACATGTATATATATGTATATGTATGCATATGTATGTATATATTCATGTGTATCTATTTATTCATACACATATATAGATATGTGTACATGTATACACATATATGTACATATGTACACATATATAATGGATAGAAATATATAGTGGATAATCTTATTCTTAGTTTTAGGCTATTTCACTTAATTTGATGTCTTTAAACTAAATTTATTCTTTAGTATTGTTTAGCTCACACATTACTCATGCCTTTCCCTAATTCATTTAGGTTTCCATGGATTTCAATAATGATTAGTTTTGTGATTAATGTATTTAATCTATATATTTTAAAATTTAAATTAAATTTTAGATGCAAGATATTTAATCAATACAAACATATAGTCAAGTTACATCTTACTATTAGTTTTGCTTTGTTTCACTACTTTTAGTATTTGATTTAAAATATATTTTTGTTTATTTTGGCATCCTTCTCTACTCAAATTCTTAAATAAATACAAATTAAACTAATTTTACTCCTAATTTTTTTTTTAGCTCACAAATTTCTTGTTCCTTTCCCTAATTCATTTCTACATTCTCATGGATTTGACTTCAGTTAGTTTCCTAATATGCACATTAGCTCCTACAGGGTCTACTATCTTCAAAAGTATTTTTGAGGGCCTGGGACAATATCTCTAATAGCATCTGCAATAAAGATATCTTAGAGAATATCAATAATTTTTTTATTAATAGATCTGTTTGGTGGAACTTAAGGCATAAACATAAGCCTCTTGCATTGGTACACAGGTGTTCAACAAAAGGTTGGGCAGCCAAGGGCATACAGACATTTAATGACATCCTTGCAGATTGTCAATTGAAGTCTCAAGCTACCTTGAGCAGTAAGTTTAACCTCCCTCCCTCTAATTGGAAAACTTACTCCATGCTTAGGGGTGCTTTTGAGGCTCTCCATCTCCCTAAAGTTTGCAGTAAGGAGGTTAACTATTTCAAGCATATCAAGTGGTCTGATGGTTTTCATTTGCATAAATTCAACTCCAAAATAATATATAATTCTATAAGCTGCAAAACTCCACATTTGAATCTCTTAACCAAAAATGAAATATCTCCTTATCTAATAAGACTCAGAAAATTATATTTGAGAAAAACTTTTCTAGTTGTATTGAACCTAAGAAAGCTTTTTTTAAATGGCTCTTAATTCTTTAGAAGTTTCCTTACAAAATTAACCACTCTAATGTTGATTTTTTTAGTACATGTAGATGGTCTAAAACAATGAAGCATATATTATTTGACTATATTTTTGCAAAAGAGGTTTGGAACTTATTTTGTTTTAACTTAAAAGGTTGGAAATGTAACATAAAGTGGATTGAAATTTTGATTGGCAGTGTTGATGGTCTTGATAAGGATTGTAACTTATTTTGGTTAATCTTTACTAATTAAATTTTATGGAAATTTTGGATTAAAAGGAATGAGGAAAAAATACAAGGTGTCAAGAGGTCACTTACTGAGTTTTATAAAAAACTCATCTTTCACAATGTCGTTGTGCAGGTTTCTATAAAAATGGAGATATCAAGGAACAAATTCCTGAAGCTACTTGAAAATGGCACTATCAACATGAACACCAATGAGATTAAATATGGACATACCTGGGAATTTTGACAATGATGAAAGAATCCCCCTACTAAGAGGAAAGGCTAAACTAATTGATAATTACAACAAGGAGAATGAAAAAGGGGAAAAAAGGAGAAGCAAACCACCATGTTTCATATCAACAAGGATCATGAAACTTCTATTGAAGTTGTTTACTCCAGTGAAGACATCATTGTTAGTGGCCCTCCTCTGAGATGGGTAGAATGGGACTCTATTGTTGAAAGCATGGCTCAAAGTTAAAAGCACATTAGTTTATATTATCTCTTGTTTCTAGTATGTTGGTCTTTAGCTCAGTAGACTAGCAAGAAAACAATCAATTTTTGAGAAAGGATGTAATATTATTTTTTGACTTATCTTAGAGTAGTCATACTGTTATAACTAGTTGATCTCTAGTCTCAGTTGAAGGCTAAATGAACAATGTGCTAAGTTTTTTTTCACTATCTATAATAAAATAAATATATGCACATTAGTTTGGTATCATTTTTTACTCATAATTTTTAAATAAATATAAAAATATGCACATTAGTTTCATGTAATGCCTCCACTGAGAACACTAGAGGACAAATCCTAAATGATGAAAAATTGACAATTTTTTTTCTAAGTGCAATGTTGCGCAAAAGAAAATTGAACATAACCTTAATTATTAACCTATGTCCCCTAGGGTGCATGTCTGCATTACTTAAATTCCATTATTTAAATTCACAAAACCAAATAACTTATTATAACCAAATACTAACCATCATAGGCATCACATTTACTTATCATGAATAATCAAATGAACCAAGAGATACAACCATGCTATATCATGAAGTAATAACTGAATATGTATTATTTCAATTAACTTGTACAAAATTATAGAATACATCTCTCTTACATATATGAGATACATCATTTCAGTATGCAAATACATTCAAGTACAAAAACACTTCCTTGATACAAGTGAGGAGTGCCCAACATAAGATACATGATGCAAGATAAAGATACAATACATTTACAAGTACGATGAGCATTCTCTCAAGAGAAGATGCAGTGCAAAAGTCAATGGATCAGATGAAGACGCCACATCACGTACATGAAGGGAACCCAATGGAGAACATAACATGTTACACCCAACCACATGAACCCAAAGGTTCACCCCCCGTGCTAGGAGGTAACAAAGGGTCCCACCATAACTAATAGATAAGGAAAAAACATGACAAGGCTGACACAACTCATGAGCACAAGAACAATGACAACAAACAACAATGACTCTACTTCTAGAGGCACATAGATACTCAAGATAAAATAACAAGGAAACTAATGGTTGTTGTAGGAGAAATGTCATCACATAATTGGACATAGGTTATCCAGGTAGTTTTTCCTAGGCCTCAGCCTCCATCCTAAGTTCTCCTAGTAGGCTCTATCGAACTTTGACCACTCATGCCAACTATGCAGAATTGAACTACCTCTCATGGAGATGAAGTAATTGATTATGCCATTCCAGGCCTTCCCGTCTCACCTCAAGCCTAAACGAGCACTTGAGGTTGAGCGAGGTACAAACTTATCTTGTTTAATGTTTGAGCTACCCATGCCCCCTAGTTTATTTTAATGTTATCACTTCTTAACAAACCTCCACATGGGTTATCTAGGTGCCCCTTTGTGCACCAACCCCCATTGGAAGCCACCCCCTCCTAACCACATAAACTAGAATGAAACCACTTGCTCAACACACATACTCAAGCAAATCTCAAGCAAGGCATCAATCCTTCCTACTCACAAAGTCCATTAATCACATGACAATATTACATGCAAGGTGAACGACCATTGAAATCATAATCATGACCCAACTTTTCCCAAATCAAATCAAATATTTAAATCCATCAAGTGTAAATCATCCTAGCCTCTGGAAGACTCAAGATCCCCTTCACAAGTTAACATAGAAAGAACAAACTTCATAGTCCACTTTCACAACATACTCATACACATAAATCATCTCAATATAACAACTCAAATAACAAACTAGATTCAGAAATGGTTTACTAGAAGCTCACTAAAATGGTATTCCATTAATACTCTAGACATAATTCCTTCATTCAATATTAATTTATATTCATATACTAATTCTCACTAAGCTAATCACCAATAAATCAAACTGGTTTAGAATAATATTTTACCTATTTTCACTTAAGTTTCAACTTAAGACAGCAAATTAAATTTTATTCCTATATACCTATATATCCATACATATATGACTTTATCTAAAGGTTAAAGCATATAGACTTACAAAACTCCTAAAATAATAAAGTAAATTCATATACTTATCCATATACACATATTTATATTTAGATGTTTCTAAATTTAATATATAATATATTTGTATTCTTATTAAATCATATCTCACAAGAATCAAAGGTGAATCGCATGGTTCAGATATTTAATTGACAAGAAGGGGCCAAAATTTGTCTTACACTATGTATATAGTTATACTCATCAAATAAAATTCAGATTCTAAGTTTGCAAAGGTGGATCAAATACATAAATGTTTGGACAACAGGAAGTAGCTAGTTTGGCTTACACGTGCAACACACCAAATTTGGCAACTAAGACTACCTACAGCCATGGCGCTCATGTGCAAGTCTAATTCTTATAAGAGACTGAACTACGTGTTAACTGTAGTTATCTGATGAAGACATAATATTTCAAATCTCACTGGGATCTACATTTAAGTGTTATAGATTTTATAGTGAATAACTTTTAATTGAATGGCAAGTTAGTTATAGTGACAGCCAAATTACTCATTGTAGTTAAACATTTAATAAGAAGTTTATCAATCTTCATACTAGCTGACTAAAGA
This sequence comes from Sequoia sempervirens, assembly GCA_007258455.2. NCBI lineage: Eukaryota > Viridiplantae > Streptophyta > Pinopsida > Cupressales > Cupressaceae > Sequoia > Sequoia sempervirens. Next base: position 204,728,987 of record VDFB02000002.1, on the reverse strand, counting down.
GATAATAAATATCTCATTACCATCAGTTAACAAGAGACTTATTCACACAATGACTCAACAAGGCTAAATCCACCTAACTCAACAACACTAAAATTTGAATGGAATGTTAGTTTGATGCCTACAACATAGCTCAATTCAACAGAGAGTGAAGGAATTAAGTTTAACAGAATCTAAAGTGTGTATCAAGGAATGATGGAGATGATGTAATCAGCTTACTCAACAAATTATAAAGTTTACATCTTACCAACTTAACAATTTCAGCAACCAAAATCAGCATGACTAGATGGTTGTTGATGTGTTTTTTATGCACTTCTCAACACTGGCAGTGCATAGGTGCACTACCTCTCTTGAAAGAAAATCTTCCATAATCAAATTGCAGAACACTATCCCAAGGTCTCTGATGTCAGGTCTTGACAGTGCTTGGAATATCTTGATTGTTTGATGTGATTTGTTGGAACCACAAGGCGGTCTTACGGATGAGTTACAAAGTGGGGAAGTTGGATTTGCAAATGCAGTTTCAAAGTGCTGGAAGTGAATGAACAGTGGATGTCCACTCAAAACAACAAGCTAAAACTCATCAAGTTCATCTGATTTAGCTTCATGGTGATGCTTTGGATCCTACTCTAAGCAAGAATTAAAAGAAATAGCAAAAGGAAAAGGGTTAAGAAAGTTGTTCTAATCCTAAGCTATGAATGAATAGTAACAATGGTGGCTGCTACAATAGAGAAACTCCCTAAACTAGATTTTTCTTGGCCAAGAGGAACCTACAGTTACACAAAACTAGTGCAATCTTCTAAGGACTGTAGATTTTCATATTACATACACACATCATGTACATGCAATCGAACTAAGTTGCAACAATAAAGGAAGGAGGCTCAGACTAGCTTTGCAAAGTGATTCATCATTAATGAACCACAAAAAGCATGAGCTGGAAATTGATCAAATACTAAAACAACAATCACCACCACCACTTCCATTCAAGAAACTAACACCTAAACTAATAGGGAAGTTGAACCATGCATACATAAAGAGAAAAATCAAAAGGAACACCCATAAATCATGCAATGCTACTTTCTATTGCTGCAGAATGTCTTTGCATCAATTCTCCAACCCTTACAAATGAGGGGCAAGCCCCTATTTATAGTTTTCCAAAGCCCAAATGAATAGATAGGATTAATTCACAATGAGTGGCCCAGATTTGATTTACATTAAGGTTTCGCCCCACCCCCCAATATTCAGCAATTAAAAATACATTCCTTGTCTTCTCCCTATTTTGTCATCTAGTGCTCAGGTGCTATAGCAATTTCGTCATTGAGTTGATTGCCCTTTTACTATAGCCAAAATTGCCTAAAAGGTTCCTTCTTACTTGATGTGTTTGTAGTGTTCTTTCATTGGATCAAATGGGCCCATTGACAATTGGCATCAATGGATTGGTTGCCCCTGATTCAGGTGGATATCTCCCTTATGCTTTCTTTAAGGCCACCCCCTTACATTTTTGTCCTTGACTTCCTTGGAACATGCCTTCTTCTAACATCGACCCTGTTGGTGGGTGCTAGCGGGAGAGGCGAACATGAAATGAATGGTAATAGGAGCTATATGCTTTTCCTTGTTCAACTTTCTCAATGGGTTTTCTGATGGACCCGTAGTAGAATTCTTGAATCCTGTAGAGATGAAGTGTCGTAAGTGCTTTCATACACAAATCAAAGAAAACATTAGTCAAATTTTGCAAAATCCTTGTTGGGTCCATCCATGCATAATCAAAAGATCATAATATTCATATTTGGAGCTCATTTGGACCATAAACATTAATGCGGGCCCAAGGGGGCGGGCAACGAACAAGGGACAACAAACCGAAAGGGAAGTTCCCAGACCTCACAAAACTTAGTAAAACCAAGATTTTTCAATTATAGTGCATGGGAAAAGGGGAAGGAAGAGTGCGCAAAAAAACTTCCTTAAGATTTGACTCATTTGACAAAAATTGGAAGCTCAAAATGGCCATAGAGGGATGGAGTCTCAGAAATGGCCACAGAGGGGCTGGGCTTCGGAGGCCGGGTCATCAGGGTTCCACGAATGTTCAAAAGGGCCATGGAGGGAAGGAGTCTCAGAAATGGCCATGGAGGGGCCGGGTCGCCAGGGCTCCACAAATGTTCAAAATGGCCATGGAGGGACGAAGTCTCAGAAATGGCCACAGAGGCGTGGAGTCTCAGAAATGGCCACAAAGGGGCCAGGTCCCAGAGGCTAGGTCGCCGAGGCTCCACGAATGTTCAAAATGACCATAGAGGGACGAAGTCCCAGAAACGGCCATGGCGGGGCCGGGTCGCCAGGGCTCCATGGATGTTCAAAATGGCCATGGAGGGATGGAGTCCCAGAAATGGCCATGGAGGGGCCAGGCTTCAGAGGTCGGGTCGTCGGGGCTCCACAGATGTTCAAAACAATCGCGGAGGGACAGGGTCCTAGAGGTCGGGTCGCTGGGGCTCCAAGGATGTTCAAAATAGCCACAGAGGGACGAAGTCCTAGAAACGGCCAGGGAGGGGTTGGGCTCCGGAGGCTAGGTCGTCGAGGCTCCACAGATGTTCAAAATGGCCACGGAGGGACGAGGTCCTAGAGGCTCGGTCGCCGGGGCTCCACAGATGTTCAAAATGGCCACAGAGAGACAGATTCCCAGAGGCTAGGTCATCGGGGCTCCATGGATGTTCAAAATGGCCATGGAGGGATAGAGTCCTAGAAATAGCCACAGAGGGGCCGAGCTCTGGAGGCTGGGTCGCCAGAGCTCCACTGATGTTCCAAAATAGCAAAAGAAGGACGGAGTTTTGAAACCCTTGAAACTTAACGAAACGTTGATGAAACCTTGGTAGTTCACTTAGGCACCACAAACACATCCAAAATCCACCAAAAAGTTATCCTGAAAGTCAAAAATGTGGAAACTGAACTGGCAATGGTCCATGGATGTTACCAAAATAGCCAAAGAGGGAGGGAGTTCTAGAGGGAAAGTTCTAAAACCACCGAAACTTAACAGAATATTGACAAAACTTTGGTAGTTCACTTAGGCACCACAAACACATCCCAAATCCACCAAAAAGTTGTCCCCAAAGTCAAAAATGTACAAAAAAGAAAATCAAGTGATCGGGTACCAAGTCAGCAGGAATAGACAAAGGGAAAAAAAGGGACGGGGGACTTTATTTTTCCCTAGATTTGAATATCCCAAGTAGGTGAATTTGGTAAGAGGAATTTGATCGTTTGAAGGCACATGACCAATTTGGGCTTGGAAAATGGGGCACACAAAACAAGATAGGAGCAAAGCAGCTTATCGGGAGTTGAAAAAAGGGGGGTCCTTGCCTACGATGGGGCGTGTGTGCAAAACATGCACAACAAATGGTGACTCGCTAGGGAAATGCTCCAAAGCATTTTGATGACAAACTAGAATCACAAACCCAGAATCTTTGGTTTTGACCTTCATGCTAGGGAAAAAAAACTAGATGCTCAACCAAAGGATCAAAACCACTAGCCAACCCAACCTTTAGTATGCTAAAAATCCAAGTGTGTGCAGTTGCGTTAATTCTCATCCTTTAGTTGCTATAGGAACCCAAGCTCTGTCAAGTTAAGCTATGTAGTTTATTCTAACTCCAAAAGCATTTGTGACATTGCCTCGTTGCCAGTTAGACATCTATAGCCCCGACGAGGTTGTCATTGTGATTCCCCTGAACATTGCTCTACTACCGGTTGGGTGTCCATAGCCCCGGTAGAGTTGCTCGGATACCCCTAAAAAGTTGAATTTTCTCTTTCTTTTAATTTTCAATGTTTTCTTTCTTTCTTTTCTCTTTTCAACTCTTTTATTTCAACCCACAAGCATTGAAGCTCACGCTTAGGGCTGGGAATCATAGTGGTGCTAGAGCAGAATTTTAGATTTTTCACTTAACTAGACTTCACAAAAGGCCTTACAGTGACTGTTGGATTCTTAAGATGTGTAAGGGCTGTAAGATTTTAGAATATGTTAGAGTTGAACTAAACCAACAACTTATCCTCTTTGAATCAAACACCCAGATCACTCGACACTAACAGAAGACCTTCACCATCCACTCTAAAGACTTGATTAGAGTTTGACAAAGAAATACGTAGAACAACCCCAGGTGATAAGTATGGTTGTTGTGCACACAGATGTGCCTAGCTAAAAGTAGAGGGACCCAAAGCAAAGCAGCAACAAAGTGAAAGGAAACAAAAAGCAAACAACCTATATCAAACAAACTACCTAAGGAAAGCAGGAAAGTGGAGTATTTACAAGAAACCTACACTACTCAAAACGGGCTATGTACAAAGATATTTACAAAGTACTATGTTCAAGCAAGGCAATCCAACATTAATGTTCATTGGATTTTCCAATGCATGCACAAGCAAATGGGTGATCGTTATTATTCTTAACCATGCAAACTTATCTTTATATTCAGAAAAAGGAAGTTCAACATTGCAACACTCAAGTTCAATCACATCATCATGAAAAATCAGCAATTGAGGAGGCTTGTTGAACCCATGGTTAATCCATAAACATGTTCATTTTCCCTCCTTCCCATAATCAAAATAATAAATGCAGCTATGAGAAATAATAGGGGCAAGGAGGGTAGAACCTGGACGTCATCACATGGAGGTGGCAGCGTTGGATAGTTGAGAACAAGCACTACGTCGTTAATAGGTGCATTGGCAGCCTCAGGCGGGTGCGGTGGAGGGTACAACACTTCGGACATTAAGCTTGCATAAGGTTGGGAGGACAGGGTAGCAAAAAACTCTTCCAATCTACCAATGGGACCTACAACCCCAGTTGGCAGTTCTTCAAAAAGAAAGACTTCTCCACATTGATCATCTGCAAACTTGGGATCCACTCGGTTGTTGTCCTCAAGAGGCAGTATGTTATCTTGTCTCCTTCTCCAAGTATGAACCTCCTTTTTATGATGTAATGTCATGGGATAATGACATGGAGAAATCTGTCCTATTGCAGCTCCCTGAATGTGAAGGCGGATCAACAAAGATCATGGTGGAAGGGCTCCAAGTTGCATCTTGTAGTTGGTCAATTCTATCATACTTGTTGGAAGCCATCAAAACATGCCCACTTTTGTCTTCTTCCCTTTGCTATTCATTCATCTCATTATGATATTCACTTGTTTCCTCTTGCTCACTATCACTGTAAATGGAGAAGGAGCTCCTCTCCCAATCTGGGAACTCTAGTGCATCACTATTCGGGGGCTCAAGGAGTATGTATTCATCGCTACCATCTTCTGGGATGTGCTCTTCCTCGACATGAGCATACCTTCATAGTGCAGCTCCCAATGGAAAGAATTCATCAATTGATGGCACCTCATCAAGGAGACCAAAGTCTACTACACAATTTCCCTCCAAAGACTCACCAAAAATCCTATCGTCCATGGCACACAACTGCTCTTCAAGAGGAAGAACTTCTTGGTGACTGGTGGACAACATTCCCACTTGATCTACTTCATCACTCAGAAGTTTGAGACTGTATTACTGTCCTTCTTCTATTGCTGCCCCAACATCCTCTTGAGGCCTACCTTTAGCTGAGTCATCACTCAGTTCAGGCTCTTGGTCTTCACGTTCCATCCTTGAAGCAATTGCAGGGAGTGGTATGCTTGGCTACCTCACTTGTCCTTTGACTTGCTTAATAGCTTCTTTACATAGCTCGCATGCAAACTTAGAGTGTGATGAATCATGAAGTCTGCACCAATTTGGTAGCAACAACACCTCCAAATCCACTTGAAATCTTAATTCAGACCAATCCTTTGCTAATCTGGAGATGAGTTGTTCATATCTTTTTGCTACTAGGTCATCATCATCACTTGAAAAAGAAGCTTGATGGTAGACAGCCATGGCAAGTGGTTGTTCCCACTCCTTCGAACTTGCATTTTTAGATTCTCGATCACTCTCGTCTATGAAGGAGAGGTCTTCCAATCTGATTTCACTTATGTCTTTGTCATCATTTTCTATTTTTGCAAGGTTGTCATCCATTTCCTCTTTCCAATTTTCACAATTTGATTTGGTTGTCCTAACATCCACCGTTGAAGACTTCATTGGTTCATCATCACCTATTAATTTCTCTTCTTCTGGAGTGGAGGACTACCTTTGATTGGTGGAGGGAAGACCTTCTAAATTAGTTTCAGTTAGATTTTCACCAAGGCACCTTGTTGTCCTAGTGAAATTTGCTTCTTGCTTTTGGTTTTCAACTTTGATGTTTGCTACTCCAACATCAACTTGTAGTATCAAATTTCTTGGTTCATCCTTACTTTGATTTCCTCCAAATGTTGACAGTTGTTCTGCCTCATTGGATAACTTGTCTTCATTGGGAGTTGGCTACTCCAACTTGTTCGAACAACCCTTGGCTTGAATGATGATGTTTGTGCATGACAAGCAAGTGAATTCAGAGTGGGGTGTATTGTGAAATCTGCATCAACTCACCATTAGTATTTCCTCCAATCTTGGTTCTTCTTTGATGTTCAAATGTTCCTGGATCAGCTCCTTGAACCCCTTGGCTGCCATGGTTTTCAATTCTTCCCCTAGGTCTGCAAGGGCTAAAGGTAGATAGATTTCCCAGAAGGGGATTTCTCCTTGCAAGACCTTTCCAATTCTACTCAAGAAATTCAGACATCCCAATTCGTTGTAACTGCAAGTGCGATAGATCCAACATCTATCCGCCAATGCAAATTGCTACAATGGATTTTTCAGTCTCTTATTCAAATTTGCATGCAGCTAAGTGATGTCAATTTGTGCATGCTGCTCCATTTTGACTCAGCTTCTTTTGCCTTCAGAATTTTCTAATTTTTAGCATTAAAAGAGATCTCCTTATCTCAGATTTCTTTTTAGAAAGTACTCTTTTCAATTTCCAACTTTTAGCTTTGTAGCCTCAACATGTCATGCCCTCCTTCTAGCGCCAGTTCTGTTGATGTGTTTTTTATGCACTTCTCAACACAGGCAGTGCGTAGGTGCACTACCTCTCTTGAAAGACAATCTTCCACAATCAAATTGCAGAACACTATCCCAAGGTCTCTAATGTTAGGTCTTGATAGTGCTTGGAATATCTCAGCTCTTTGATGTGATTTGCTAGAATCACAAGGTGGTCTTAAGGATGAGTTACAAAGCGGGGAAGTTGGATTTGCAAATGCAGTTTCAAAGTGTTGGAAGTGAATGAACACTGGCTGTCCACTCAAAACAAGAAGCTAAAACTCATCAAGTTCATCTGATTTAGCTTCATGGTGATGCTTTGGATCCTACTCTAACCAAGGATTAAAAGAAATAGCAAAATGAGAACGGTTAAGAAAGTTCTAATCCTAAGCTATGAATGAACACTAACAATAGTGGTTGCTATAGTAGACAAAATCCCTAAACTAGGTTTTGCTTTGCCAAGAGGAACCTACAGTTACACAAAACCAGTGCAATCTTCTAAGGACTGTAGTTTTCATATTACATACACACATCATGTACATGCAATCGAACTAAGTTGCAGCAATAAAGGAAGGAGGCTCAGACTAGCTTTGCAAAGTGATTCATCATCAATGAACCACAAAAAGCATGACCTAGAAATTCATCAAATACTAAAACAACAATCACCACCACCACTTCCATTCAAGAAACTAACACCTAAACTAATAGGGAAGTTGAACCATGCATACATAAAGAGAAAAATCAAAAGGAACACCCATAAATCATGCAATGCTACTTTCTATTGTTGCAGAATGTCTTTACATCAATTCTCCAACCCTTACAAATGAGGGGCAAGCCCCTATTTATAGTTTTCCAAATCCCAAATGAATGGCTAGGATTAATTCACAATGAGTGGCCCAAATTTGATTTACATTAGGGTTTCACCCACACCCCCAATATTCAGCAATTAAAAATACATTCCTTGTTTTTTCCCTATTTTTTTATCTAGTGCTCAAGTGTTGTAGCAATTTCGTCATTTAGCTTATTGCCCTTTTACTATAGCTGAAACTGCCTAAAATTTTCCTTCTTACTTGATGTGTTTGTAGTGTTCTTTCATTGGATCAAATGGGCCCATTGACGACTAGCATCAATGGATTGGGTTCCCCTGATTTGGGCGGATAGCTCCCTTATGCTTTCTTCAAGGCCACCCCCTTGCATTTTTTTCCTTGACTTCCTTGGCACATGCCTTCTTCTAACACTGACCCTATTGGTAGGTGCTAGCGGGAGAGACAAACATGAAATGAATGGTGACAGGAGCTATGCACTTTTCCTTGTTCAACTTTCTCAATGGGTCTCCTGATAGACCTGCAGTAGACTTCTTGAATCCTGCATACATGAAGTGTCGTAAGTGCTTTCATACACAAATCAAAGAAAACATTAGTCAAATTTTGTAAAATCCTTGTTGGATCCATCCATGCATAATCAAAAGATCATAATATTCATATTTGGAGCTCATTTGGACCATAAACATTAATGCGGGCCCAAGGGGGTGGGCAGCGAACAAGGGACAACAAACCAGAAGGGAAGTTCTCAAACATCACAAAACTTAGCAAAACCAATATTTTTCAATTATAGCACATGGGAAAAGGGGAAGGAAGAGTTCCCAGAAAAAATTCCATAAGATTTGACTCATTTAACAAAAATTGGAAGCTCAAAATGGCCACAGAGGGACGGAGTCCCGAAAATGGCCACAGAGGGGCTGGGCTCCGAAGGTTGGGTCGCAGGGGTTCCACGGATGTTCAAAATGGCCATGGAGGGATGGAGTCCTAGAAACAGCCATGTAGGGGCCAGGCTCTAGAGGCCAGGTCGCTAAAGAAGGATGGAGTTTTGAAACCCTTGAAACTTAACAGAATGTTGACGAAACCTTGGCAGTTCACTTAGGCACCACAAACACATCCTAAATCCACCAAAAAGTTATCCCCAAAGTCAAAAATGTGGAAACTGGACTAGTAGGGGTCCACAGATGTTTCCAAAACAACCAAAGAGGGAGGGAGTTCTGGAGGGAAAGTTCTGAAACCACCAAAACTTAACGAAATGTTGATGAAACTTTGGCAGTTCACTTAGGCACCACAAACACATCCCAAATCCACCACAAAGTTCTCCCCAAAGTCAAAAATGTACAAAAAAGTGAATTGAGCGATCGAGGACCAAGTCAGCAGGAACAAGACAAAGGGCTGAAAAGGGATGGGGGACTTTATTTCTCCCCAGATTTGAATATCCCAAGTAGGTGAATTTTGTAAGGCAAATTTGATCGTTTGAAGGCACATGACCAATTTGGGCTTGGAAAATGGGGCACACAAAACAAGACAAGAGCAAAGCAACCCGTCGGGAGCAAAAAAAGGGGGGTCCCTGCCTATGGTGGGGTGTGTGTACAAAACATGCACAACAATGGTCTTTTAAAGAAGGCACAACAAACTATGAGTGACTATTTATTGTGCCCAATCAACTGGGCAATGGTTTCCAAACTTCATATTGTGCATGATTTGAAAAGTTTTATGTGATAACATCAACGCAAAATAGATAATATTCGATGAAAGAGTCTAAAAACTGTTAGAAAGTAAAAGCTATATTGAGACTCTACACAAACACCCCCATACACCTGTCATAAATTAAGGCTTCGGTTCGTAAATAAGCAAGATTCCCGTTGCTAGTTTCCTATTATGAAATGCACATAATATTCTATAGAAACCAAGGTATAAAGGTGTTACCACCAAGTGCAGGAAATTTACAATAAATTAAAAATGTATATATTTTATACTATGAGACTCATACAGAATTCACAGAACCAATGGCGATATAAGGGAAGATATGTAATAAATTTCATCAAGCTTGGGAAACAAACGATGTCAACTTTATTAAAGCTTCATAATAGCTCAAAATCTTAGACCATCGATTAAACTAAGGTCATGGCAGAGTAATTTTCCCAAAACTAAAGCAAAGATTGAATACTACAGGGTGATTCCCATACAAAATATCGTTTTGATTTCAAACACAACAAAACATGAAACTTTATGAAGATTGAAGGAAATCATAAAACTATTGGCTTCGAAGATTAATTATTGGCTCTCAATATTAATTATTCATTGCAAAATAAAGCTAAGAAAGGGGTTTCTTTAGAAAAGAACCTAGATTATTTGAATATCTGAGCTGCAAGAGATACCAGTTGGGTATTAGCTCCAGACCAAGCTTTCCAACTTTTCAACCATAGATTCTAGCTCCTTTTAGCCAACACCTCCACAAAAATTCTCTACAAGAATACCAAAACCCCCAAGAACTAGAGAAGAAAATTTCATGGAAAGAATACCCGATTCCATTTTTTTTCCTCCGAGAGCAACAAAACCAATTTCCCCTGTGGAGTTAACTCCACTCTTCTTATTTAATTTTCGTAACTAATTTTATTCCTCCACTCACTTCAAATTTCCATTCTTTTTCCACTTTTTTAAAATTTACCTTCCATTTAATTTTGTACACATTACACCATTTATTTATTAATTTTATTAAATTATCTTTCATATAACTTTTATCCCTTCTAAAATTTCCTTACAAAGAGTCAAATAAACATTCACAAATTTAATAATAAATATATATTTATATATATATATCTATTATTATAAATAACTATCTAGAAATTAAATCTTGATTTATTAATATTATTATATACCATGCTGGTTTTAAATTTGTATTCTTTAAGTGAATTAGAATTTTATATCATTAACCAAGCCTTCAAATTTGACATTCAAAATAAAATGAAATAATCAAACCAAGCACAAGACTCCAAGTTCATTCAACAAGTAACAATCGAAAACATGACGAAGGTTAAACAACCAAATGGAAACGAAACGATACCAAAAGACCTTACTGATGGGGTGAAACAACAAAGATTCATCCTTGAAAATGATGATGGCTTGAAGTGGGGGACATAGTGTACCTCTGAACAACAACTCTATTGGGCTCTGACACACTCAGAACTGATAATTAGGTGGATTCGATGCCCTATACCTGCAACTTGCAACAGAACAAAGGGTTGAACATATGCAATAATAAATAATCAATCACACCGTGATGGGGAAATCATAGAGTTGCAGGGCATTTGCAAGCGAGTTATGCAACCCTCTCCCCATCACTGAAACATAACAACTAATATAAAAACATGATATGCATACATTAACAATAAATAACATCATCATATCCATGATACTAAACTGAGAAATCAACTAATCCACTATACATGATATAATAAGAACATCAAATATCACAATGAAATCATTATCATTAAGCTAAGTAAGCATCATAATGTTATCAAACCATCACCATATCAAATCATCAAAATATCACCATGTCTGAATAATATCCATCAGATTCATAATGTCTGTCAAGTAGTAACATAGGGTCTAATAAACACATCATAAAATCTAGATGCAATCTAAGAAACTATCCAAACATAAGCAAACTGAGGGGGCATCACATCCTCCCCCCTAGGCTAGGCTTACTCCTAGAAGCTTGTAAATAGATACAAATATAACTCCCTCATCCTGAAAGCTTCCTCCCAGGTAGCCGAAGCCTCATCGTTCGGATCCCACTAGATCCTAACCTACTCTATGACCCATCCTTTGAGTGTGAGTCTCCTATGTTGAGTGATTCCTATGGGCTCTAAAGCCAGTTTCCTATCCTCTACCTATAATGTATTCCAATTGAGGATATCAGATATATAAAGATAATATGGTCTAAGTAATGAAATGTGAAATACATCATGTATGTATGAGAGATTGGGAAGAAAAGAAAGATGGTATGCTACATGACCAATCCTCTCCAAGATCTCAAAACGTCCAACAAATCGCAGTGTGAGCTTAGAGCCTTCTCCATAATGGATCAAACTCTTTCATAGTCACACACATAGGAAAACCTGATCACCAACTGAGAACTGATGATCCACCCTATGAGCATCGACATATTTCTTTTGTCTATCTTGAGCTGCCACTAAATGCTCCCTAATCCAAACCACCTGTTGCTCCATCTCCTAAAGCATCTTTGGACCCAACAAAACCCTATCCTCCAAATGGTCCCAACTCAACGGGGTCCGACACGGATGGCCATACAACACCCGAAAAGGAGGCATGCCAATAGAACTGTGATAACTATTATTATATTCAAATTCTACCAGGTATAGATAGTCCTCCCATCATGTCTTCTGATCCATGACGTAAATCTAAAACATGTCCTCTAGGATAGATGGTTGACCCTCTCAGTCTACCCATTCATCTCTGGGTGATAAGCTGAACGGAAGTTCAACTGAGTCCCCAAAGCATGCCGTAGGGACATCCAAAGTGCTAAGGAAAACACGGGATCTCTATTTGATATAATCTGATGAGGAATACCATGTAATCTAACAATGTCCTCCATGAACACTCTATCCAATGATGAAGCATTATAAGAGGAATGGGAAAGAGAGAACTGTGCCACCTTCATCAACCTATCCATAGTGACCATAATGGCATCATGTTGATGTGAAGAAATGGGCAACCCAACAATGAAATCTAAGGAGATAATGTCCCATTTCCACTCTGGAACCAAATGAGGCTGCAAAAGTCTTGCAGGATGTTGGTGTTTATCCTTCACTCTCTGACACTCAAGACACCTCAACAAAAAATTAGTAATATCTCTCCTCAAACTGGCCCAAAAGTATAGCTGTTGAAGATCAAAATGCATCTTTTTAACACTAGGATGGGTTGAATATAGTGCCTGATGCACCTTTGACATAATCAAAGTGCAAAGATCCCCAATAGATGGTACATAAATATGACCCATATTCCTCAAAAGACCATCTAACTATAGGGAATATCCTTCATACATTCCCTCTAAATCTCTACTTGACTCCACCTCAACTCTCACCTCCTAATACCAACCATTTGAAGGCAGAGTTGAAAGTATCTAATTCCTCAAATCCACACCAAGAGTCGTTGTTGATAACTCATGTCTATGTCTACTAAGTACATCTACAACTACATTATCCTTTCCCTAAATGAACTTCACCTCAAAATCATATTCACATAGAAAATCCATCCATCATCCTTGCTTGACATTTAGATTAGGCTATGTAAAGATGTACTGCAAACTACAGTGATCAGTGTGCAGCTCAAATTTATGCCCCAAAAGGAAGTTCCTCACCTCATCAAAGCATGCACTACTATAGCTAACTCAAGATCGTGTGTATGGTAGTTCAATTCATGATCCTTGAGTTTGTGAGACTCATAGGCAATCATGTGTCCCTCCTGGATCATCACAGCTCCTATACCTCCAAGGAAGCATCTATACACACTATAAAATATCCAGAAGAGTCAGGAACAACTAAAATAGGAGTGTTGGTCAATCTCTCCTTAAGAGTCTGAAAAGTTGCTTTGCACTATTCTGACCAAACAAATCTCTTCCCTTTCCTTTGAAGAGAAGTAATGGGGTGTTCTATCCTTAAAAAACCCTATACGAATTTCCTGTAGTAACCTACCAACCCCATAAAACTATGAACCTCTGACACATTAGTAGGTGTAGGCTAATCAATGATAGCTTGGATCTTTGCAAGATCCACGACAATACCCTCACCAGAAATAACATGTCCAAGATATTTCACCTTTGTCTTGAAGAACTCACACTTTGAAAAGTTAGCATATAGCTGATTCTCTCTCAAACACTGTAGTACCTATCTCAAGTGATCCTCCTGCTCCTCCATGGTCCTGGAATAGATCAATATATCATCTAGAAACACCAAGTAAAACTGATCTTGGGAGGTGTTAAACACACCATTCATCAAACTCATAAACACCAATGGCGCATTTGTTAACATGAACAACACCACTATGAACTCGTAGTATTCGTAGCGAGTACGAAATGCGGTCTTATGTATATCTGCCTCAAAGATGTGCAACTGGTGATAACCTGATTTGAGATCAATCTTCAATAATACCCTAGAACCCTTAATTTGATCAAATAAGTCATATATCCTCAACAACGGATATTTATTCCTTATTGTCACCTTGTTCAACTGTTGGTAATCTATGCATAATCGAAGGGACCCATCCTTCTTCTTAACAAAAATTACTGGTGCTCCCCAAGGAGAAACACTAGGACGAATAAATCCCTTCTCTAATAACTCCTTAAGCTATAATAGGAGCTCCTTAAGCTCTTGAGTGGTCATCCAATAAGGAGCTTGTGAAATGGGCTCAGCTCCAAGCACAAGATCAATCTTAAAGTTGATGTCATGCTTAGGTGGCATCCTAGGAATTTCACTTGGAAACACATCAGAATACTGTCTAAGAATGGGATGACTATCAAGTGACACCTCCTCCTGACTCTCTCCTAACTCCAAATCATTGACTATCACTGCAAATAACAAACCTATCACATACACCTCCTCAACTACATAGTTGAGATCATCCTCAAATAAATAGGTCTCTAAATCCCAACTACTTCGACCTCACTACTGGAATCATCAACACAATTCACCAACTTGCGACGATAATCTATGACTGCTTTGTGCGCCTCTAACTAATCCATACCTAATACCACATTGTAAGAACCAAGAGGAATGATACAAAGATCAACTATGGTGTCAAGAGATCCAATCTTCAAACTACAACCACAGACAAGAGACTCCATTGTGACCTTAGCACTGGAAGCTAACTCAACTTGCCACCTATTGTCTTACTTCACTGCCACTAGTCCACATCACACTACTACAAAAGGAGAAATAAAGAAGTTCAAAGCACCAGAATCAAAAGTATAGAAACTTTACCACCCTATAACACACCTAATGTCTCAACCACCATTCCTTGGTGCTTAGCCTAGTGGTTGTCAACCACAACAAAAACCATATGTGATCTACCAACATCCCCAACTATCGATTCTAAAACTACAAAAAAATCTAGTAGTGCCCTTTTGAGGACATTGATGAGCAATATGACCATGTTGTCCACATGAGAAGCACCCTGTACCTCTTCCAAAACCTCTACTACTAGGTGTTGCACTAGACTATTGAACACTGCCCCTGTTAATTGTAGACTATGAACTTGAGGTTGGCTGATCAAAGTGGTAACGTTTCATTCGCCTCCAATTCCTGTCTCTCCTAGGCTGAGATCTATCCTCCTGATGAGATCAAGAATTCTTATGTTTAGACTGTGAAGGCTATTGTTGTTGCTATTGGCCACCCTTAGAGGGTGCTTGCTGACTCCTAGATGGACCCACTGGATATGACTGACCACAACATTAATTGAACCCTATCGGAGGTGCACTGCCAATGTGAACCCCCATCTATCCACCTAAGGCCATAGCTAGATTCTCCTCAACAATCTGAGCCTTTCCACAACTACCTCCATTTTTTTCAGCTCAAACACATGAACTCCACCACTAATGTGGGAATTTAAGCCCTTGATGGATTGTTGTACCTACATGCCCTCATCTCCAATGCTAGCGTACTACTTAAGTTCATATAATTTCTACTCATACTATTCCACTGACATTGCCAACTATCTAAGCTCATGAAACTCATCTGCTCAACATTTCCACCAATGGTCAAATAAGAATTAGGCTCTAAATCACTCAAGGAAGATCTCCCAAGACATTGAGTCTATATCTAGATGGAGGTTCTACTCCACAACTCGCCACCATGTGGAAGAAAACCCTCAGAGATGCATAATGGTGCATTTGGTCTTGGTATTGCTTCCATAAGGGTGCATAGAAAAATATCGATTTAGATTGATAAGTCAAATCTTTGCCTCTAATCCACTGCATGACCCATCAAACGTCAGAGGATGTGCTCGAAGAAGGTCCCTAATGTGACCAACTAAAATGGCATCCTGCTCAATAGCTAACTCCCTCCTCCTGGGAGATCTCTCTCTCTCTCTAATCACTAATTGCTCACCTTCTTGCCTCAAACCAAGCCAGGAAAGAACCTCCTCTAGTAATTGGCACAACTGTGGGTCCTCCATCCCAAGCTGACCCAAATTTTGTCCTACACCTCCCTGATTGTTCTATGAAATCTAATGCTCCTCACAATCTGACTCATGAGAACTTTGTGGAGGTGAATCTTGGTGATTGGCCCCATGGCCACCACCATGACCTCTACCTTTCCCTTGACCTCTACCCTGTCTCCTAGGCATGATCCTACATAGACAAGTTTAGGGTATTAGATGAGGTCAACAAGGAAAAACTTCAAATTCAACTATACATCTAAGACATCATAATGGGCTAATTGATATACCCATTGTTGAAACTTGATCTCTTATACCATATGTAATGCCTCTATCAAGAACCCTAGGGGACAAATCCTAAATTATGAAAAATAGACAATTTTTTTTCTAAGTGCAATGTTGTGCAAAAGAGAATTGAACATATCCTTAATTATTAACCTACGTCCCCTAGGGTGCACGACTGCATTACTTAAATTCCATTATTTAAATTCAAAAAACTAAATAACTTATTATAACCAAATACTAACCATCATAAGCATCACATTTACTTATCATGAATAATCAAATGAGCCAAGAGATACAACCATGCTATATCATGAAGTAATAATTTAATATGTATTATTTCAATTAACTTGTACAAAATTACAAAATACATCTCTCTTACATATATGAGATACATCATTTTAGTATGCAAATACATTTGTATAGAAACACTTCCTTGATATAAGTGAGGAGTGCCCAACATAAGATACAAAATACAATATAAAGATACAATACATTTACAAGTACAATGATCAATCTCCCAAGAGAAGATGCAGTGTAAAAGTCAATGGATCAGTTGAAGATGCCACATCATGTACATGAAGGGAACCCAATGGAGAACATAACATGTTCCACCCAACCACATGAACCCAAAGGTGCACCCCCCATGCTAAGAGGTAACAAAGGGTCCCATCATAACTGATAGACAAGGACAAAACATGACAAGGCTAAGACAACTCATGAGCACAAGACGAACAATAACAACAAACAACAATGACTATACTTCTAGAGGCACATAGATACTCAAGATAAAATAACAAGTAAGGAAACTCATGGTTGTCATAGGGGAAATGTCAGCACATAATTGGATATAGGTTATCTAGGTAGTTCTTCCTAGGCCCCAACCCCCATCTTGGGTTATCTTGGTAGCCTCTACCGAACTCCAACCCCTCATGCCAACCATGCAGAATCGAACTACTTCTCATAGAATGAAGTAGTCGATTATGCCATTAGAGGCCTTCTCATCTCACCTCAAGCCTAAACGAGCACTTGAGATTGAGCGAGGTATAAACTTATCTTGTTTAATGTTTGAGGTACCCATTCCCTCTAGTTTATTTTAATGTTATTGCTTGTTAACAAACCTCCTCATGGGTTATCTAGGCACCCCTTTGTGTGTCGACCCCCATTGGAAGCCACCCCCCTACTGACCACTGAAAACCATAGAAACTGTAATGAAACCACTTGCACAACACACATACTCAAGAAAATCTCAAGCGAGGCATCAATCCTTCCTTCTCACAAAGTCCATACATCACATGACAATATTATGTGCAAGGTGAATGACCATCAAAACCATAATCATGACCTAGTTTTTCCCAAATCAAATCAAATATATAAAGCCTAAATTTTAATGTGCTAACTCTCATACTAAAACTTTTAAGTTGTATGTTAACCAACTATAAAAGGAATCATCCCTAGAAATTTTGAATACATCACTGGTTGTCTAGGTCATCATATACATTTGATCAATCAATTTTCCAAATTCAATATCTTTCTAACATCTCAACTAGCATTACAAGGTTCAGGAATCCTAATGCAGTCAAAGACCAACACCCTGAATCGAGGTGGTGTTCTTCACAACCACTACACCAATATATCATCTACCCAACATAATAAAAAAATTTCTCATAGGGAAATAAACAAACCCACAAAGTTTTGAAATACAAATCATCAATCATGTATATAAGTGCACTAAAAAATTTTGACAAACCACATTCGGAAAATTATTTTGAATGTGCAAAAAACTTCTATTTCCTCTAAAAACCATAGTAGTAGAAGCTCCCACCTTCATCTACAAGAAAACAAGTGATTCACAATTTTTCTACCAAGAAAACCTTGCTAAATATCAAGTTGAAATATCAGAAAAATCATTACTGAATGTTGGAACTATCTTACAAACAACCTTGTGACAAACCACTTTTTGAAAAATAAACTGAACCAAGAAATGAAATTAGTTTCTTCTAAAAACTTGTACAATGAAAGATCCCATATTCATTTATAAGAATACATGATCACTATATTTATTCTACCAACAGTACCATATAATTTTCGACCCAAAATCTCAAAAATCTCATTTTCGAACACTAGTTTCCTACAACTTCATTGTTGTAACCCCTTCAATATTTCTCTTTCTCTATTCTTGGGCATTTTTTTTGGCCTTCATACTTGGAGCTGTAAATTAATTTTAAAACCACTCCCAATATGGTGTTGAAAACCTCCTACAATGGCTACCTGCAATTCTAGAAAAAAAAACATGCAAGAATGTAACTCCTTGTTGTATGTAATCTCTCCTGCAACATGTCTAGTGCCCAATTAATTTTCCATTAGCACATGGTCATTTTATTTTTAGCCCAATATTAATTTACAACATTAAATATTTTAAATTCCAACTTTGGGGAGTTGGGTTTTTCTAATTTTTATTTTTTTGGATTTTTAAGCACATTAAATGTGTAGCTAACACTACCAAACTATAGATTTTGATCCAATAAATAAAATATTGGTTACAAACATTTGGCTCCAATTCTTTCCCAAAGATAATAGTTAAGCATTAAACTACCCAACCAAATTAATAGATAATTTTTTTTATGCCCACAGTGTCCCCAAATCAGGTGCTAAAAGGTTGCCTGTAGTAAGAAACCACACAAGAAAAGGTAGAATTAAAATAAAATATTTTTGGGGATGCAAGATTTCCTGGTACCCCTAGATGCTCCTGCATCAAATCCATATCTAGATTTAACAACTTTCCAAATGATTATTATTATCATTATCAAGTGCTACATGATTTAAAATCATTGTTGCATGCTATGTATTTTGCATTATCTTTTGCACCCCATTGTAAGCTCAAAGTATCACATTCTACATTTCTAGATTCTAGATTAGCTCTTGTAAGCATGCAAAATTGAAACAAATAATAGAATTAAAATAAAATTTCAAAACTCATTATTCTAATTGAACATGTAAATCTCTAAAAACATGCTAACTTGACATTCTCTTGATCCCACAATAGTGTGTCCCACTTTTTGGCCAAAGTGGAATATCAAAATCAACATCTCTAACTAGATTTTAACTTTCTCACATATAACAACTAATCCATTAAGAATTTGAGGATGATGTGAAACAATGTTTTTGAGATTTTTTGTGTAGATTCTAAATATATATTTGTTAGTTTAAAATATGATTTGTACAAAAATTGTGCATATTTTAATAATTTTTTACAGTTAACAAATTTTTAATTAAGTGATATTTATATCATATTGTATAGCATTATTATCAAAAAAATAAAATTATAAATTATTAAACATACATTAGTAATATCAATATCTAATGTGTAGATATTTTTTCATAATTTTTTGTTCCATATTTTATTTTTTATTAATTTTGGAAGTGAGATTAATTTTTATTTAGATATAGGTTTATTCCACAACACATAATTTGTTTTGTGTATATTTAAACTGACTTTTTATTTTTATTAAAATAAGGATATAAATATCTAGTGTAAGGATATTTCTAAAAAAAACATTTCTCTATTTTTTTTGCTTTTCCTCATATCAACAAATACCTTCATGTTCGGTGAAAAGCATACATTTGCTAGAAATTAAAAATAAAAATGAGAATAAAGCTAAATATATTTAAAATTATACCTTTTGGAAAGCATATATTAAGAGATACATACTTAAAAAATATAGTTTCTAAATTACTTCATTTATTTCCCTAAAAGGTGAAGAAAAATAGGTTCTTAGACAACGTTTTGATTGGTCCTTAGGAGACTTCATTGAGGGTTTGATTCAACACTATGGGGATTCTATCAAGGGGGGTTTTCACCTAAGGTGGTTTGGTCTAATCTAGTTTAATTAAAATCCTTTAAATGGAACCCCTCATGGCATAAATCATTAATAATTTTAAAATATATATGATTTCAAGAAAAAAAATGAGGATGTCACATAAGTGGCACAAATTATCATGGTAGCACATGTCATGTATTTTCTACCCAAGACCTCAAATACAAACTCCAACAACATAAATGAAATAAAGGAATTACAAGAAATTGTTCCCAAAATTTGTAAGAAGTTTGATTCATTAACTATTCAACTTTTCTCTATATTACATGGAAATCATTGCCAAAATGAAAATACATCATATACAACCATATGGGTTGTTGGAAAACCTCAAAAATTGGATATGGAGGTCTGATTTACAATAGAAAATAATAGCCACAAATCAAAACTCTTCAATCCACCTTCTTCTTGAAGCATCAACTCCTTGAACTTGCAATTTTTGACTGAGAACCATTGAAGCAATGAACCTGCAATCTTCAAACTTGCAAAAAAATGGATTCTTGGTCTCCTTCTCCAAGAGCTCTAATACCACCAATGCAAAGTGACTTCCCTTACAGTATGAAACTCACCACAACAACAAAGAATTGCACAAAAAAATGCAAGAAGGAAAGATAATATTCAACTATCTTTGAAATCAAATGAGATTACAATATATCAGTGGGCTTGTTGGTTACATAATTTGAAAATATTTAAATTCGCATTCCTCTATGGAATCTAGTTGCATCTTGTTATGACAAACTTCAACTCCTCCTTGCCAACTTGGAACAAAGACAAGGCATCAATATATAGAGGTTTGAGGGAGAGAATGCCACTATTTTGTTTTAAAACAACATGCCAAATACCCCCTTGGAAAAATCCATGCCGCTTTTGAGCATAATTCATAAAATATTAAAAATTATCAAATGCTCGCATGGCCTTCACAGTTGTGTCTACATCATGGCCAATCAATTTTGGTCAATACGGTGCACTTCATTATTCTCTAATGGCTCTAATGGCTCCATGAATGAAAATGCATCAACATGTAAACTTGGGAACCCCAACATGTAAGAGCATGCAAATCATGCAAGTGAACATGCAAGGACATGCATTGATGAGTGGTCCTCACCTTGAAGTGGATGCCTAGGCTAGAATATTCCTCTTGGGATACCTTTGAAACATTTACCATAGTAAACTTCCTCCAAAATTACAATTACAAATCCACATAGGGAAAAATTACATATTTTGGAAATTAAAAATACTTTTTTTTCCCACACATTAGCCCTTATTGAAAATAACAAAAATAATAAACAATATTTTTGGTGATGCAAGATTACTAGTACCCCTAGATGCTCCTAAATCAAACATGTCAGGTAGGAAGTTTGTGAAAATAGGCTCACAAAATGTAGTCCAATAGTAGAATTACTCTTTCAAGTTGAAAGAACTTGTAACATACTATAATACTAAGATGGTACCCTAAATATTTTTCTTTCTTCTTCTTTTCTAGCACTTTGTCAAAATGCTCACCATCTACCTCTAACAAATTTGCATCCTCTTCTTCCTTCCTCAAGTGTGGACTCATGTCCACTAAAAACTATCCTCCACTACCAATAGCTCTCTCCTCTCCTCTTCCAATTACTCATCTCTCTTCTCTCCTCTTTTATGGGATCAATCTCACCACAGATTAACCACTTTCACCAAGTTTCACCTGTAACATCCTCTACAACTTCTACATAAAAATATGTATTGTCCAAACAAAAATAAAAATATATTGCATCCTTATACAAATCTACAATTACTACTCCATGGAAATTAAAATTTTTCATCTGCATACTCTCTTCTTGCTCAACATTCTCTCCTACTCTCACCAAAGAAGGTATATAATCATCACAACTAAATTTAAAATTAAAATTTACCTCATTCTTATTCAATGTCCCAGCATATTTATCCTCATTCTTCACTACATCCATCTTCTCACCTCCAATGACAAGTTTTGTAAACTCCTCTTCATGTTTTTCCATAAACTATCCTTCCAACAACTTGTTGATTCTTTCAATATCTTCTTTCAACAAGAAATCTTCATCTTCACCAATCTAGTTGTCAAATTTTGGACCACTTCTATTCACAATTTCAAATCGTACTTTCTTCATTTGTTGGATTTAATTTTCTATGTCCACTTTCTACTACTTCAACTTGTGCCTCATTTTCCTCTTCACTTGTGTGAGCTTCCCCCACATGTTCATCCTTACATTCAACCCTTACTAAAGGGCTGCAACACTCTTTCTTTTTGCTCTTCTCTTCATTGTCCTCTTTCAAGAGAATTTTCTTCTTCCCATATCATCACTTTCTCATTAACCTTATTTTCCAATAGATTTACTTTAGCTTGGAGATTTTCAAATTATTCATGATGCTTCCTATTTCCCACTTCTTCCCAATATTTTTTGAAAAATGGAATTATCAAGGGTCTCTTCATTCCCATCCCATCTTTCCTTTTGAACACATATTGTGTGGTGAAACCTTTGACAATTCACATCTTATACTCTATAATTTTCATAGCTTCATCTCTCACTATTCAATACTTCTCTCTTATACCTACAACAATCCACATGAGCTCTTCTTCTTCACTGTGCTTACTCTATTCACCCACTAGTCTCAGTGCAAATTGCCTCATGTTCAGTGACCTATTTACACACTTAGGAACACCTAATTTGATACCACTAATTTAAGGGATACCTAAGCCCAAAAATACAAACTCCAACAACACAAATGAAACAAAGTAATTACAAGAATTTTTTCTAAAAAAATTGCAAGAAGTTTGATTGATTAACTTTTCAACTTTTCTTTGTATTACATGGAAATCATTTCCAAAATGAAAATACATCATATACAACTATACAAGCCATTGGGAAACCTCAAAAATCACATATTGAGGTCTAATACAACAAAAATAAATAAACAAAAATTAGAAATCTTCAATCCAGCTTCTTCCTACAGCATCAACTCCTTGAACCTGCAATATTTGATTGAAAACCATTGAAGCAATGAACCTACAATATTTAAACGTGCTTTCCATTGTCCAAAAACTTTAAAACCTACAAAAACATAGAGTCTTGGTTTCCTTATCCAAGAGATCTAATATCACCAATGTAAAGGGGACTCCCCTTACAATTTGAAACTCACCACAAAAACAAAGAATTACACAAAAAAAATTATACAAGAAGGAAACATAATATTCAACTATCTCTGAAATCAAATGATATTACAATATATCAATGGGCTTGTTGGTTACATAATCTAAAAATAGTTGAAGTTGCATTCCTCTATGGAATTTGACAACATTTTGTAATGCCAAATTTTAACTCCTTCAATCTAACTTCTAACAAAGATAAGGAAATAATATATATATATATATATATATATATATATATATATATAGGTTTAAGGGAGAGAATACCACTATGGTATTCTAAAACATCATGTCAAATGCACCGTTGTAAATACCCACACCCCTTTTGAGGATAATTCATAAAATATTAAAAATTATCAAATGTTCACATGGCCTTCACATGGGCACCTACACCATGGCCAATCAAATTTAGTCAATATAGTGTACTTCATTATTCTCTTATGGCTCTATGAAAGAACATGCATCAATCTGCAAACTTGGGCACCCCAACATGCAAGAGCATGGAAATCATGCAAATCAACATGGAAGGACATGCATTGATGAGTGGTCCCCACTTTGAAATGGACACCTAGGTTAGAATATTCCTCTTGGGGTCCCCTTAAAACATTTATCGAAGTAAACTTCCTCAAAAATTACAATTACAAATCCACAAAGGGAAAAATTACATATTTTAGAAATTAAAAATACTTATTTTCCACACATTAGCCCTTATTGAAAATAACAAAAATAAGAAATGATATTTTTGCTGATGCAAGATTTCTAGTACCCTCGGATGCTCTTGCATCAACATGTCACTCAAACTATGATCATGATGATTGAAAATTAAGGATTCAATCTCAATTTATAGGATTTTGAGGGTATGAATGAATGAATAAGATTAGATCTTAGATAAAGAGCTTATCCTATGAAATATGGAGTCAATGAGGATATGTGATGGCTAATAATAGTCAATTAGTTTATGTATTGATTTAGTTAATTAAAATATCTATTTTTCTCAAATAGTTAACTAATTCTTTTTTTTATCTAGTTTATTATGATATGTTAAATTAATTATGGATAATATATTAAAAAGGGTTTGTTTTCTTATTTTGCATTTTTTTGAGGAAAATGATGCATTTAAATTAATTAAATAATATAACATTATTTAATAAATTATATTTTGATAAATTAGATTAATCAATATTAAATTAAGTATTTTAATGGATGAATATCATTAGAAATCGAGATGGGGGTGATGGTAGAGAAATAAGTGTTAGTGAGATTTCAGTGTCAATATTTTTTCTACTTTGAAATTACATTATGAATACAAGAATCAATATCATTTCAAATAAATTATATACCCCGAGCATAAAATATTAGGGACTTTATTGGTTTTATATTGTTATTGATGTGGACATGACATATCCAAAAAAGGAACATGAGGATTGGTTGATATTCGATTCAAAGAATTTTTAATATTTGGAGAGGATTTGGATCTCAGTTGAGATTGAATGTATAATGGGATGCCCCCACAAGAGGATATTTTGATTTTAGAACATGAATGTTGTCTCAAAATGGATGATTCTAAAACTAGTAAATGGATGAATATCTACATGTTGGGGTTGGGTAATAGATTTATTAGATGATTGTAGGTGTTGTATTATGGATTATTATGCTAGAAGTGGAAATGGAGTGAGAGATATTCACAAAGTATTGTGAGCATAAGTAGATGTTGAAAACATATAAAGTGATTCCAATATGTTTGATCAGTAATTTTGAATTTTCATATATTTTATGAATCATGCTATAATGGACCATCATTATGATCCATCATATGCATAGAGAACTGACTCAATATAATAAATCAAAATAAAAAATAAAATAATGACTCATAAAAATGAATGAAAAGAAACAATAAAGATGAAAGTAAAGAGAGGACTCATTCCCCAAAAATCATAAACTCAAGATGAAATATATTGTAAAAAAATGGTCTCCTTGGGGAAAATATTCCATGGGAAAAAATATTTTATGTTTTTTTCTTAATTTTTAAAATATATCATAAATGTAAGGAAAACCAAGAATTTATTTGTGATCTAGTTGAAAGAAAACAATGATTGATTTGATAATGATGATAACATTGTTAATGTAAGAATGACATATCCTAAGAATCATGCAAGGATTGGGAACTATATATCCTAGTAATAATGATTGGTTTCCTTAATAAGGTTTAAATTTTAGCAACACGAAGGATGAAGCTTATGGATTCTTTTGAATATGTAATAGGTTGCATGAATATATTAATAAGATTCTTATATGATTTTTTTTTTGTGTAGTGTGTAGATAATTTGGATATTTTCCTTGATATATGGTGATGTCGGAGCATCCATGGTTGATAGGCTATCCTGCATCAACCAAAGGAATTAGAATTTAAATTTGCATTCGGATTTTGGTGAGGTTGTGAGTTGAATTTGAATTTCACGTGAGGTATGTTGAATTGCATTTCATCTTGGTTAATTTCATGTTTATTCAAGCTCATTTTGAAATGATCAAAATTGGCATAGTGCAAATAATGCAAAATTGTGATTTTAATGCAATTTGAATTCAGAAATACCAAGAAAAGAATGATAGGCATTGGGATATGAAATAAAGGTGTTTTAAAACAATTATTTATAATCCCTAAAAAAATAGGATTTGTGGAGGTGGGTGTATAAGTCTACTTTTTTTGGGATTTTCTTTTATAGGAGCTAGTGGAGGAGTAGTCAAATGTAACTCCCAACTTTTGTGGAATGGAGAAATCAATTGGATTTAATTTTTTTAACATTATTTTATGTTTTAATATATGTTTTTGGTGCAGCTATATGATACGGGTCTTTCCAATTTGGGGAAAGGATAATTTGAAGGAAATGAAATAAAATTTCATTCTGGTAGGGAGTAATGAAGGCTTTTTTCTTCGTGTAGCTTTTAGTTTTGGGGAGGAGAAGTTGAAAGGGATTTGGAGAGAGGTTGTAGCATCCCATGGAGGTTGATTTTTGTTGTATGTTTCAGGTGTGAGGAGCTATTTGCAGCAACAAATAGATTGGAAGTTCATGGTTATAATTTGTTGAGTGTTGTGACTGTTTGTTGCAAGTTGCATAACTAAAGATTGTGAGACATGCTTGTCTATTTGTTGAAGGGAGAAAATACATGAGCTTAGTTCTTAGATTTTTGGGGTTTGAAATTTTTTTTATTGTAGGTTTGGAGTGATTGATAATAGAAAATAGAGTTCCAATTCTTTCAATGAGAAGTTACAAGAGTTGCAGGTGGAATAGAGGTGTTGGAGAGTGCATAGATTTGTAGGAGCTCACATAGTTTGACCATGAGAATTTTTTTTAAATGTATTTCATTGGATTATGTGATATTTGTATGGGGTTTTATTTTGTTTATCATTTATTTGTGATTGAAAATAAGTTGTAATAATATTTTTCTTTGAAGCATAGCAATGGTTGCAAGTTGCAAACCAAGATTGTGTTGGATTGTTTGCAATTTCAATGTTGTTTGAAGAATCGATTGTGAGAGGGTTTTAATAGGTTTGATGTGGGTATTAAATGGAAATATATTTCTTTCCATCAGTCCTTTTTTGACTGAAAATATTTGGTAATCATTTTTTTTTTACATTGCAATATCAAGTTTTCACTTGTGCAAACCAAGTTTTCTTGTTTTATGAGCAATACTTCCAACTGTTTGATGTAATGCCTATGTGGATTTTAAAGAGGGATTGAAGTGGTTTTTGAAGGGTGTTGTATAATTTATTATTCCATCAGTGGTATTAGAGCTAGTTGTTCCTAAGTGTGTAGGAAGAAGCATCAATGTGATGTAGTTTTCACCAAGACCTGTAGGTAGAGAGTGAAGCAGTTGCAAAGAGAGCGTGGAAAAGTGTTTGACAAAATATCTTGGAAGCTAGGAGAATGTTTTGTGATGAAGAAATAATTTCTAGAGCCACAGATAGAGAATCAATAGCCCATCTAGAAGAGCAATTTATTCCAAACAAGGTGTAAAGTGAGTGGGAAATGTTGCAAAGTCATTGTGGACAATGGTAGCACCAATACTATTATATCTAAAGAGATGGTAGACAAGCTGAAATTGAAAAGAGTCAAGCATCGTAGCCCATACTACATTTCTTGGTTGCAAGGAGATTTCTAGATATGTGTAAGTGAGCAATGTGTGGTTGATTTTCAAATTCATAGATATAAGTATGTGATTATACATGATATATTACCTATGGATATATGCCATGCTTTGTTGGGTAGACCATGGTTGTATGATTAGAGAGCTCTACATGATGGTAGGAAGAATACATATAGCATCATAAAGGATGGGGAAGAATATGTTTTGAATCCTTTGCAAGATAGGAAAGAGGAAGTGGGAAAAGAAGTTCTAGCAGATAATAAGGATAGAAAGGAAAGTGAAATGAGAAGGGTTGAATCTTATTGTTCTTTTGGTATTGATATGTTTGCAAGTGAAACTTTGTGTGCAAGGAAGAAGGATAAAAAGGAAAATGTGGAAATCCTTTTTCACAAGGATAAATAGGGAAAAGAAGAGGAAATTGTAACAATGATTAAGGATGATGAGTATCATTTGGAGGACTTGAAAGTAATGGAAAATGAAAGCGTAGCTAAGAGTGAAGGTGAAAAAGATATGGCAATAGGCAGTGGTGAAGAAAATGTTGAAGAGAAAGAGGTAATGCATAATATGTTTCATTCTTATGATGAAGATGAGAGTGGATCTTGTTGAGATGAAAATATTTTAGTGGTAGAAAATGAATGGCAAGTGTTGATGAAAGGTGGAGTGAAGATTACAACAAAAGGTAATGAGGTGAAATCAGATTTTGATGAATGTCTTGATGAGGTTGAGAATGATATTGCAGAAAGTAATGAGAAGGTAAAACCTTTTATTTTTAATTATTTTCATGATTTTTTGGATGATTTAGTGAATTCAAATGAAATAGTTTAGTTAGAGATTACTAGTGAAGTGTGGAATGCAAAGCATTTTTGTGGCATTGCAAAGTTTGGTGTAGGTACATTCTGGTGGAGGTGGTCAGTCAATGTTGGGTCAAATACCACAAGAGAAGAGAGGAAAATGTGTGGAATTGGGAGGAGGAAGATGGTAAATGGCAGATACAACTCCACAAGAGGAGAGAAGAATGAAATGCAGGGTTGTTGAAGGAGGATGGTGAATGTTTTGGCAAGATTGTGGAAGAGAAGGAAGAAGAGCTTATCAAAGGTACAAGGATTAGTGATGGAGTTTGCTACAGATTTCCTACAATATGAAAGGGTGGTACTACCACTCAAGTCCATTTTGTGAATCCATATTCACAACTTTTTTCTTATTGTGAGTGTTTGATGTAGGAGCATCCATTGTTGACAGGCTATTCTACATCAACCAAAAGGAATTTGAATTTGAATTTGTATTTGAATTTTGGTGAGGTTGTGAGATGAATTTGAATTTCATGTGAGGGATGTTAAATTTCATTTCATCTTGGTTAATTTCATATTTATTCAAGCTCATTTTGAAATGGTCAAAACTGACATAGTGCAAATAATGCAAAATTGCAATTTGAATTAAAAAATGCTAAGAAAAGCATGATAAGCATTGGGATATGAAATAAAGTTGTTTTAAAACAATTATTTAGAATCCCAAAAAAATAGGAGTTGTGGAGGTGGGTGCCCAGGTCTACTTTTTCTGGGATTTTCTTTTTTAGGAGCTAGTGGAGGAGTGGTCAAATGTAACTCCAAAGTTTTGTGGAATGGAGAAATAATTTGGATATAATTTTTTAACATTATTTTATGTTTTTGGTGCATGATAGGGGTCATTCCAATTTGTTGAAAGGTAAATTTGAAGGAAATGAAATTTTGGCAGGGAGTTATGAAGGAATTTTTCTTCTTGTAGCTTTTAGTTTTTGAGAGGAGAAGTTGAAAGGGAGTTGGAGAGAGGCTTTATCATCCCATGGAGATTGATTTTTGCTGTATGTTTCAAGTGTGAGGAGCTATTTGCAGTAACAAATAGATTGAGAGTTCATGGTTAGAACTTGTTGAGTGTTGTGAGTGTTTGTTGTAGGTTGCATAACTAAAGATTGTGAGACATAAGTTTACTTGTTGAAGGGAGAAAATACATGAGTTTAGTTCTCATTTTTTGGGGGTTTTAAATGTTTTTTATTGAAGGTTTGAAGTGATTGATAACAAAAAATAGAGTGCTAATTCTTTCAATGAGAAGTTACATGAGTTGCAGGTGGAATAGAGGTGTGGAAGAGTGCATAGATTTGCGAGAGATCACATAGTTTGAGCATGCGAATGTTTTTAAATGTATTTAATTTGCTTATGTGATATTTTTATGGGGTTTTATTGTTATTTATCAATCCTCTATGACTGAAAATAAATTGTAATAGTTTTTTTCGTTGAAGCATAGCAATAGTTGCAAGTTGCAAACCAATATTGTGTTGGATTGTTTGCAATTTCTACGTTGTTTGAAGAATCGATTGTGAGAGGGTTTTAATAGGGTTGTTGCAAGTATTAAATGGAAATTTTTTTCTGTCCATCAGTCCTTTGTTGATTCAAATTTTTTTGTAATCCTTTTTTTTTTACATTTCAATATCAAGTTTGCAAGTGCAAACCAAGTTTTCTTGTTTTATGAGCAATACTTCCAACTGTTTCATGTAATGCCTATGTGGATTTTAAAGAGGGATTGAAGTGGTTTTTGAAGGGTGTTGTATCCTTTCTTATTCCATAATATGGGATGGATGGATAGTATTTGGAGATAATTATCCATGTGGATTGGATACTAGGTAGGGAATCCCAATCTTTAAGGTTTGATCTAAAATGCAAGATTTTGGATCATATTTTTAGCTCATTTGTATTAGATGGTATGCTTAGGATTGACCAATTTTTTTATTTTTTAAGGGGAAAAGGTATTCTAGCACCAAGGGTGAACATGTTGGGTGGATAGAAGGATGATATTATTGATGGTGATAATGAATAGAATGATGTGATTGGAGATGCAAAGGAAGAGGAGATATAGTATTTGAGTTATAAGGGATATGTCACATAATGATGATATGCTCTTAGTTTATGTATTCCATTGTTTATGACACTATGCTTAAAAATTTTGAAGTATTAACAATGCATGTTTCTATTAGTGTGAAAATAGTTCTTACTAATCTAGTTATCTTTTATCCTATCTAGAAAAATCATATTCACACTATTCTTAAACTCACTTTGGTGACATCTCACTTTTTTCTCACCTCATGTGGACTCACCATGTGTCCCAACATTTTTCATAGACTCCTACATAAATTTCACTCTTTGAGGGGTAGTCAGAGTTTTAGTCCTACCTTATCACCTCCTCATCCTTACCTTTATATGCAAGGATTCTTTGTATATTTTACAATTTCTTGTTGCATATGATGTGTAGAAACCTAAACTATTCCACCTAACCTTAATCAGTCATGTAATGCACTTATCATTAATAATATTAATTATTAAATAGTTATCATAATTAATTTATTACCATTTACCACATTATCATTTATTAATTAATAATATCCATTTAATCCATTTATTACATCATTATTAATTTACCATTTATTAATAATCTTCATTTATCCATTTAATTAAAAAATATTTTACTATTTATTTAAATGCAAACTAATTATCCATATTCAAATAAAATTCATTTGCATCTCTTTATTCAACTATTTATTCTCCAATTAGTTAACTAAATATCATTTTAGCATATCAATCTTCTCTCATCAGTTAACGTTGTCTAATTTTAGAATCTTCTTCTTCATCCACCACTCAACTTGGTTGTCAAATGAAAACTTTATATGCACAATTATCCATTAATTAAATAAAATAATTCATTATTATTGGATATGTGCAGGATCATGATGGGCCAAAAAGTGGCAATATGATGGGTATATGTAGGGTATGTGGCTGACAACTTTTTTTTAACCCAAAATTCATGAAATGAAAAGGGTTTTTAAAGGAGATTCTCAACTTTCCACCAATATAAATTATGCTTTACTTTGGATGTAATAAATAATTATTATTCATTTTCTATTTGAATTATGACTAAAGTCCTGATTGATAGACTAATTGAAAAACATCTATAGCTTTCAAACGATATGACATTTTTGGAATCCAAAACATGCAACACATTCTATGCTTCACATACTATAGGATTAAAAAAATAAAAAATGAATTTCATGAATTTTGACCAAGTTA
This sequence comes from Sequoia sempervirens, assembly GCA_007258455.2. NCBI lineage: Eukaryota > Viridiplantae > Streptophyta > Pinopsida > Cupressales > Cupressaceae > Sequoia > Sequoia sempervirens. Next base: position 204,697,498 of record VDFB02000002.1, on the reverse strand, counting down.
AGGTGGTCAAACATACGAGTTTTTATATTTTTTAAAAGTTGTAATAAAAAATTCATAATTAATTATTTACTTGAAAAAAATTACAAAAAAATATGCATCATATATGGACATGAGTCCTCTACTTATGTCTAAAATCTTATAAAAAAATATTATCACTTTATTGTGGTTAGGGTGGTCAGACAGACACCTACTTCTTATTTTTTCCCTGAAATTTAAGTACTACTGCATTGAAATTTCAAATTTTCACCAAATAGATTTAAAAAAAAAAATAAACCTAGTAGTTTAGAAACTACATTCAATTTGCTATAGATTCTATTCTTACATATTTTTGAAATAATATAGATAACTTATTCAAATTTTTATGTCAAGTTGCCTAACTCTTATTTTTCTGAATTTTTTGCCACTTAAGGGCCTATTTTTTCCATGATGATCATGCACATACCCTATCTCTACATGATTAGAAATGGAATTTTTTTTATTTATTAATTGATTTGAATTTGTTGGAAGTTTGGAGATGTTGGAAGCTTGAGTTATTTGATAGTTTCTTGGGTGTTTTCATTGATGCCAACCCCTTGTATAAAGAGAATGTTGGAACAGTTGGTATTGATGTCCTACTTCAGTATAGTTGTAGAGGTTGTTGTCTTGAATTATGTTTGGAGAGATTATTGTAGTTGGAAAGTGTTGAATGTTGTAGAGATTCTAGTAATGTTGTTGATGGAGTTAGCTCACTTAGTTTCCAAGTGTTTTTGAGAAAATTTGAATAAAAGAGAGTTTAGTATGACAGAGTGGTGTTCAGTGTTTTTCTCTCCATTTCTTCATGATTGAAGATATACTCATGTGATTTGGATGTGATGATAAAAGGTGTTGAGAGGTGTCATATAATGAGTTTTAGGTTTGGGATCATACTACAGCAGAAGATGTGTTTGACAGTATGTTTAGTGAAACAAGGTGTCTGAGAGAAATGAGATTGCTCCACATTTCTCTATAGTGAAGAATTTTGTGTTACGGATCTGGGAAGATGCTTATATCATTTGTACCTACCTTCCATTGAAGTTTTAGGTGTTTATTTATTTTGCAATTTTTTTTGGTGTGTTGGATGTTTGTGCTAGTATGTCTAGTTGCATAGAATGAAGGTATTCTTGAGTTTCAGGTGGTTGCAATAGTGGTGCATAATATTTTGATGATGTTGGAATATTTTGAGATGTTGTATGAATGTTTTGGAATGTTTTTGTGTGATTCAAAATATTTTTATGGACCTAGAGAGGCATGCTTGTGGTTGTGTGTTAGTTTTAGTGAAGGTTTGGCCAACCTAGTGTGCTAGCGCTAATTGCGAAGAATAATTATTGTTTGAGGAAGTGTTGAGAAGCATGATAGTGTAGATTTGGATCCCAATTAAGTAGTAGTGTGGTTTGGATTCACTTATTTATATTGAGGAAATTTTTGGTGCCAACCTATTTGGTGTTGCACGGTTGAGGTACATATGTTTCCTTAAGGTTGACCTAATTGATATTTTTTTAGGTCACATAGGATATAAATGCAAGGAGAATTTTTGTATGGATTAAGTATAGAGTGTATGATGTGAAAGATGAAAATGTGATCAATATTGATGATTCAAGTGTAAACCTTAATACTTATAACTTCCTAATGCAGTGAGAAGAATGTGAAAACATTTTAGTCTATTTAATAAGTTGTTTGTTCTTCAATAGAACCGTACCTTCGACATATGAGAGATGAATTGTTAGCAATTCAAATTAGTAGTGAGCCACCCCTTTTTCTATTCTTCTTTGGATAGCGAGTCCTTTAGTAGTGATCCATTGGCAGTGAGCCTTATTGTATTCAGTGAACTACAATTCATATATTAGTGAGATAATCTTCATCGTAGTTTTTCCATTCTTTATTTTTCCATGTAAATTTAGTGTTCTTATGTGTTTAGATGTGTTTTTTCATTACTATTGCATATTTTAACATTCTTCTAATGCATGATAAGTGTTTAATGGTACTTAAAGGTTTAAGGGCTAATGTAGATCTGAATATTAATGAAGGTTTTTTATATTTTAAAGTATACAACTAATTCAACCCCCCTCTCAATTGTCCTATGAATTAAACAATTGATTTCAAAGTTGAGGTTCCCAAGAAGAAGCTTAACTTCTTGAGGTAGATCTAGATAGTTCACAGGAAAGGTTTTAAAACTCCTTTGTTTGATGGAACAAAATTTACCTACTAGAAAGATAGGATGGATTCCTTTATGGTTTCTCTTGGATTTGGTGTTTGTTAGCCTATTAAAAAAGATTATAGTATGCATTCAAATGGTCCAACAAGTGGTGATAAGATAAATGATTATGAAAACAATAGAAAATAAAGGAATGCAATCGTGAGTGGTCTTTCCTAATTTTGAACTTGGAAAGGTGACAAGTCTAAAGTTTTCTAGAGAGATTTAGATGAAGTTGAAAGTTATCTATGAAGGATATGACAAGGTCAAACAAGAAAAGATCTAGAACTATAAAGCCAGATTTGAAACTCTCAAGATGTCTGAAGATGAAGATACTATTTCCTACATGCTCAAAGTTGATGAAGTTGTCAATGCCATCAATGGTCTTGGTGGAAAGCTAGATGAAATTAAATTTGTGAAAAAGGTATTAGAACTCTACCTAAAGCTTGTAGTTATAAAGTTTCTACTATTGAGGAAGCTCAAAATTTGGATAATTATTCTAGAGATCAGATGTTTGGTGCTTTAACTTCCTTTGAAATTAGAGAGTTTGGTCAAGATGCTATAGAAAAAGAAACTACTTTTAAAGTTTTCAAAGTGGATAAGGATTGTTGTGCGGTTTTGCACACACGCCCCACTAAAAGCGAGGACCCTCTTTTTGCTCTGGCTTTTGGTGTCTTTTGGCCTCTTAATTTTATTGATTTGGTTCTTGCCCAAGTGATTTCCCCAGGTTCTCCTTTGAAAAAACTAAGTTCTGAGCAAAATCCGCATTTTTACCCCAATCCGAGATTTTCCGGTCCATCCGGATTTTCCCGGATTCTGCTCAAAGACCGGCTCTGTGCAAAAATCCCGGTTTTTGGTCCAGTCTGGGATTGATCACTCCATCCGGATTTTCCTGATTTCCATGAAAATTCCAGATCCGAACGAAGTTCGTGTTTTTGCCTGCGTTCGGGATTTTCTGCCCAACCCGGATTTTCCCGGATTTCTTTAGTTTTCTGGAATATGCCAAAGTCTGAAATTTTATGCCATCCACGGAAATCCGGTCCACCCGGATTTTTTTGGATTTTCTGCCAAGCTTCGTGCAAGTTGAAATACTGGATTAAATTGATGAAATTGATGATAAATGCTCAACACCCCATGCTTAATTTGATATATTACACGATGTTACATGCATTCTTGGTTCGTTTTGATGATCTATTGTTGAAAATTTTGCCTTATTTAGTAAAATCTGCCTGGCCTGGAATTTCCCAGATTTTCCCCTTGGTCTGGTTTCCCGAAATGGAAATTTTTTCGAAAATGATTATTTTTTCCAAAAGTGGAATTTTTTTTAAATGATCCTGAAAATGAAAATTGCTTGAGATAAAAAAATTGAAAATAAAAATTTCCAAAAGTGGAAAAGATTTTGAAAAATGGAAAGTTTCCTTATAAAAATGTAAGTTTTTTAGAAAAGGTCAAAATTTTATTCAAATTTAATTTGGACATGTGGGCTATTAATGATGATATATGCTTTTCAGGACTAAGCAAATATTAAAAGGGGGGACTTGCATATGGATTCGTGCCAAAGGAGGGAAATCTGGAAGTGTTCGATTTAAATTTTAAAAATGGGACCTGCCTAAGAATCCGTGCCAAAACTGTCTACAGCTAGATGAATTTCTAGAAGACACGTGAATTTGATCTTGTTGGAGATCGTAGGCTGACATGGATAATATTCATGCATTTAATGCAAATCTTGTCCTATTTTGAAATTCTCCTGGCCGACCTGTTTTGGGGCCAGTTATTAATATAAAATCTGATTGGGCAGACATGTTTGGGGTTTTCTATAAATGGCATTTGTGCCTAATTTGTAAAAGAGGGAGATTTTAGGATTTTGATTAGGCCAGGATTTTGTTAAGTTAGAAGGCCAGAATTGGCAAGTAGTTTTCAGAATTAGCTGTAGGAGATGAGAGACTTCAAATTGTTATCTAATGCTGGAGAAGTAATGCAATTGGATTGTTGATTTGGAAAACTTTGTATTTATTTTCAACATTTTTTATGGTTTCTTGTTCTTGATTCTCATATGTTAGATGTTAGATATTAAATGTTAGATGTTAGATTTCAGCTCTTTTACAATGATGGTGAAATGTTAATAATGTTGATCAATTTCCGGTCCATATTTTTAGCAATTTGCTGATTGTAGATTGCTATGTAAAGTTAGTTTGGGCCTCACTTATGTGCTAAGTTCAACCGTGAATGCTTGTTTACATTGTGCTAGCAGTTGGGTATGTGAATGAATGTTCAAAGTCTAAAAATCTTTGGATTTCCCCAGAAGATCGCACCATTTCTATGTAGTTGCAGGTTTGTCCTTGATCAAGTAGAGATCTGTTTTATTGGGGATCTGTCCATTTGCAGCTTTCATCATTATTGTGATTAATCTTAGGAGTTAGAATTGAATAGAATCTCTCTAAACCCTTATCTCTTTTGCTATTTATTTTGAATCTGGGTTAGTTTTAGGATTGAAAGCATCACCATATTGTTGCATCTGATGAAAATTCACTTCCAGCATTGTTCATTTGTAAGGCCCCTTGTGATTACCAGCATTTTCACATATTATTTGAGTTGTTTATGCATTGTCAAGACCTGACACCCGAGAGACCTTGGGGTGATTTTCAGTAGTTTATTATTGAAAATAACCTTTCAAGAGAGATAGAATATTGCATTCTGTCTGAGTTGTTACTGTGCAGAAAACACCATCAACAAGATGGATTGGATCCAGACAATCTTGATGAGGTGGAAGCATGCTTTGTGAGGAGATTGAAAAAGGGTACTAGAAAATACATAGGTAAGCTACCTTTCAAATGTTTCAATTGGGGAAAGATAGGTCATTATGCATCTAAATGTCCAATCAAAGTTACTAATGACAAACAAAAGGATCATAAGGGTAAATTTTTCAAAAATATTTATTATGTTGAAAAGGACAATGGTGTATCTAATGATGAAGAATTAAATTATTTGGATGAAGGAAGTGATGAATGCTTGTTCATGGCTTTAAATGTTAGAACTAATTCTACTAATCTTGAAAGATGTGTGAAGGAAAGTTCTCCAAAAAAAGGTCATAACATTGAAGGAACTATGTTGACTAATTTTCATGCTAGAGAAGAGAATAATTATTGGATCATTGATAGTGGGTGCTCAAATCATATGACAGGTGATAAGATTAAGTTTTTTAAGCTTGAAAAGTATGATTGTGGTATTTTTAAGTTTGGTGATGATACATCTGATAAGATATGTGGAAAAGGATCAATTAGTTTTGATGGAATGCATAATAGAAATGATGTTCTTTATGTCAAGGTTCTTTAGCATAATCTTCTAAGTGTAGGAAAAATGTGTAGCAAAGGATATAATATTGTATTTCAGAATGGTGGTTGTGAAATAAGAAAAGGAAGCTTCATTACTCTAGTTGCTACTACAACAAGGACATGAGGTAATGTCTATCAAATCAAGGTAGTGGTACAAAGTGATTTATGTCTCAAACTAATGAAAGTTGGCTATGGAATAGAAGAATGTGTCAAATTAATTTTGATAGCCTAGTAAGCATAAGTTCTACTAATGCTAAGAGAGATTTTCCAAAGATTACAAAGCCTATCAATGTAAATTGCAAATAATGTCAAGTTGCAAAGCAAACAAAGACAATATTCAACACAAAGGAATATTCTACCATAGGTTTCTTGAAGCTACTGCATGTAGATATATGTGGACCTCAAAGAATTAGAAGCTCATGTGGTGATAGGTTTTTCATGTTATTAATTGATGATTATCCTAGAATGGCTTGGGTTACATTTATCAAAGAAAAATCAAAATCTCTAGAAAATTTTAAAGCATTTAAGGCTATGGTTGAGAATGAAATGAATCTAAAAATCAAATTTTGGAGATCTGATAGAGGTGGTGAGTTTTATTCAAATTAGTTTAACATTTTTTGTGAAAATCATAGAATAAGAAGAAATTTATCAACCCCTAGAACTCCTCAGCAGAATGGAGTTGTGGAAATAAAAATCAGAACAACTCAGGAAGCAACTAGGACAATGATGAAGGAAGTTAATCTTTCAAATGTCTATTAGAGAGAAGTAATTGATACTAAATTCTACATTATTAATAGAGGTCAAGAGAGAGTGAACAGTTTAAAGACTCCCTATGAGTTATGGTATGGTAAACCTCCTACTATGAATATTTTAGAGTTTTTGGAAGAAAATTCTATATCAAAACAGATGAAGAAAACTTAGGAAAGTTTGATGAAATATCTAATGAAGGAATCTTCCTTGGATACTTTGCAAGAATCAAGGCCTACTAGTGCTACAAAAAAATATTGAAGAATATTGTTGAGAGTGTAAGTTTCAAAGTGGATGAAGAACCACATCAAATTTCAATACCGATAGAAGGATAGGAATATGATGAGTCCCCTTCTAGTGAAGAATAAAAGGCTAAAGATAAAGAAAAATATTTGACAGATGAAGAGGAAGAAGCTTCAAAAAATAATCCTAAGAATTTTAAGTATGTGTAGAAGAATTGTTCAAAAGATCAAATAATTGGAGATAAGAGAAACAGTGTGATGACAAGGAGAAACGTTGCTATGATAGAGGAACAAGTAATTTTTTGTTTAATTTCTGAGGTAGAACTAGAAATAGTGACTGAGGCATGCTAAGATGAGAATTGGGTCAAAGAAATGAAGAAAGAGTTAGAATAAATAGAGAAGAATTTGACTTGGGAATTGGTCCCAAGACTGAAAAATAAGAATTTGATTGGTACTAAGTGGGTATTCTAGAACAAGATGAATGAAGATGGAAAATTTGTTAGGAACAAGGCTAGACTTGTGTGTAAGTGTTACTCATAGGTGGAAGGTATAGATTTTGAGGAAACTTTTGTTTTGATTGCAAGAATGGAAGCTATCAAGATGTTTTTAGCATTTTTAGCATATAAATATTTCAAACTATATCAGATGGATGCAAAGTATACATTCTTGAATGGTGAATTTGAAGAAGTACACATTGAACAACTGGAAGGTTTTTTAGTCGTTAGAAGATACAAATATGGTATCTAGATTGAATAAAGCATTGAATGGATTAAAGAAAGCTCCTAGAGCTTGGTATGCAAGGTTAGATAATTAATTGTTGCAACAAGGAATTAGAAAAGGTACTACAAATAGAAATATGTATCTCAAAGTTGAAGGAGAACAAAGCTTAATTGTGGTGGTATATGATGATGACATAATATTCAGGGGAAATGAAGGTATGTCCAAAAGGTTTGCAAAGGAAATATAAAAAGAATTTAAAATTTCAATGTGTGGGGAGATGAATTTCTTCCTTGGTTTGCAAATTAGTCAATCAAAGAAAGGTATATTCATATCACAATCTAAGTATGTTAAGGAAATGTTGAAGAAGTTTGGAATGGATGACTCTAAACAGGTATGTGCTCCTATGGTTACCAGTTGTAAGGTGAGCAAGAATGATGAATGTCCTAAGACAAATCAGATAAAGTATAGATCAATAATTGGTGAACTATTATACCTTACTACTACTAGACTGGATATCATGCATTATATTTGTCTTGTGGCTAGATTTCAAAAAGATCACAAAGAATCTCATGTTACAATAGTAAAGAGGATATTTAGATACTTAAAGGGAACTCTGGATTGTGATTTGTGGTATCCTAAGGATATTGACTTCTCCTTAAGTGAATATACAAATACAAATTGGGTTGGATGTGTAGATGGTAGGAAAAGTACAAGTGGTGGTGCTTTCTTTCTTGGAAGAAGGATTCAATGTCATTATCTACTGCAGAAGCAGAATATATTGCAACAACATCATGTTGTACATAAGTGTTGTGGATGAAGAAAAAATTGAAGGATATTAGAGATTCATATGATGAACCTATTTCTATCATGCGTGACAACACAAGTGTAATCAATATTTCAAAAATTATTATAATGCATTCAAGAACAAAACATATCTCAATTTGGTATCACTTCTTGAGAGAGAAAGTTGTAGAGAATTAGGTGAAGTTGGAGTATGTGCCTATGAAGGATCAAGTTGCTGATATTTTCACAAAGGCTCTTCCAGAAGATAATTTTGAGTATCTCTAAGAAAAGTTAGGGGCAATTGCCCCTCCCTTCAACTAAGATGCATACATGTGTGCATCTATCTAGGAAGCATTTCAAGATATATTTATTGGTCCTAGACTAATTCTGAAGGCTACCTCTCATTGGAAGTAGGTAGTAGTGGTTGTTGGTTGGTTTAGTTCAATGGAGCATATTGTGTGCTCCTAAGGGGAAGTGTGCAAAAAAGTAAGTATATTAAAGAAAAAGTGAAGTTGCTTGCTAGTGTTGCAAGTAGTGTCAAAGTGGTGTATGCAAGTGTTGTCTTTTGAATGTTGTCAAAGGGGGGGAGTGAAATAGTTCAATATAGGAAAAAGAGTTCTATGAGTCTATGGCCCTTTTCCATTGATGCCAAAGGGGGGGAGATAAATTTAGTTGAAAACCCATAGTACAAAAGGGAATATGGTTTGATGACCATAGGGGGAGAGAGTATGAAAAAATATTGTCTGAGGGGCAAAGGAGGAGAGTGATCTAGAATATAGATGTTGTTGATGTTGTAGGAGAAGTTTGTGAAGAGAGAGGATCAAGAGTAAAGAGTTGACCCAGTCAGGGGGAGTACTACTTATTGCAATATTACTGTTGGTTGCTTTTGGTGTTGATGTTTTTTAGAAAGTAGTTGTTGCCATCAATGACAAAGGAGGAGAATTTTTTAAGTTTAGAGATGTTTGAATCTTGAATTATTTGTGAGTTTCTTGGTGTTTGTCATTGATGTCAACCCATCATATAAAGATAATGTTGGAATGGTTGGTAATGATGTCCTACTTTAGTATAGTTGTAGAGGTTGTTGGCCTGACCTGTGTTTGGGGAGATTATTGTAGTTGGAAATTGTTGCATGTTGTAGATTTTGTAGATATGCTATAGAGATGTTGGTAATGTTGTTGATGAAGTTAGTTCACTTGTTTTCCAAGTTCTTTTAATAAAACTTGAATAAAAGAGAGTTCAATGTGATAGAGTGGTATTTAGTTTTTTTCTCTACATTTTTTCATGAATGAAGATATGTTCATTTTGTTTGGATGTGATGATCAGAGGTGTTTAGAGGTGTCATGTCTAGAGTTTTAGGTTTTGGATTGTACTGCAGTGCAAGACGTGTTTGACAATATGTTTGTTTGGTAAAACATGGTGTTTGGGAGAAATGAGATTGCTCCACATTTTTCTACAATGAAGGTTCTATTGTTGCAAATCTGGGAACATGCTTATATCATTTGTATCTACCTTCCCTTGAAGTCTCAAGTGTTGAGTTTTTCCACAGAGTTATCTAGTGTGTTGGATACTTGTGCTAGTATGTCCGGTTGCACAAAATGAAGGTGTTCTTGAGTTTTAGGTGGTTGTAGTAGTGGTGTAGAATATTTTGAGATGTTGTATGGGTGTTTTGGATTTTTTTTGTGTGGTCAGTGAGATGGTTATAGACCTAAAGAGGCATTCTTGTGGTCACTTGTTAGTCTTAGTGTAGGTTTGGCTGACTTGGTGTGCTAGCACTAATTGCAAAGGATAATTGTTGTTTGAGGAAGTGTTGACAAGTGTGTCAGTGTAGATTTGGGTCCCAATTAAGTAGTGGTGTGGTTTGGCTTCACTTCTTTAAACTCTAGAAGTGATTGGTGCTGACCTATTTCATGTTTCACAGTTGAGGTGCATACTTTTCCTTAAGGCTGACCTAATTGAGATTGTTTTAGGTCGTAGAGGATATAGATGCAAGGAGAATTGTTGTGTGGATTAAGTGCACAATGTGTGATACAAAAAATGTGAATGTGATCAAGAGTGAGTATCTAAGTGTGAGCCTTAATTCCTATGATTTCCTAATGTAGTGAGAAGGTGTCTATATTTTAGTCTATTTCATGAGTTGTTTGTGCTTCAGTGGAACTGCACCTTCGACATATGAGAGATGCATTATTAGAAGTTCAAATTGGAAGTGAGCCACCCGGCTTCTTCCATTCTTCTTCTATAAAGTGAGTTCTTTGGTAGTGAGCCACTAGTAGTGAGCCTTATTGTATTCATTGTTGTAATTCATATATTAGTGATGGTTAACTTGACTCTCCAACCAAGTTAATAGGATGGTTAACTTTTAACTTGGAAAACCAAGTTGAAATCTCCTATTGGCCTTCCCTTCCACTTCACTAGGTATTCATTGTATTGCCTATTCCTGGTGCTTCTCCCCACATGACTGTCCAAGATCTCTTCAATTTCTTCTTTTTCTACTATCATTGCAGGAACACTCCACTGTGCCTCTACCAACTCGTGCTCCTTATCTCCTTTGTGATACTTTGTCATATCTGAAATGTTAAATACATGTGAGACATGAATCCCACTTGGAAGATCAACCTCATACATGTTCCCTGAGTCATGTTTCTTCAAAATCTTACATGTTCTGAACTTCATCTTTAGCTTATTATATGTACCAACTGGGAACCTTTCCTTCCGCAAATGAACCATGACTTCAACCCCGATAGTAGACTCCTTATGCCTTATTTTCTAATCTACCTTTGGCCTTGTATTATGTATTCATCTTATTAATATGCTCCTTAAATTCTTCATGTACATTCTTTATATTTTAAGAAAAATCCTCAGCTTCAACACTACGTTTTCCTTCCTTATCCATCTTCCTCAATTCAGTAGTAGTTCTCAGACTACTCCCATACACAATCTAGAATGGTGATCTACCAATGATCCTATTGGTAGAATTTTTGTAAGAAAATTCCACTTGGGGAAAATTAAAATCCCATCCCTTGGGTCTGTCTCCTACTAAGCATCTCAGCGAGTTACCCAAACTCCTATTCACTACCTTCGTTTGTTGATCTAGTTTTGGATGATGTGTTGAGCTAAACTTCAAGTCAATTTTTAAATTCTTCCACAATTTCCTCCATAAATACCCAACAAACTTGGTATCTCAGTCTGAAACTATGCTTTTGGGTAGACCATGTAGTATTACCACCTTCTTGAAGAATAATTCTGTAACATGAACAACATCACAGGTGTTATGACATGGAATGAAGTGTGCCATCTTTGAGAATATGTCCACTACCACAAATATGGAGTCATAACCATTTTTCATCCTTGGAAAACCAATAACAAAGTCCATGTTGATATCTTCCCATGACATTTCTAGTATAGGGAACGACTGGTATAACCTCATATTCTAACTTGATCCCTTCGCCATTTGACATATTCTATAGTTATGTACAAAATTCTTCACATCCTGCTACAATTGTGGTCAATAATAATGTTCACCAACAATGGTAATGGTCTTATCCCGACCAAAGTGTCCTACCAATCCAACACTATGCTTCTCTTTGACCAAATTCTCTCTCATGGAACTTCTGGGAATGCACAACTGATTCATTCTAAACAACATACCATATTGGACTATAAAATCCAACCATCTCATCCTATCCAATGTGATAGGCTCCATGTAAGCATTCCAAGCCTCTACAAAATTAGGATCTTCTAGATACAAATTTTGAGTTCATTAAACCCAACTACTTTAACCTATAATTTCATTAACAAATTTTTCCTCCTGTTCAAGGCATCTACAACTCTATTCGACCTTTTGCTCTTGTGCTTTAACAAAAATGTATAATTCTATAGAAAATCCACCCACTTCAAATTCCTTTGGTTCAATTTTACTTGACTATTCAAATATTGTAAAGCATGATGATTAGTAAACAAAAAAAATTATTTTGGCAACATATAATGCCTCCACTTTTTCAAAACCTAAACTATGGCATAGAATTCTTGATCATAAATAGAATATTTCTTCTTTGCATCATTCAACTTCTCACTAAAATAAGCAATAGGTTTAACTTCCTAACTTAAAATAGCTCCAATGGTGCTACCACTAGCATCACAATCCACTTGAAACACTTTATTGAAATATGGGAGTGCCAAAATAGACTGCTCCATGACCTTCTTCTTCAGAAAATTGAGATTGTTTGCTTCTCCTATACTCCATTTAAATTCTTTTCTATCCCATCGCATTGCTTCAATTAGGGGTGCACAAATACTACCTAATCCCTTAATGAAATTTCGGTAAAAAATAGCTAGACCATGAAAATATCTTACCTTAGTAGTCCTCCTTGGCATTGGCCACTCCACAATGGCTTTCACCTTTTTTGGATCCATTTTCAGACTTTCTACTGAGATAACAAATCCTAGATACAACAGTTCATGTTTCACAAAATTTCACTTCTTCAAGTTGATCAACAACTTCTCCTCTCTCAACTTCTCAAGAAGTTCTTGATTATGCATCAGGTGCTCCTCCAACATCTTACTGAAAATCAAAATGTCATCCAAGTATACAATGACAAACTTACCTAGAAATTCTTTCAATACCTTGTTCATGAGTCTCATAAATGTGTTGGGTGCATTGGTCAGCCCAAAAGGCATGACTAACCACTCATACAAGTCTTATTTGGTCTTGAAAGTTGTCTTCCATTGATCTCCTTCTCTGATTTGAATTTGGTGGTAACCACTCTTCAAATCAATCTTTGTGAAATACTTAACCCCACTCATGCAATCCATAATGTCATCCATCCTTAACAAGGGAAACTAATACTTGATGGTAATCTTATTAATGGCTCTTGAATCAATGCACATTCACCATTTTGTGTCCTTCTTAGGTGCTAGTACTATAGGTACTACACATGGACTCAAAATCTCCCTAATCAATCCCTTTCACAACAACTCTTGCACTTGTCTATTCAACTCTTCATTCTCTACTAGATTCATTCAATGGGATACCTTATTTGGAAAATTGGCTCCAGGAATCAAATCCATCTGATGACTAATCTTCCTTATTGGTGGTAATCCTTTAGGCACATTATCATAAATAATACTCTAGAATTCATCCAACAAACCACACACTTCTACAAGAACTTCACTGCTAACTTCCTTTGTAGTTCTTGGAATTAATGCAAAACACATGTGTTCATGTCTCATACCTTCTAGGAAATTTCCTTCCGTTGACCAAAAAAATTTGTGCATTATTGCATAATTTTTCATCTGCTTCCTTTAGTGGCTTCAACTTATGTTGAACTTCATCCTTCATTAGTGAATAAGTGTTTGTGTGTCCATCATGCACTACTCATTGATCAAAATACCATAGTAAACCTAACCACATGTGCAAAGCATCCATGGGTATCACATCACACAAAACCTCATCCCTATAGTTACCATTTTTGAATTTTATCAGGCACTCTTCATTGACTAGGACCCTTTGATCCTTCTATAACCATGCAATTTGATATGGACTCAAGTGCCTTCTCATCTCTAGCTGCAATTTGGTGACCATTTCTTCTAACACTAGATTGTCAGTGCTACCTTCATCAATGATAACATTACAAAACTTTCCTTCACACTTACGAGTGTGAAATAAATTCTTTCATTGTTCAAGCTCCTTCTCTTCATTCATCAAGGCCCTTATGAAAACAAGGGATTCACCCCTTTCTACATCTTGAAATTGAGGACTAATTTTCTTCATCTACATGGGCTACTCATGCCTTTCCTTTAGGCCTCTTGTTTTTCTTCTCTTAGTGTTGTGGGCACTCATATGCCCTATGTCCCTCTTCACCACATTGGAAACATGTTCCTCTAAAACCTCCTCTTCCTGGTATGTGCCCAAACCTTCCTCTACCTCTTCGATCTCCACTATTCTAATCACGAGGCTGATATGAGACATCTCTTTACTAATCTTGATTGGTACTAGATCCTTCACCCTTCTTACGATTGCCACTTTGACCTCCATATGGCTATTTAACAGTCTTTCCACCTCAACCTCCACCTCTTTACTTGCTTTCAAACCTCTTGTTCATTAATTCTTCAAACTTTAGAGAGAATTGATAAGCATCCTCAATGGTAGTCATTCTTACTAGTGCCAATTCTTGTTGTATGCTAGGTTTTAGACCATTAATGTAGTGAGCAACTTGTTGGATGTTGTCAATATGTGGTTGTCATTGATGTCAACACTATTGGCATTAATGTCTTAGAGGTTGTATATGTCAAGGATATTGAGAAAATTGTAATACAATAAGTTACAGGTTGTTAGTGATGAAGTGAAGTTCAACATGGTGGCAAGCTCAATATGTTGATGATCAGAGGTTGTGGATTAAAGGGTTTGTTTTTTAGTATATCTAGTTTATCTATGTTAAGTTTCAGAGATCTGCATGATGATTTGATTGAGTTATGAATATCTATGTTTTGACAGTTATTGTGTTGCTTCAGTTGGTGTTCCTGAAAGAAGATGATGTGATTCTAGTAATTTGATTTGTTGCAGATGCTTCTATGGTGATTCTTGATGCTCATGGATGTTCTAGATCATTCTCTATCTATGTTGCATGTTTGCATTGATTGTTGTGCTCATGATTGGTGATTTTCTTTTGTGTGTTCATGTTTTTCATGTTCATGGCCGACAGGGTGATTATACCGTGTTGTGGATCTTTGAGGAATAATTTTTGAAAGTGTTTCATGTTTGAGGATGTTGTTTTGGTTCTTCACTATGTTGTGGCCAACATTGGTTGATTCACATTAATAATTATTTATGTTTTGTGTTGACAGTTTATACACATTTTATATTTTATTGAGTTCTACATGTAGATGATCTTATTCCTAGTTACGAATATATATGAGCAATTTTTTATTCCATTTGAAGGTATGAGATGTGTGAATAATTTCCTAATAATTTGAAGGTATAAGTAAAGTGTGAAGAAGAGTGAGCAGAGTGTGAAGAAGTGTTCATGTGCTTAACTAGAACTGTAATAAGGAATTAGTAGATGCTATTTTCTCAGTTCAAAATCTTGTGGATGTAATTCGAATGTTTCTGTAAGATAGTGTGTCTTCCTTTGAGCAGTAAGCCTTGTTGTAATTGAGCAATGAGCTCTAGGCAGTGTGTCTGAATGCATGTGCATTCCCCACTTTCTTCTTTATACTTTTAACAAGGTATAATCTTGTGGACTGACCTCCACCGTGGTTTTTCCCCTAACATGGTTTCCATGTAAGAAAATCTTGGTGTTATGTGTGTTTCTGATGTGGTGATGGTTTATGCTTTCATGTTTATTTATCAGATACGAGAATAAGGTTAATAAGGTGAATAATTTTAATAAGTTTAAATTTATGTGACAATTGATTCACCCCCCCCTCTTAGTTGTCTACCCTTGTGTTTCCAACAATTGGTATTAGAGTAGGTTCCTTGGAAGAAGTTTAATAGCTTGAGGTGATCCATGATGGAGATATATAAGAAGAATAGTTTGAGATTTGATGGAACTAATTATTCTTTGTGGAAGACTTGAATGGAGTGTCATCTAACATGCATTGGTGAACCAAAATGGAACATTACAAGGAATAGGTATGTTATCCCACATAATGGTCCTTCTACTACTCTTGAGATTAAGGATGTTGAGTACAATATTAGGGCTAAGGAAGCATTGTTGAGTACTCTAACAAATTTTATGATGAAAAATTTTATGGATTTGAATATTGCTTATGAGATCTGGAAAAAGTTGGAAACTTTGTATGAAGGTGTTGCACATGTGAAGATTGCTAAGCTGCAAAGTTTGAAAGGGAAATATGAAATGTTGAGAATGGTTGATGATGAGAACATTACTTATTTTATGCATAGAGTGAATGAACTTGTGTGTAGTATCATATGTGCTAGTGGAACATTGGAAGAATCAGAGATTGTTGCTAAAGTGCTAAGATCTTTTCCTGCTAAATACAAAGCCAAAGCTACAACTATTGAGGAGATTCAGAGTGTGACAATTGTAACCAAAGACATGTTGATTGGTAAGATTAATACTTTTGAGTTAAGTGAATTTGGTGATGCTCTTCCTAAGACAAAATCTACATTCAAAGCTACTATCTCCAGGAAATATAAGCAAAGATATGATTTGGGAGAAAGTTCTTCTAGAAAAATATTCAAGTATGAGGAGGAAATGAGAGAGAAAACTAGATGAGATTGAAGCACTAATTTTCAAGAGGGAAGCCAGAGGATAAGGTAAGTATAAAGGGAAATTTCCTATTAAATTTTTTTCTTGCAATAAGATAGGTCATTTTGCCTCAAGGTGTCCAATAAGAGTTCCTAAGCCAAGATCCAACAAGCCTAGATTTCAAAGAAAGTATTATTTTGCTGTTGATGAAGGTGTGACAAATGATGAATCTGATAAAGGGAATGTAAGTGAGGATGAATGGGTATTTATTGCTATCAAGGAAAATGATCTAGCCCCTACTGAATCTACTAGTTGTATAAATGTGGAGAAAGCCCTAGCTTCTCGAGTTGAAGAAAAAGATGAATGGGTGATTGATAGTGGATTATCTCATCACATGATAGGTGATAAAAATAAGTTTGTGAGTTTGGAAAAGTATGATGGTGGTGTTGTAAGATTTGGTGATGACAAATTTGGTTTAATCTATGGTAGAGGATCCATTTCTCTTGATGGTAAGCATAATACTAATGATGTCCTATATGTGGAAGGTTTGAAGCATAATATCTTAAGTGTTGGACATATGGTTTACAAGGGATACAATCTTCAGTTCAAGGATGGAAAGTGTAGAATACTGGGAAGTTCTAGAAATGTGATTGCATCAGGTACAAAAAAAAGGTAATATCTTTCATCTAAATGCTGCTAGTAAAAGTTGTCTGATTGCTCAAGTTGATGAAAGTTGGTTGTGGCATAGGAGAATGTGTCATGTAAACTTTGATAATATTATCAAGATAAGTTCTACTTAGGCTATGAGAGATCTTCCTAAGCTGATGAAACCTACTAATGCCATATGCAAGGAATGGTAGTTGGGGAAGAAAACTAGAGTTTCATTTTGAAGCAAACAATATTGTTCAAATTATGTGTTGGATCTTATGCATACTGATTTGTGCGGTTCTTGTAGAGTCAGAAGTTTACAAGGTTACATGTATTTCATGTTACTTATGGATGATTATTCTAGAATGATGTGGGATACTTTCTTAAGGGAAAAATCTAAAGCTCTGGAAAAATTAAAGATTTTTAAGGCTATGGTTGAGATAGAGACAAGTCTGAAGATTAAATTTCTGAGATTAGATAGAGGTGGTGAATTCACTTCTGGTGAGTTTAATTCTTTTTGTGAAAAGCATGGGATAAAGAGACAACTATCTGCCCCGTGGACCCCTCAACAAAATGGAGTTGTGGGAAGTTAGAATAGGAAAATTGAATAAGCTGCTAGGACTATGATGCTAAAAGGAAACGTTCCTTATATCTACTAGAGAGAAGCTGTGAGTACTATTGTTTACACTCTCAACCAGGTACAAGTCAAAGGTGATATTGGTAAGACTCCTTATGAGCTATGGTATGGTCATAAGCCTACTGTTAGATACTTTAAAATCTTTGGGAGTAAATGTTTTATCAAAAGAGATGAAGATATAGGAAAGTTTGATGCTAGGAGTGATGAAGGAATATTTCTTGGTTATTCCACTAAAAGCAAGGCCTACCAGTGCTACAATAAGAGATTGAGGAAAATAGTTGAAAGTGTTAATGTCAAGGTTGATGAAGACATAGACCATCCAAAACTTGTGGATATGATTCAGATGATTAGAATGATAGTTCAGATAAAGGAAAGAAAGTTTAGACTTTAAATCAAGTTTAGATCATTTTGGTGAATCCGGAAAATCAAGAGGAAGGAACGAGTGAAAGTACGAAAGTGAGATCACAAGAAACTAAAGTTCAAGAACATCCTACGACTCTGAGTTATGTAAGACTAAATCATTTAGAAGATCAGATTATTGGTGATAAGAACAAAGGTGTTCAAACTAGAAGAAGAATTGCAAAAGAATACTATTTTATTTCAAAGACTGAGCCTAATAGTGTCAATGAAGCATGCAAAGAAGAACATTAGATGGAAGCAATGAAAGAAGAACTACTACAGATTGAGAAGAATGATACATGGATTCTTATTCCTAGACGTAAGGACACAAATGTAATTGGAACTAAAAGGATCTTTCAAAACAAATTGAATGAGAAAGGTGAAGTTATTAGAAACAAAGCACGACTGGTGTGTAAAGGATATTCTCAAATGGAAGGGATTGAATTTGAAGAAACATTTTCTCCTGTTGCTAGGATTGAAGCTATGAGACTATTTCTTGCTTATGTTGCTTACGGAAACATCAAGGTTTATTAGATGGATGTCAAGATAGCATTTCTAAATGGTGAACTGGAAGAAGTGTATGTTGAGCAACCTGATGAATTTCAATTGACTGATCAAAGAGATATGGTTTGTTAGTTGAAGAAAGCATTGTATGGACTCAAGGAAGCCCCAAGAGCATGGTATGCCAAATTGGATAAGTATATTTTGAAGCTTGGATTTAATAAAGGTACTGTCGATAGTAATTTTTATTTCAAGATTGATCATGATAAAGATTTGATTGTTGAAGTCTTTGTTGATGATATCATTTTTCGAGGAGATGATAGTTTGTGCATGAAGTTTGCTGATGAGATGTAGAGTGAGTTTGAGATGTCTATGATTGGAGAAATGAAATTCTTTTTGGGATTGCAAATTACTTAGCTAGATAAAGGGATCTTTATATCTTAGTCCAAGTATGTGCAAGAATTGCTAAAGAAGTTTGGTATGAAAGATTCAAAGCAAGTTGGTACACCTATGGTGACCAGATGTAAGTTGACACAAGATGATGATTCACCTAAAACAAATCAGACTAGATATAGATCGATGATTGGTATATTTCTTTACTTGACTCAAACTAGACCTAATATCATGAATGTCGTATGCATTGTTGCAAGATTTCAAGCTGATCCTAAGGAATCTCATGTTACACCTGTGAAGAGGATTTTCAAATACTTGGAGGGAATAGTTGACTTTGGCCTATGGTATCCTAAAGATGATGACCTTACTTTGAGTGCTTTAATTGATGCTGATTAGGTAGGAGATGTGAATGACATAAAGAGTACTAGTGGTGGTGCATTTTTCTTGGGAAAGAAGCTAATTTCATGGTTAAGTAAGAAGCAAAATGTCATTTCCTTATCTACTATAGACGTAGAATACATTGTTGTTGTTAACAATTATACTCAAGTATTATGGATTAAGCAAATGTTGAAAGATATCAGAGTTATGTATGATGAGCTTATTGCTATATTTTGTGATAATTAAAGTGCAATAAACATTTCAAAGAATTTGGTGCTGCATTCAAAGACCAAACATATATCTATCAAGTTTCCCTTTTTGAGAGAGAAGATGAGTGAAAAGGAAGTCAAATTGGAGTATGTGTCTACTATGAAACAAATTGTAGATAGCTTTACCAATACTTTTCCTAATCAGAACTAAGATGCATTGATTTGTATTAGTCTGTGGATTTCATAGTCATATCTTGATTCAGATTGATGTTGTGGTGGCTGCTACTCAGGGGGAGTAGTCAGATGTTCAAACATGTGGTTCATAGCTTTTGTGGAGAAGGATAATGTATATTTTTCATTGACATCAAAGGGGGAGAAGAGTCATGTGAAAAAATTTGTGGGGAGAAGAGTCATTTGAAAGAGTTGAAGAGAAAAGAGTTAAAACATGAGGAGAAAGTACTAAGAGAAAGTTGTGTTGATGGTGTTTTTCACCTCATGTGTTTCCATCAATTCCAAAGGGGGATATTTTTGGATGGTGTTGATATGTGGTTTTCATTGATATCAACACTATTGGAATTAATGTCTTAGAGGCTATATATGTTGAGGATATTGAGAAAATTGTAATAAAATAAGTTTTAGGTTGTCAGTGATGAAGTGAATTTCAACATGGTGGTGAGCTCAATATGTTGATGATCAAAGGTTGTGGATTAAAGGGTTTTTTTTTTATTATATCTAATTTATCCACATTAAGTTTCAAATATTTGCATGAAGATTTGATCAAGTTATGAGTATCTGTGTTCTGACAGTTATTATGTTGCTTCAATTGGTGTTCCTAAAAGAAGATGATGTGATTCTAGTAATTTGAGTTGTTTTGGATGCTTCTGTGGTGATTCTTGATACTCTTGGATGTTTCTAGATCATACTTTATCTATGTTACATCTCTAAATTGATCATTGTGTTCATGATTGCTGATTTTATTTTGTGTTCATGTTTTTCATGTTCATGGCTGATAGGGTGATTTTAGCGCGTTGTGGATCTTTGAGGAATATTTTTTGAAAGTGTTTCATGTTTGAGGATGTTTTTTTGGTTATTCACTATGTTGTGGATGAAATTGGTTGATTTTCATTAATAATTATTTATGTTTTGGGCTGAAAGTTTGTACACATTTTATATTTTATTGAAGTTGACATGTAGATGATCTTATTCCTAGTTGTGGATATATATGAGTGATTGTTTATTCCATTTGAAGGTATGAGATGTGTGAATAATTTCCTAATCATTCAAAGGTAGAAGTAGAGTGTGAAGAAGAGTGGGTAGAGAATGAAGAAGTGTTCAAGTGCTTAACGGAAACTATAATCAGGCATTAGCATATGCTATTTTCTCAGTTCAAAATATTTCGGATGTAATCCGAATGTTTCTATAAGATAGTGTGTCTTCCTTTGGGAAATAAGCCTTGTTGTAATTGAGCAATGAGATCTAGGAAGTGTGCTTGAATGCATGTGCATTCCTCATTTTCTTCTTTATACTTTTAATAGGGTATAATCTTACAGACTGACCTCCACCGTGGTTTTTCCCCTAATTGGGTTTCCAAGTAAAAAATCTTGGTGTTATGTGTGTTTTTGATGTGGTGATGGTTTATTATTTCATGTTTATTGATTAGATCTAAGAATAAGGTTAATACGTTTAATAAGTTTAAATTTCAGTGATAATTGATTCACGCCCCCTCTCAATTGTCTACCCTTGTGTTGCCAACAACTTTCTCCTTGTTTTCCTCAAAATGTCTTGTCTGAATTAGGACCTTTTGAAATTCCTCAGTGTACTCCTTCACCATCCTCATTATTTTTCATAGGCTCTACATATTCTTGAGTAGTTCCAATTCATAATCTATTGGCATGAACTGTTTCTTGAATTTTGACACCATTCTCTCCCATCTAGAAAATATATCCTTCCCTTGTCTCCCTGTTTCTAGTTGGATCTCTTTCCATCAAATAATGGCATGGTCCTTTAACTTGGTCTTTGAAAAATCCACTTGGTGATGATCTTTGATCTCCATAAATTTAAAAAATTCTTCCATATCATTGATCTAATTGATTAATTCTTCTAGGTTCAGGCTCCAACTAAAAGTTGAAACTTCCATTTTTGATTTCTTTCCCAGATTGGATATTGCTCTTAGAAATCTCAACTCTCCAAGATCTACTTGATCTTGTTCTTTCTCTTCTAATTCCTCTTCTATTTCATCATCACAGACATCTTCGCTTGCATCTTCCTTCTAAGGGCTCTAATTTCATCTCTTAGTGGCTCTAAGTTGGGTTGGTCTTGGACGCATCTTGATCTCAACCCAAACTCACAGGTCCTACTCCAACTACCTTATGTTTGACACTTTTTTATAGACTTAGGAATGCCTACTTTGATACCACCTGATGAAGAGTCCTCCCCTTACCTATAGAATCTCACCACATACACAGAGAAAGCACAACTAGATGCAAGAAGAGAACAAATATTTTCTTTTATTAATGGAGTGATGCTATAGATTACATTTCATCCTATGGGATGCTTTTTGCACGCACTTGTTGATTTACAGATTTGAGTTCACTCTTCATTCTTCACTGCATGCTATTCACATCTTCTATAACTCCAACACTCTTGGCTCTGACCTGTCCTTGTATTCCGTCAACTTTATATATTGTTACAATTCTCTAGGTTAGCCTTGTATTCCCTTACTCCTCATGTCATAGTAGTTGTTATCTCCCAATAAGCTTTCCAAAACCACCAAGTCGTTATCTAGTTAACAGTAGCTCCACCAAGTCAGCCAATGAATATGTATTCCACAACAATGATGTGGAATACATTGAATATTGTTTTGCCAGATTTCATGACTAAACTCCCCATCCACCATTTTTTACCATCTCCATTTATATTCCAACATTAGAATGTATCCAAGACTCCAACTCATCTCCCTCCATAACCACCATGTCACATCGATAAAGCTTAAAAAAAATATCAAACATAATTCAAAATAATTCCCACCAAACCATGTATGTCTCCCTGACATCACCACCACCACATCATCGATGAGACTTGGATGACATATCACCTCGTTGAGGAGACTTGGGAGTAACTTCTACTAAAACCATAAGGTCACCTTTATGCAACAATTAACTAATCCAATAGTCCATCAAAATGTTGAAGAGACATTTACGATTGTCTCGCCAACTAGCATGACTCTCGCTGAAATATCCCTATTGCACACTGAAAGTTCCATTGGCACTTCGAAGGGATGAAGAACCTGACCCTAATGAAAACCCAATGTCATAGTGAAAATGTTGAACACTGAAAGAAGGAACTCGATGATGGTTAGATACAAAACTGTCAAGCCCTTATTAGAATTAAAATAACCAGATCAATGCAAGATTGCTTTTCTCCCCGGATGCTCCTGGATAATGCTTTGATGGATGCCTACATCTTATTCCAAAGATCCTTTCTTGGAATGGGTAGGGAGGATCTTGAAAAAGGTTGTAGAATATGGCTTGAAACCCACTGATTAGATTTTTTGGGAAGTTTCTGAAACCTTTTCAACAAATCTATTTTGTTTATATCCCTTGATCATTGCAACCTATGACATATCTCTTTGATGCATTTTTTCAAAAAATTCACATGCCTTTTCCATACTTCCACATTTCTCATACATGCCTTCCAAGGGAGTTGCAATTATAATATTTGACAAAAATCACCCTTTCTTTCAATGATTTGATTGATGCCCATACCTTGTTCCAAAGGTAGGATGTTGTCAAAAATTGTGGAATTTGGATTTATACTTGCCAATTGTATTTTCTTGAAATTTTACAATGTCTTTTGAAAAATCCATTTTATGCTTATCTTACAATCATGGCATTCCATGCAACCACATTTATTTAAGGAATTCCATCAAAAAAATCACGTTCTTTGTCTATGATACCACATTTTTGCATACATGTCTATTTGTGGACATTATATTGGTAGGTCATATGTTAGAAAATGGCTAGAGAAAATTCACATGATAAATTATTGCAAGGTAGAAATACTTCAAAAAATTTATCTTTCCATTTTCCTTTTGTTCTTTGTAGACTTGTTTATTCATCATGGTTGAGTGAAATTTACTCTTCTATATGATGATTGTATGTATTTTGTGTGAAAGGTTGAATGACATATATTTCATTTTTTTGTATGGATTCATTTTTAGGAACTAATATTTGTCTCTTTATCATGCTACAAATAAAATTCTCCATCATGTTGAGGAAATGATCAAGGATTAAACCAAAACTGGAAGAGAAAGAAGCTAAGAATGTAAAGAAAGCAACAAATATGAGGAAACTTCATGAGAAGAATAAATTGGACATGATTTTTGAAGACATGACAATTGAAGAGGAACTTCAACCATCAACAGGAGATATGATATTGGCAGCACAAATGAAAGAAATGAAAAAAAATTGTGCAATGAGAGATTTGAATACCGTAGTTGAAGACACATCCTCTATTGCAAGTCTAGATGGAGGGACACCATCTACCACATATCAAGTTGAGATTACATCATCACTCACATGTGAGGAAGGAGGTACACCATCATTCCCATCTCAACCTCAAGGTATGTCACCTCCCATTAATGAAATTCCTAATGTTGAGATGAATTTACCTTTGAGAACACCACCTATAATTTTGCATAGAAATCCAAGGTATTCAATTGATATTGATGAGAATATTTTGTAGCCAATGAAAGGTAATATTCTAAATGAAATTGTACAAGATATGCTCATAAGATTTGGAGAGTGTTCTTTGAAAAGTTAAATGAGACTACAAGATGTCAACTATTTTTTGAAATGATGCGAAGTATAAAGTATATGTCCATAATGAAGATTCTTGGGTTGAGAACATTGGAGGATTCAAGTGAAAAATATATTGTGAAGAATATAATGAGTGCATATGAGATTGTGGGTAACACCTCACACACAAAAGATAGCAATGTTAGATGACATGTCATTACATTGGCAATAGTAAGTAATCAAATCAGGAAAGCTCATCTCATTAGTAAGACAAGTCAACAATTGAGAATTAATAGAAAAAAATTTATCAAGAGCCATTGGAAGGTGTCAAAGAATCAAGGACACTAATGCTAATGAATTATGGGAATTCTTAGGAATACTACCATGAAAAGATAAATCAATTGTTAAATCATTGAGATCACCAATTGAAGACTTTTGGAATAATTACACAAGGGTATATTCGAATCAAAGTGATATGGTAAGAAGGAGAATTAGTAGTTAAAATCATGAGCCACATCCAAAGCATTTTTTGGATATGACTCAAACACAAGTTTTTGGTAATTTTCTAGAGATGTATCCTCGAATAAAAAATTGTCAAAGATATTTTGAAATGCTAAAACTTTTCTATGTCAAGATAAATCACACATGCACTACTTGTTGTTTTAGATTACATATTGAATTTTCTAACAATTTTGATGTTTATCATTCTATATTTTTAGATTTTCATACTAACAAGGTTTTGCAGGATTGTGGCATACATGCCCCACCTACATCTCCAAGAGACTTCATATCAAAAAAATTATGTGAAAGAGAGGATGGTCAAATATTGTACATGAAATTATGCTTGGATGGTGCATATCAAAATTGTGGTGGGTTGCAATGTATGCCAATATGTGAACATATGGAAATAACACATGTGGTTGGAAATGAACTGGTAGAGATTGGAAAGTATAAAACAATGGCCTACAATAAAAAAGATGGTAAAGAAGCAAAAATGTATGATTTGGTTATTCAAAATATTCCAGTGTATTAGTTTATGTCTACATTTTGTGACATTATAGTGTATTAGTATGTAAGGTATACCCTTAGAGCTCAATGGTTGGATATGCAATTAAAGTTATGCAAGTACACATTTTCACTTGGTACCATCTTTTTAGTCATTGAATTTGTAGAGAACTACAATCTATATCCACAATATCAGGTGCAATCACAATATTACAACTCCACATAGGTTTTTATATTTGTGCACATTGCATTCATTCATGCAAATGATAGTCTAGAGGATGATAGGAATATCATAAGGGAGTATCATTTTCATAATAGTGATGGTCACACACATTCTATAGAGTTCGTTAAAGTTTTCTTTTAGGTGTTCTACAATCGTTTGACTAGAAGGGGAATATCATTCAGCCAACATATGATATGGTCAGATAACTATGTATCACAATTCAAGAACTCATAGATGCTCTATTGGTTGAGTAAGATGCATAATATTATAGGTTTTTAATATATGTGGAAATTTTTTGAGGTTGAGCATGGAAAGGGGGAGCATGATAGTGCAAGAGCATGTATCAAAATATACATAGCATGGGAAGAGTTAAAATTTAAAGACAATGCAAAGTTGACAAATGCAAAATCAATCGACAAGTGGTGTAATGCTTCGATGGGTCTAGGTAATGAAGGTAAGTCTTGAGTTCATAGATTTTTTTTGTTGATAGATGATACTAATAATGCACCATATGAGGATTGTTGTACACTAATAGGATCAAGTGAGCTACACTCTTTCAAATTCTCAAATGTAGGTTAATGGAGTATCTATACATGGAAGATGACATGCTTTTTTTCTTCATGTGCATTCAAGCTTGGAATGAGTGTGAGTCAAAGGAGTGGGTTGATGAAAGGTGGTTAAGTTATCTTATCCCACTTGACACATATCGGCCCCTGATGACACTAGAACTGGCATAGATGGAATCATCAATTGGCTTTGACCACATATTAGATCTAGTTCAACCAGGTAATATCTCTACTTACATAGTTTTTGAAATTCCTAATGTTATCTTACTTTGTAGTGTTTTTGTAATGCTAACTAATTTCATCTAATTTGTTGCACATATCAATGTAGGGCATGTTTATAGAATTATTGTAGATGAAGATAATGAAGAGGGAAAATATTATTACTTGTGTCATTGTGTTGAGGCCAAAAACAAATTGGAGGCCCTAGTTATAGATGGTGAAAACATAAAATTCCCTATAAGATTGGTTGTTGTTATTGGAACATGGCTTAGAAGGTATCCACATAAGAGTGTTAATGTTTGGTTATTTTAGGACTTTGAAATGCATTGGAAGATTCTTCATTACTCAAACCTTGTTGTGGCATCCAATGTTCATTTGATACAATATCAAGGAAGACCTTTGAACAAGACCTTGTGGAAGGTTTGTGAGTCTGACCATGAGGCAATACTTGACACAATAAAGAGTAGAGTAGACCTGGATGGTTTGTTGGATTAATTTGTAAGTATGCACATTGATTTTGTAAATTCATTTTATTGATATTAATTTATTGTAGTTGATAGTTAGACCTTTCATTTCTATATTTCAAGTTTAGATATGTTTTTTCTCTTTTTTTTTGTTGCATTTTACACATATATAGTGACTATTGGGTAGATTATATGCATATTTATAGTTTCACCATTTGACCATCTTGATACCTTAATTTGAAAACTTGACCTTTGTAGTCCTAGATCATACTTGGGAGACCCTTCCTCAACCATGATTTCACCTAAAACATCAACCATTTCCATCATACCCATCCAAAATATATCATCTTTCCCTCATCTTATCATTTTCATCCATTATCATAAGCTACTCATCACAACCATCATCCTTAGACCTTGGTCCTTTTGGCCATTAGCATACCCTTGTCATCTTATCATTTCCATCATTGTTTCTTTGATCATTGATCATCCTTATCTTCCTATCTTATCTCTATCCAATCATATCATATCCAATATTTATCATCTTTTATCCTATATCATCACCCTATCATAATCCATATCATATCTTATCACAATCAATCTTTTCAAGAGTCTATCTATATCCTAATCCTTGTTATAAAAATCCCAATTTCTCCCTCTTATCAATATGAACACATTTCATCCTCACAACCTCCTATATCCAAATATGAATAACCACCCTTCATAATTGGGCAATGGAAATATGACAATGCATAATTGGAGCAACAAGTAGTAGAATGCATGAAATGATAAAAGGAATCTACTCTTGAGAATTTGAGGAAGGTGCATGTGCAGTATGTGAAATGAAAATATGATAATGCAAAACTAGAGGTAGCAAGTACTAGAATGTATGAAATAAAACATGAATTTGATCAAAAAACACATGAAAGGAAGAAGACCAAAGTGAATGAGATAGATAATGTATTGAATGGAGAGATTCTTGAACTTAAGACTTCCATGGAGAGAATACAACTAGAAATAAATGATAAGGAAGAAGAAATATCAAATGTAAGTGCAAAAAGAGAGAGAATCAGTGTGGTGGACACATGAAAGTGTTCAAGACATTGAAAACCCTATCAAACAAAGGGATGTTGTTGTCCTAAGCATTGATGATAGACTAGCTGATCTAAAGCTCAAAGTAAAAGACATGAAAAAGAAGTTAGAAGATCATGAAAAGGAATACTAGGGGATGCTAATAGGTAAGAGTAGTAGAGATGAGGAAAAAATTGTGGATGGTCAAGTTGTAGATGTAAAAGCAAAAGTTGGAAGTGTTGAAATTGAAGCAAAACAACTAAAGACTAAAATTAACCACTTAGAAAAGGAATTAAAAGATAAGAATAATATTTTATCATCAATGAAAAGGAGGTTAGTCTACTCTAAAAACACTTGAAAAAGAAGTAGACCAAAATGAATGAGAGAGATAATGTATTCAATGAAGAGATTCTTCCTACTCTTGAGTAGTTGAGGAAGGTACATGTGTAGATTCTTATCTGCTTGTCATGTGACCAAACCAACAGTTTTGGTGCATCCAGATGGGTAGTTTTATGCTAGGAAAGTTCTTGTTTCACACCCAAACATGTCAGAACAGTCCAAGCTACATTGTACCAATGAAGTCTCTTAAGAGACCAAAGTGCAAAAAGGTAGCAATATTTGATGAGATATTACTCAAAAACCATGTCACTTAGAAAATTATTTTTGAGGGAATGATATCACATAGGGCTCCTCTACATAACCTCTCTCAATTTTTGATATCTCTAAGGAATTTTCTTATGGTTTTGAGCTTTTAGTTGACGAAAAAAGCATCAGATGCATGCAGTGTAAAGTTGCAAGGTGGTGTAACTTTCATTATGTTCATCATGCAACCAAACCAATAGTTCCAACACATCCAAATGGGTGGGTTTATGCTAGGAAAGGTACTGCTTAACACCAAAACATACCAAAAAAATTTGAGCTACATTGTATTGGTGAAGTCTCTTAAGAGACCAAAGTGTAAAAAATAAAAAATCTTTGATAAGATATTACTCAGAAACAATGTCACTTAAAAAAAAAATTTCTAAGGGTATGAGATCACAGAGAGCCCCTATATAATAACCTTTCTTGGTTTTTGATATCTCTAAGGCATTTTCCCATGGTGTCGAGTTTTCAGTTGATAGAAAAAGTGTCGCATGCATGTAGTGTAAAGTTTCAAGGTGGTGTAATTTTTTTTTTTCATCATGTGAGAAAACAAATAGTTTTAACACATATAGATGGGTAGGTTTATGCTAGGAAAGGTTCTTTTTTGCACCCAAACATGTCAAAACTATCCAAGATACATTGTATTGGTGAAGTCCCTTAAGAGACCAAAATGCAAAAAGGAAACAATTTTTTAGGAGCTATTACTCAGAAATCGTGACACTTAGAAACATTCCATCTGAGGCTATGAGATCATGTAGGGCCTCTCTACATTAACCTGTCTCAATTTTTGATATCTCTAAGGCGTTTTCTCGTGGTGTTGAGTTTTTTAGTTGATGGAAAATGGATCAAATGCATGCAATGTAAAGTTACAAGGTGGTGTAACTTTTGTTCTATTTATCATGAAAACAAACCAACAATTCCAACACATTTGGATTGGTGGGTTAATGCTATAAAATTTATTGCTTTGCACCCAAACATGCCGAAATAGTCCAAACTACATTGTATTGGAGAAATCTCTTAAGAGACCAAAATGCAAAAAGGAAAAAATCTTTGATGAGCTATTACTCAAAAACTATTTCACTTTTTAAAAATATATAAGGGTATGGGATCATGTAGGTCCCCTCTACAATAACCTCTCTTGTTTTTTGATATCTCTAAGGCATTTTGCTATGGTGTTGAGTTTTTAGATGATGGAAAATAGGTCAAAAGCATGTAGTGTAAAGTTATAAGGTGGCGTAACTTTTGTTTTGTTCATCGTGTGACCAAACCAATAGTTCTAGCACATCCATATTAGTGTTTTATACTAGGAAAGGTCCTATTTTTCATCCAAACATGCCAAAATAGTCTAAGCTACATTGTACTGGTGGTCTCTTAAGAGACCAAAATGCAAAAAGGCATAAATCTTTGAGGAGCTATTACTTGAAAATCGTGTCACTAAGAAACACATTTTCTAAGGATATGGGATCATGTAGGGCCTCTATATAATAAATTATCTCATTTTTTTATACCTCTGAGGCATTTTATCATGGTGTCGAGTTTTCAGTTGATGGAAAAAGTCTCAGATTCATGCAATGTGAAGTTGCAAGGTGGTGTAACTTCCATTCTTTTTTTCATACAAAAAAACTCATAGTTCCAACATGTTTGGATTGGTGGGCTTAGGCTAGGAAGGGTCCTATTTCACACCCAAACATGGTAAAATAGTCTGAGCTACATTGTATTGGAAAAGTCTCTTAAGAGACTAAAGTGCAAAAAGGAAACTATCTTTGAGGATTTATTACTCAGAAGCCATGTCACATAGAAACATTTTGTCTAAGGCTACAAGATCATGTAGGACCCCTCTACAATATCCTCTCTTGATTTTCAATATCTTTGAGGCATTTTCATGTGGTGAAAGTTTTTCTGATGCTGCAAAAACCATTAGATGCATGTAGTGTAAAGTTACAAGTTAGGCTACTTTTTGTTTTTTTCTTCATGGGGACAAACCATTAGTGCCAACATGTCTACTTAGGCACATCTACGCTAGGAATGGTCACCACCATTTATTATAAAAGGTTCATATACTTTCCTATTCGAAGGGTCACAACTTTTCACCTTTGAAATGTCACAACCTAAATCATATATCATCACTATTCGTGAAAACCTAAATTAATTTATTTGCAATATTTCCTAAATTTGTATTCTTAATTGAATTCTTCAAGGATTTTATGGATGTATTTATCAACAATAAATTACTCTCCCTTTTATATTAGTAATTATCAAACTACAAACCATTTCAACAAACAACATTTTTAAAACACATGGAGTAATCTTGTTGAAGATACATCTGGTCATGAAGCAAACAAATAGATATATGTAATACATTAAATATGAGTCATACAAATGAATACATGTCATACATGAAGTCTACACATGAAGCATGAAGCATACATGTGTAAAAATGAAGTATACACAGGAAGCATGAATCATATATGTGAACACATGAAGTATACACAAGAAGCATGAAGCATACATGTGGAATGGTATATGTATTCCAAGAATTATATGACAAACTTCTTGAGGTATGATGTCACATGTAATAATATATTGCTCATTTTTAGTTGCATACTTCAAAGTGCACTATATAATTACATGAATTTCCTTACCATGCTATAATGATCCTAGAGAGTATGGGATTAGATGTGTAGTGGTAGAGAAACCTAGGTTTTAGATTGCATCATGCATTATTATATTCTTATGATTGATTTAATGTTCAATAATCTTACAAGAGAATAATGTTCAAACTTTATATATTTAAAATTATATAATGGAAGAGTGCATGTAATATAATTGGACTTTAAATATTTGAATTAAACTATCGACAAATATCCATTGAAGTATGGATTTATAATGAAAATATGGACACAATCAATAAAAAAGATGTGTATTAACCAAATAGCCATATAGGCATACATCAATGTATGTCAATATAACTATAACATATATAAAAATAGTCCTATAGGCTTACAAGAATTCCATATAGCATAAAATGTCAACTATATGTAATACAAAATATATGTCCACAAATTCCACATAGGCATACAACAAAGGAACCCAATAAAAAGTAATTCCCCTCTAGGTGAAGAAAATAGATCACAGGTGGCTTTTGATCTTCAAGGGGATGGAGACGCATATGAGAGTGGTTTACTTTAAACTTGAGGGTTGCTCCTCCTATTTATTTCATTGTGGAGCCTTAACTATTATAATACAAAGTATATACATTAATATATATAAATTACATTATAAAAAATTAAATATTTAACAAAATAATCACTTACCTCCACCATATGATATCTCTCCTCATTTGATGTAGCAACAGGATTAGGTTGTGGCATTATAATGTCCTATAGAAACCATCTAGATATAAATTAAGCTATAAATTAATAATCATTTGATTTTTCAACAATAAACAACTATAAGAATGAATATAATTTGAAATTTACTAATATGCCTCATACCATCATCAAAGGCATGAAGCTATCAATTGTGGAACACATACCATGCTCCATTTCCATATGAACATGAGGAGGTGTCTCCACCTACATCATATGAAAATAAAGCAACATTATTCAATTACAAAAACTAGAATAGTGATGTAAGTCATGGCCTATAATGTATGAGATCATCAACAAAATTTTGAGTACTTTGGTAGACATGTATGGAAAATGTGGTAGTATAGACAAGGCAATGAATTGTTTGAAAAAAAATTGAGTGTACTTTGATAAAATTATTTGGTAGACATGTATAGAAAATGTGGTAGCATAGACAAGGTAGTGATCTATTTGAAAAAATGCCTCAAATAAATGTGGTCTCATGGTAATGGACATCACCATGAGATCACATTTTTTTGAGGAATTTTTTCAAACAACTCAATGTCTTGTCTATGCTATTGCTTACTATTATGCTTTGATAGATTTTTTCCAATCATCCATAGTTTTTTAAAAAGCACCTATTATTTGTTCCTATTGGACAAGTGTTGTGATATTGTTCTTAAACATGAGGGGTACAGGGTTGTTAGGAATTGACTGGTATTTGAGAGATATAAACATAATCTAATTTTGATCATTCAAATGAACTAGGAATTGGTTGGAATTAGAAAAGAATATGTGTTGTGCCATTTAAGGGTGTATAATAACACTATTCAATGGTAAATGATCCCCCTTTCTTTAAACACTTCCATCATTCTATGCCTAGCTATGAAATTGAACTATAGATTTTTGGTTCCTATGGACAACTCTAACTCTTCTAAGGTTTTTCACCTAAAAGGAGAGAGATAGGGCCCAAAAATGCTAAGGGTTTATTCAAAAAATGTTATGTGTGATGTTTTCTAAGCTAAATGAAGTTAACTAAATGCAATTAAGTCATTTAAATGAATGATTATGAATGCAAAACTAAGATCTATGCTATGTTTGAAAGCATAGTGTTTTTTGCGAAAAGCTTAAAAGAATGAACAAAAATGAAAATTAAACTAAACAAAAGGATTTTTTTAGAATTTATGCACATAGAAAACTAGAGAAGACTGGAAAAAAATCTAGAAAACTAATGAATCCTAAATTTCAGCTGACTAGGAATCATTCACCACCTTGGGTGAATCAGCCCTAGGTCAGGACTTTTCTACAAAAAAGCTATTTTTTGTCAATCAGGAACCTGGATCTACATCTGACTCAAATTTTCACCTTAGGAGGGATGCATTCACCATGCATGGAAAATCAGTCCACTTTCAAATTTTTGCAACTTCAAAGTTTTGCACCTTGACACATGCACAATAATTGCTAATGGAAACCCAACTTCGGATCTCAGAAAATTCTTGCAAAACAACTTAAAATTG
Organism: Sequoia sempervirens; assembly: GCA_007258455.2. Lineage (NCBI taxonomy): Eukaryota > Viridiplantae > Streptophyta > Pinopsida > Cupressales > Cupressaceae > Sequoia > Sequoia sempervirens. The sequence goes on along the minus strand of VDFB02000002.1, from coordinate 204,664,246 downwards.
TTTGTCTAATAGGGAGTTTTCCTTGGTCAAACCCCTTGTTTGGTAATTAAACCTCAAATGGAGAAAAATATGCATAAACCCTAGCCTTAGATGTGTTAAAGACTAGGAAAGTCTGAATCATAACAAAAACCCTATTCTATTGATCTAGAATAAAAGATGCAAAGATGATTTATATTATGCAAGATATCAACCCCATAAACCTTACAACACATGGAAAATAGGAATGAAATGACATGCAAATGATAAACAAACAAAATGAAAACCTCAATATGAAGATAGAGTGAAAATGGAAGATGGAATCAATATGAAGCCAAGTCCTTAGGTGTGATTTGGTGGCTAATTTCACTTCCTCGCCCTAGATTTCTTCATGATTCACTATAGACATCCATTTTCAACCCTTTGCAATGATGAATCTTGACCAAGAGAGTGAGCTTCAAAACCTGGAAAAATCCTAGTTTTTTGCCCTAAAACTTCAAGTTTTTCTAATGAGACTTGTTATGTAAAACTTGACTTTAGGAATTTCTCTTGGAAAATGAAAAAAATTGTGTGAAATGACCTTAGATGAGTATTTATAGGAAAAAAACACCTTATTTTCCCATTATTTATACCTAAGAGGCCAACATTCACTAGAAATTTAAGTTAAATTAATCAAATTCCTACTCAAAATTGAATTTTCCCTCAAAGGGGACTTATTTGCCACCCTTGGCAAATGGGTCCCACCAGAGGGGACGAATTCACCCAAGGTAGCGAATGGGTCCCACTACTGTTGTTTGAAGGTGTTTTTTTAGGGTATGAGATAATTAAATGTTGTTTGTTGAGTTTTATATGATTTATCAGGTAAAACAAGCCTCTAGATCAAAATTAATGGGTCTAAGAGGCCTATCAATATTATTTTGAAGGGTAAATTATGTGAAGGGACTCAAAAGTGGGTCCAATTATGTGTGAAATTATCTCTTTTCTCAAGAGGGTCCAATTTTTTATGGCACATTTAACTCCCACTTTAGCGCCCATATGACTCTATGTGAATATGTAAGCTAAAGGACTCTAAATGATCCACCTTATTACATAAAAAAGATACTTATTCAAAAGATGGGAGAATGAAGCCCCTAGTGTAGTTATTTGCACAACCACAACATTAGGAATTGCATCCTGCAACACACATTTGTTAATTATCAAAAAATCCTTTTATCTAACTCCTAGGAATCTAATTCGAGGGTAGATGTATGCCCCCCTTGATTCCACTTGCTTTACAGAGGTGGAATCAAGGTAGCAATCTAGCCATGTTGAATAAGAAAAATCATATCATTAGGAATTTCCAAGTACCATGCCACATAACGATAGATAGATGATGATGTCGAGTGTGGAATCATGATTCCAATGCATGAAATGATATCAAAAATGGATTACCCTAGCTCCCATTATGGTGATTTGAAGAATATCTACATTATGAGTTCTTGAAAAGATAATAACCTTATGTTAGTGCGTAAAAGTAAAAAGAGATGAAAAGAGATTAAAATAGATGAAAGTAACTTGTCAGTTACTATTCATTTTACCTTCTTGTAGCTTGAGAGTGATGATTGAGAGAAGAACATGCCGAGCAGACAAGATTACACACCTTCATGGCTGGATGATCTTCATCAGTAGGTGGCACACAATGAGCTGTATGAGGTAAGTCGATCCTGCAAATTTTACCTTGTGATTTTGTAATAATTTAATGATTTTTAATGCATGGATAGGTTAATTTAGGGTTCTTGGAATTTTTTTCACAAAGTGTCCCCTTTTTCTGCAAAGTGTCTCGTTTCTTTGTAAAATGTCTAAAAGGGGTTCTAAAGTGTCTAGGGCCATTTGAAAAGCACACTATGGACTTTACCACACTTGTGTAATGAAATATGTGAAAATTGAAGAGTCTAGATGAATTTTAGAGCATTTTGTGTTGATTTTGATAGTTCCTTGCCTAGTCACGACAATGGCTAGGGGGAAGACAACTCACATTTTTGAGAGATCATGCACTAGCACTATTAGTGGTAGAGGTAGAGCATTTATAGTCAATGGGTATCTCTTGGGAATATATTATGCAACCCATGAGATACCATGACACCATGCTTATGGATTTGTGCAAACGTTGGGATGTTGATACTTGTACCTTTCATCTTCCCATTGGGGAAATGACTATCACTCTTGAGGATGTACACCGCATCCTTCAAGTTCCCATTTGGGGAGAGTGGGTATATTTCTGGGGGGATCGATCAATCTGGGAGAAGAAGAGAGATAGCAGTATTGTTTAGGTGGACCTGCACATGATGAGAGGGTTAGAGAATAGATCGAGCTTCCTATGCTACTGTATTCACGAGCTCCTATGGTCAAATAGATTATGATGCACACAGTGGCACTAGTTCTCAATTTAGATGGATGAGCAACACACTTGGATGGAGGACTAGTACATTTGATACAAGGGATGTATGATTAGAGGACAATTTATGCTTGGTTCCACTGCATTTTAGGACACTTGTATTATGATCTTGGTCAGTTTGTATTTTGAGATATCAATGGTATGGTCCATTGTACACTTCTACAAGTGTGGTACCTTGAGCATATCACATGTACTAGGCTTGTCAAATTCCCTTGTGATATAGCTACAGGATATCCATGAGCATTCGACTATCCTTTGTAACACTTGTGGCAGTATGGGGATTTACACTTTTGGAGGGTGAGATCCTATGGAGACCTTATCTACTTACTCTACAGTGGTCAGATCCCACTAAACAGTTATGGAGGATGCAGATGGATAGGTATCTAGTTGGGAGGCATGACTATGTGGTAGGACCTTTCTATTATGGGTGAGTTATGCAATAGTTTGGATAGGTGTAGACACCACCGAGGGCATGCCCCTTCATTAGATGATTAGTGCGGAATGTCTGAAGGCTAGGTGATATTGTTCAGCTGACTATAGATCATGTTCATGAGAGTGATTCTGATGATTCAGATCATGACCAACCACCAACATCCGATGTTGATTATGTTAGTAGTACAAACGAGCACAAGGAGTGGTGGTAATATGCATGACCATCTTCTGTGTTCCCCATGGACTTCCCTATACGTTATGCGAGACAAATACTAGATGAGGGTGATGAGATAGAGGAGAGAGCAGAGGAGGTACAACATAGGCCATCAGATATTTTTACAGATGCTATTGATGATGAGTACCAGTCTAAGACCGATCCTAACTATGAGGACCAGGATGGAGGAGAGGATGATGATGAGGAGGAGGATTATGAGGAGGATGATTATTATGATGAGGAGCCATCCCTAAGCGAGGGTGATGAGGTAGCTATTGAGGATCGTTATGAGCATGGAGAGTCCTCACATACTTACAAGACTAGATCACAGGTAGTAGCTACAACATACATTAGCACTCAGAGTTAGAGAGAGGATAGTGCATCCTTAATGCCCCTTAGAGAGGATGAGGTTGACATTCCTCATGCATATAGAGACATAGGTGATGATATTTGATTTTAAACATGTCATTTAGTGATTTATGCTTTATATTTATATCATGATGATGTGTAACTAATTGTGTACATTTTCTATCTTGGAGGAGTGATGAGAGACTTGTGAGAGTTCTATCATCAGGCTGCCACATAGATAGTGTTTGCATCCATCAATGAGGAGGAGATGGATCCAAACTATGTGCCCCCACCGATCATGGAGGAAGATCTAGAGTCACTTAGACCTTTCAGAAGGTTATGGGTAGCGTACGATAGTGTGAGGAGGCGACTTCATTGATCTGAGAGTGCACTATAGTCAGCATAGACCTCAATAGAGGTAGAGAGACTACATGTAGAGCTAGCATAGACATGAGTAGAGAGGGATTGGATGGAAGATGAGCGGCTCATAGTTCTTGGTCAAGTATAGGGTTCAGAGTATGCACTTAGACTTGGTAGTTTGTGATCACGATTACACATGACCATCTCACGATGTCCGGGAACCAGATCATGAGCACCAGATCCTGAAAGCTCTAGCTCTCATAGACCACTATGACTTTGTATAGGAGATTATGATGTACATATAAAAATTTGATATATATATATAGATATGTGCACTTGGTGTTTTTATGATGCATCTTTTTGTGTGGATGTTAAATACAATGTGATTAATTAAATGACTTAAGGTAAAAGAATTTAATTAATGGTAACATGATTTAACAAGATTGATGTAATCTAACATAAAACATATTTTAGTTTTGATGTAGATACAACATTTATAATGAGAAAGAATGTGTTAAATTAAATACACTGATAAGGATATAACTTAACACAATAGGGATATGAATAGTATGAAGCCTAAAGCAATTATAAAATTAACTTAAATAATTACCTTAGTGTTCAAGACAAACACAAAATTAGTTGTCTAGATCAAAGTAATGTGAAAGTTATTTAGAATAACATCAAATAACTTTAAACAACACTAATGTATCGATCATACTATTCTAGGGGGTTAGAGATAATACCGACACAAATGCATGGAATTAATGGGTTATTTAAGGTGTGTTTCATCAAGTTGCATTAAGAGATAAGCACCAGACCCATAATTGGTATAAACTATGTAAGGTCCCAAACAATTAGGGTTGAACTTGTCTTTATCTTCATTATCAGCACTAGTATTTCATTGATTTTCAATAAGAACAAAATCTCCCTTACAAAATGACTGAGGGATGATGTGAATGTTGTGTTTGCATTGTAAGTGTTTGATGTGAGCTTGGATATGTTCGAGAGTGTTAATGCATTGTTCATTGAGCATCTAGAGTTGATTTAATCATTGATCTTTATAAGTGACAGTGTCAATAATATATTGGAGAGAAACTCACAAAGTAGGAATTTTGAACTCCAAGGGCATAATTGTATCTGTGCCATAAACAAGATTATAAGGGGTATTTCCTGTGGATGACCAAACATTAGTTCTATAAGCCCAAAGCGCATAAGATAGTTGTGTACACTAGTATTTATGATGCTTGGTGATAATTTTCTTAAGGATTTGTTTGAGAAGCTTATTAGTGTTTTCAGCTTGTCCATTGGATTGTGGCTAATACGGTGTAGAAAAGCGATGTTGAATGTTGAATGTTTCAAGAAATTTTTGAACTTTGTTATTCTTAAACAGAGTTCCATTTTCTGAAACAATTGCAGAAGGGAGTCCAAAGCGAGCAATTATGTGGTCCAAGATGAAATGACAAATTTCTTTAGTAGTTGTAGAATAAAGGGGAATAACTTCCACCCATTCCATGAAACAGTTTGTTGTGGTTATGATAAATGTATGTCTAGCAGAAGAAGGTGGAAATTTTTTTCCAATAAGATCCAACCCCCATACTGAAAATGGCCAAATTGGAACATTGGCATAGAGCTCAGCAACAAGAGTGTGGATCAAATTGCTTTGTTCTTGGCATTTGTGACATCATTTAATGTAGGTGAAGCAATCCTTGTCTATGTGTCTTCAATAATAACCCATATGAATAATTTTTTTCACTAACAAATGACCTCCAAAATGACTTCCTCAGGCACTAGCATGAGACTATTTGAGCACTAAAGGGATTTTAGAATCTTTAAGACATCGTAATAGGAGACCATTAAAAGATATTCTATACAATGCATTTGCAAGGATTACATATTTAGCTGTGAGTTTACATAAATTTTTTTGAGTATTCATTGTGGTAGGTTCGGGAATGATACCATCTTTCAAATAGTTGTATATTGTATCATACCATTCACACAAGGTATCTTGAGTTATTGTTGAAAAGTATTCTAATGGAGTATTGATCAAAGGTTTCATGATGGGATGGATAACAAAGGTGAAGTTTGTGGAAGGGTCGTGTGGGGATATGAGAGAGGCTACACTCACCATTGCATCCACATGTCGATTATCTTTGCGTGTGATGTTATCAATGGTGAACAATTCAGGTTTTTCTAATAGTCTCATTATAAGATCCTTGTATTTTGATAATTTGTCATGTTTAGTTTGGTATGTACCATTGATTTTTTTATGACCAATTGTGAATCACCAAGGATCTTGATATGTTTAGTGTTTAGTGATAAAGAAGCTTGCAAACCTATGATCAATGCCTCATACTCAGCTATATTATTTGTGCATAGGAAATTTAATTGATAGGATAAGGGAATAGGTTTTCCATTGGGTGGAAATAGTATCACTCCAGCACTGGAACCTATTCAACACTTAGATCCATCAAAAAATAACTCCCATGGTTTAATGTCAGTAAGTAAGACATGATCATCAAGAAAAGAATCCCGAGGAGGCAAAGCAAAAGGAGAAGGGGCGTCAACTAGGTGATCAGTTAAGGCTTGGCCTTTGATTTATTTTTGTGAAACAAATTTAAGGTCAAACTTAGTTAACAACATCACCCAATTAGCTAAGTGTCTGAAGAGATCTATTTTGTTGAAAAGATATTTAAGAGGATCAAATTTTGTGATGAACTGTATTTCAACATTTAGTAAATAATGTTGCAACTTACTAGTAGCGAATACAAGAGCCAAAAATTGTTTTTCAATTGGTGAATATCATGTTTCATAATCAATTAAGGTTTGGCTAATGTAATAAATAGGGTGTTCTTTACCATGATTGTCATGTTGAGCCAACAATGCTACAAGAGCATGGAAAAATGTGGTGATGTACAAGATAAATGGTCTATGTGGCATAGCAAGTTGTAAAATAGGGGGAGTGGCAAGATATTCCTTTATAATCTCAAAAGCCTATTTACAATCCTCATCCCAATCAAAAGGAACATCCTTTTTTAGGAGATGTGTGAAAGGTAATGTGTGATCAGCGAAAGATGCAATGAAACCATAGATGGCTTGAATTTGACCTTGCAATGTGCACAACTGAGAAATATTGCTAGGAGGTGGCAAGTTAATGATTGTGTTGATTTTCTTTGTGTCCACCTCAATGCCTCTATGAGATATGACAAACCCCAAAATTTTACCACTATCTATGTCAAAGACACATTTTTGGATTCAATTGCATATTGTATTTGCGTATTCGTTCAAAGATTTTACGAAGAACATTTACATTATCTTGCCATGTTAATGATTTAGCTAGGATATCGCCAACATAATATTCCATAATTTTGTGAATGTAATCATGAAATATTAATGTCATAGCACGTTGATAAGTTGCGTCGACATTCTTTAGACCGAAGGGCATCACAACCCAACAAAATGTTCCCCAAATAGTTATAAAGGCAGTTTTGTATTGATCTTGAGGGTTAATAAGGATTTGATTATAACCAAAAAATTTATCCATCAATGACAACAAAGAATGTCCAGCTATTGAATCCACGATCATGCCTATATTAGGAAGAAAAAAATCATCTTTGAAAGAATCTTTATTCAAGTCTCAAAAATCTGTGCATATCCTAATATGATTAGCAGGTTTTGCAACTGTGAAAATGTTTGATATCCAAGGAGAATAATCAATAGGTCTAATAAAGCATGCATCAAGGAGTTTTTCAAGCTCCTCTTTAACACACAAGGCTATGTTAGGATGCATTTTTTTGATCTTCTGACAAACGGGTTTAGCATTTTCAGCAAGGGCAATGTTATGCATCACAATTTTTGGGTCAATTTCTGGCATATTAGAATATCTCCAAGCAATTTTTTTAGGAAATCATGAAGTAAAGTGGTAGTGTCTTCTTATTCTTCATCATCAAGGTACTTCCCAATCTTAATAACTTTATCTTTATCATTAATGTCCATTGGTGCATCAATTGTATCTCCTAAAGGAAGTGCATTGAATTTAGGATGTGCAGACTCAGAGAGCTCTTTATTGATATCACTTGCTTCTTGCTCGGTAACGGTCATGGCATGAGAAATTTTGTTCATGTAGTTAAGCGAGGATGTGTTATCATAAAAACCTAATATTCATTTTAAAGAATTATTGCTATTGGAATACTTGCATGAAGGTGGTAAGGTTATATCGAGCAAATAAAGATATTTGATTGTGAGTTTGTGTTGTGGTTGAAATGTTATAACATTAGTGTTCAAAGATGGTCGTTGAGTAGCTTTGGTCATTTTAGAAAAAGAATATCCCAATCTTGTTTTTGTTTCTTGCATATTAGGTTCAATAGGGACATAGATACCTTGCTCATGTTTTCCACACCCTTTTCCAGTATAGCCTAATTGTTTTACAAATTTATAGCCTTTTCCATAAAGTCTTTCCATTTCGTACAGAGTAGGCAGGGATTGATAATCTATCTCATCAAAATTTGTTGTGTATGTTGTATTGTCATCCAAATTATAGGAGATAGATGTTGGAGAAGATTGTTCAGAATTTTGAGTGGACATGATTATTGGAGGTTCTTGTTTCTTGTCTTTCTTTTCTGTTAGTATGTGTTTTCCCATAAACGAGGGTGTGAATTATAATGATCCCCAATCTTCACCAAAGAATTTAGATACCAATTTCTTATTGTTTTTCTCAATTTGAAGAGGGTCTATATTGGATGTTGGAATTAATGCTTTCAAAGGACTTGTAACCCCTTTTTCAAGATGTAAGCAACTTTTAGGTTCAGGGTTGATTTCAACTTGATAGATATGATTGTAATGGACATATTTCATAATACAATGAAGGGTCGAAGGCACTCCATTCATCTCATAAATCCATGGTTGACCTAAAAGAAGAATATACGAAAGATCATAAGTCATGACATGGATAGGAGTTTGCAAAGTAGCCACTCTAATCATAATAAGCAAAGTAGTTATCCCAAGCGGTTGCTTTGTTGTATTGTCAAAGCTTTGAATGGAGAAAAAATTAGGTATTATTTGTGACCTGTCAACATCTAATCGATCAAGGAGACTCACAGCACACACATTAAGGGAAGAACAATTATCTATGAGAGTGCATTTGATACCTATGTGATTAAATCGAGCAATTATCATAAAGGCATCATGTTTTTTATGCAACTCCAAAGGAGGGAGCTAATATTGATGGAAAGTAATTTCAAGATTTGGTTTTTGGATGAGAGATGCTACATCATTCAGGGTGGTACTAGGAGGAGTTGTGATTTTTCTTAAGGTTGTTTGAAGAATTTTGTGATAATTTGGTGAGTTTTGAAGGAAATCCCAAAAGGAAATTTTGGTAGGAGTATTCTTTAATTGTTCAACAAGATCATACTCCTTTGTGTGTGGGCTATAGCAAGGAATGCTAGAAAGATTAGGTAAGGGTAAAGAGGTTAGGGTTGGTTGTGGTAGTTGTGGGTTGTTTTGAGTGTTATATGTATCAACAAGAGTGCCATTACTAGATTGCTGTGATACATTGGTGTTAGGGGGGTAAAGGGTGTACTAGGGTCTATTAGAGGGGTGAAGTCTATGTGAGGGTGGGTAAAGGATAAGTTGAGGTTGGATTACAATAATGTCCTTGATTTTAGAGGTCTCACAACAAACCAAAGCGAATGATTTGGGTGAGATGAAATCCTAAAGAGACTCATCTATCAAATGCAAATCATCACAACTAAAAGGTTTGAGGGGTAAATTATGGTCAGGTGTTTTAAGATGTTCAAGAGAAGCAATAGAGGTGTTAACTTTTGGTATTATGAGTTGGTCACCACAAACCTTATTGGATGGCTTATGTGTGATGAAGTCTTGGAGGGCTTCATCTAACAAATCAAATTCATCACAAGCAAAAGGTTTTAGAGGAACTTTATTATTAAGGGGTTTAGGTTTCTCTTTGTAAGCATTAGAGGATGAAGTGAGAGAGAGGAAGTATTGAAGAGCTTCATCTAACTTGTCAACATCATCACTACTAAGAGGCTTAGATGAGATGTTGTTTCTAATTTAAATCATGTGTTTAAAGGGATGGTTTGATGCTTTAGTTTTTGTTTCTTTATGTATCAATGAATCTGATCTAAAAGAACTAGGAATGAAAATGGAAAAGGAAAATTTCAAAGATCTAAATTGTCCATAAATGCCATGAAAAGAAGTAAATTTATGCTAATGAAAACATAAACAACTAAACTATAATAGAAAAGAAATTGCAAAAAATAGAAAAGTAAATTGAGATAAATGAAAATATGGAAATTCTATTTAGAAACTGTAGAGGAACTAATTCGCCCAAGGTGGCAAATGTGTCCCAAAGCAAGTATTTTTTATGATTTTTCTAATTTTTTTGTAGTTTTTGAAAGCTAATCAAATTTGTACAATGCAAAGATAGAATGAAAATGCAGGATTTTGGATTGATTCAATGAAACAAGAGGCAATAATGAAGTCTAAATTATGATTTCACTAATGCAATGCTTTGAAAAATGCTAAAACACAACAATACCCTAATAGAATGTTGTTGCAAATGAAGTTTAATATGCAAGATGTAATTGGAATCATAAAGCTAATATGTCCAAAATGCATGTTCACCAAAATGAACCATATATTTTTGGTTCCTATGGACAACTCTAACTCTTCTAGGGTTTTTACCTAAAAGGAGAGAGATAAGGCCCAAAAGTACTAAGGGTTCATTCAAATAATGTTATGTGTGATGTTTTCTAAGCTAAATGAAGTTAACTAAATGCAATTAAGTGATTTAAATGCATGATTATGAATGCAAAACTAAGATCTATGCTATGTTTGAAAACATAGTGTTGTTTGTGAAAAGCTTCAAAGAATGAACAAAAATGCAAATTAAACTAAATAGAAGGCTATTTTTCAGAATGTATGCACCTAGAAAACTGGAGAAGACTAGAAAACAATCTGGAAAACTGATGAATCCTAAATTTGAGCTGACTAGGACTCATTCGCCACCATGGGTGAATCAGTCCCAAGTTAGGAATTTTCTACACATAAGTTGTTTTCTATCAATCAGGAACCTAGATATGCATTTGACTCAAATATGCACCTTAGGAGGGACTCATTTTCCATTCATGGCAAATCAGTCCACTTTCAAATTTCTGCAACTTCAAAGTTTTGTTTTTCACCTTGACACTTGCACAGTAATTTCTGACGGAAACCTGACTTTAGATCTCAGAAAATTCTTGTAAAATAGCTTAAAACTGTTTGTCTAATGGGGGGTTTGCCTTGGTCAAACCTCTAGTTGGGTAATTAAACCTTGAATGGCAAAAAATTTGCATAAAACCTAGCCTTAGATGTGTTAAAGACTAGGAAAGTTTGAATCATAACAAAAACCCTATTCTATTGATCAAGAATAAGAAATGCAAAGATGATTTATATGATGCAAGATATCAACCCCAGAAACCTTACAACACATGGAAAATAGGAATGAAATGACATGAAAATGATAAAAAAACAAAATGCAAACCTTAATTTGAAGATAGAGTGAAAATGGAAGATGGAATCAATATGAAACCAAGTCCGTAGGTGTGATTTAGTGGCTAGTTGTACTTCCTCACCCTAGATTTATTCATGATTCACCATAGGCATCCATTTTCAACCCTTTGCAATATTGAATCTTGACCAAGAGAGTGAGCTTCAAGACCTACAAAAACCCTAGTCTCCTACCCTAAAACTTCAAGTTTTTCTAATGAGATTTGTTATGTAGAACTTGACTTTAGGAATTGCTCTTGAAAAATGACAAAAAGATGTGTGAAATGACCTTAGATGAGTATTTATAGGAAAAAAACACCTTATTTTCCCGTTATTTAGACCTAAGAGGCCGACATTCACAAGAAATTTAAGTTAAATTAATCAAATTCCTGCTCAAAATTGAATTTTCCCTCAAAGGGGACTCATTCACCACCCTTGGTGAATGGGTCCCACCAAAGGGGACTCATTCAACCAAGGTGGCGAATGGGTCCCACTACTGCTATTTGAAGGTGGCTTTTTGGGGTATGAGATAATTAAATGTTGTTTGTCAGGTTTGATATGATTTCTCAGGTAAAACAGGCCTCTAGATCAAAATTAATGGTTCTAAGGGGCCTATAAATGTTGTTTTGAAGGGTAAATGGTGTGAAGGGACTCAAAAGTGAGTCCAATTATGCGTGAAATTATCTCTTTTCTCAGGAGGGTCCAATTTTCTATAGCACAAAAACAATTTGCTAAAGTATAGAATAGGTTGTTTTGATTTAGTCATTTCTTGAGGCATGCGTGGATAATACCTAGGAGAAATTATACATTTAATTAATTTTTTATGCTTTATTTTAGAGTAGAAATTTTATATTTCCAAAAAATGTTCAAAAAAATTGATAAATACATGGAGTTTTATTATAAATATTTTGATTCCATTAATTTTTTGAGTGCCTAATGCTAAATATACTTGAATGTATGAAAGTAATTTGAGTTTCATGAAATATTATTGCAAATTCTTTTATTTCATGAGGTTATCAAGTAACATTTGAATGATCAAGCTTAGATTATGTTTCTATCTTTTAGATATTAGCCAATTTCTAACAACTGTATACCCCTCATGTTTAATAGAAAAATCACAACAAACCCTGAGTGAACCTAGTGTTTTGAGACTTGACATAACTAAGCCTTGGGATCAAGCTGAGTTTTCCTTAGATTTAGGTTTCTCAGTGGAGTCTTTCAAGAAAGGCAGGTTCCCATAGTACTTTGTGAGAATTTATCTACCTATTGATGTGTGTGTGCAACATCTTCTTCAACAAAAGTTGTGCTAGAAGGAGTGCCTTTGTGTTTTGAGCTGATATAGTTGTCTCGATCACATAATCAAATTCCACTTGTAAGTTGAAGCTCTAGGAAAGCTTATAATGGAGAGTGAAAAAGAGATTGAGAAGCTCTCAAAAATTCTTAACCGAAGGCTTTCTCCCTTAAGTTTTTCACTTTTGGTAGGGTCACCAAGTATGGATCCATGATACAACCGACCATAGTGAACTTGATTGTAAGGTTTTCTTGACTACGGTAATTTTGGCTACTCGAAAGGTAATATCATTAACAGAGGAATCGTTAAGTGCAAAAAGAGGGGATTCATTATTGGAAAGGTGTTTAAGTTCTAATAAAATGCTTAAAGCTAGTGGAACTAGAATTTTTAGAGGTTTAATCATTAGATCAAATGGATTCACAAACCATAATTGCTATGAGGAAATTCTAAAAGTTTTGTAGGAAAAAAGGCAAAGTTGTGAATTTGTGAATATCATGTCTTAAGCATGAATTTAAAAGAAGTGAGTTATTGCTATTTTCACATATGGATGATAGTGAGAAGAAGGAGTGAGTGAAATGAGTGGGAGATGAATGCTTTTCACCCCTAATTGTGAATCCACAACTTAAAAGGGAAGAAATTTTTGGTTTTACACAAATAATAGAGTATCAAGCTTTTACTTTCTATCTTTCTAATAATTATGCAAATTGTATTAAGATCTAGCCTAATGAAATGAATAGTGATGTTAATGTCAAAGATAGGACAAAGAGCTAAAGAAGTCTTGAAAGGAAAGAGAATCAAGAAGTAAATGCAACTATTTGTGAAACAAAGAAAAGGGAAATGGAAAATCATGAACGAAGACTAGAGGAAGGTATGGGACTGAGAGAATAGCAAAGGTGTGTGCAATCAATCATTAATTAGCCCATTTCCATAAATTTTATCAAGATTATTGGTAAGTATGCATTTGAATTTTCATTTATTAAATATAGAAAATTTTAAATAATCTGTTGTTATAGTAGGTTATCCAAAATTTATTCAGGTGAATTTAGAGATAAACCTATTAGGATTCAGACTAAGAGCATTATGAAGTTAGTGATAGAAATTAGGGTAAATTTCTTAATTAGGATAAAGTGTTTGATTAGGGTAAATTTTTTTTAGTTAGGTTAGTTTTATTTTGTATTTTTTTCCCTATTTTCTAGTTTTGGTCCCAAAATTAGCGAATTCTCCTCAATCCAAAACACATTATGATTGAATTTAAAAAAAAAATATTGAAAATTGAAAATGTAAAACCATTTGAAATAAATACATCCATGAATAGAGAAAATAAAAATTTTCATTATATTTCATATTGATAATTTTCTATATACATGAAAATACAAAATTCTTGTCATAAGGTGATGTAAAAAAGGGAAAAAGGGAAAAAGGGGGGTTGGATGTTCAGAAGACAATGTTGGAGAAGTTGGTAGTCTGGCTAGTCAATTTGGTTTGACCCATCCCGAAGAAACATATACCCCAAGTATGCTTTGTCTCTATGGTAATCGAGGTTGGGGATATACAAAGAAGAAAGGAATGGAAGGAGAAGAACTATTTCCCTCTATTGCAGAAATTGGGGAATGTCTTCATCCATGGAAATTCCTATGACAGGTTGAGCAATGACAGGAACATTGTTCAAATTTCCTAGGAAATCTGGTTGCACTATCATTATCACAACAGAATGAACTTCAGCTACAAAAAGGCCAAGGTTAAGGAGAGAAGCTAGGAATCGTGAAGCTAGGTTCAAATTTACTCTATAATATGCCTCAACATTCATGAAAGTTTCCCAGAGGACCATATGTAGAATTGCTTTGGTGGAAGGATTCCTGAGGAAGAATACTTTTTTGAGCCTCTAGTTCATAATTTAGCCGAAAAAATTGGTCTGGCAATGAACACTAGTAAGAAAAATGGGAGTATCCATAGCGTAAAGGAAAGAAAGAAAACACAAAAGAGAAATTAAAAAAAAACTAAAGATAGAAGTGATGAATTTGAAGGGAAGTGTTGCATTTATAGAGAGACATGAGAAATTTGTGGTACATAGTTGCCTAGATACAAAATTTTGGAAATACAAGTTGAGGTGGTAGGAGTACACTTTTCTCCACAATTGAAAGTTAAATCAAATAAATTCTCACAAAATTGGTGTTTAGTGCTTCAAGAATTTCTAATACGAAGATCATGAATTAAGAAAATTTTAGGATTTTAGAAATTAATGGTGGTCATTTCAATTTATTTCCTCAAAACGTATTAATTATGAATTTTCAAGGTGTGTTGTTTAGATGGAAAGTTGTGCTAGTGAGGTGGTACACATTGAAATGTTGAGAAATTTGAGAAAACAATATGTGTGTGATTAGGAATGTGAATTAAATGAAGGGTATGATGGCCAGACTTAAGTATAATTATGACAAGTCTAGTGTATTAATGCAAGTGTAGAGCTACCAAAATCAAAATTGTTAGCCAAATTTATTTTAGTGAGTTTCCATGAAAATTAAAATAGAAGGGTGGCAACTGATGTCCCTAAATTTAGAAGTAATGGAGTGATTCAATAACTTGTAGCTAAATTTTAACTTAAGCTTAATTTTTTTAGCTGGTAGCGAATTATAGTTGGTCAAATTCTGGCATAGGAATGATAAAATTTAGCTAGAAAGTTTCACATATAGGAAATTCACTAACCAAATCTTTTGTGAATTGGTCAAATGATGAAGAGTATTTACATTGAGTGAAAAATAAAAAGGTAAGCTTTACTACCATGTAATTCCCAACCTAATGGTGGGCTTCATTTCTTACAAGTTGAAGTAAAAGAGCTTATAATGAAATATCAAATAAAAAAAAATGAAATGAATATCAAAAATATCAAAAGAGAAAATAAAACTCTTTAGGCTATCCAAATATCTCTATTAGGGCTATAGACACCTCACTGGTAGTAGAGCTATGTTTGGAGGGAATTATAAAGATAAGCTTGTCGAGTCTATGGATTCCTAACTGGTAGTAAAGCTATGTTTGGGGGAAATTATAGAGATAACCTTGTTGGGGTCATGGGTGCTTGATTGGTAGCAAGGCTTTATCCAAGGTTGGTTATGGAGGATTTCTAAATTATGTAGCTCAATGTGAATGAACTAATTTTTTCACCAAGTTTTGGAGATGGGAATAAATAAATGCACAAACTGATACTTTCTGGTGAAGTTTTATAGTTTTTATGTTGGGATTCAAGTGAAGGTAAGGAGCTATTGTAGAAAAATATGTGTAAGTTATAATTTATGGCGGGTAATTAACTCTCAGGTTTCTTTCAAATTTGGTTTTGTTGGTTGCAAGTTGTTGTGTGGTCTTACAACATGCCCCAATGATGTAAGGCTTGGGGATGCAAGTTGAATAACAATGCTTATGGTAGGTGCTATTTGGATAATGATTACTAGAAGAAAATGTAAAAGTGAAAATATTTAAAGTAATTCATGGTTTAAAGGTATCAGGTGCTGAGTATATTGGGTGTCAAGTAACTAGGTGATTAAATTTTTTTAAGTGTGGTTAGGCAAGTTGCTACAGTCGAGAGTAAAGTCCAAGGGTATAAAAGTGCTAGTGTAATTAATTATTTATTACACTAGCATAAGTTAACTTAGGTCGTGCATCATTTAGTCCTAGGTTAGTTTTTAATAAATCATTTAATAATGGGGTATTTCCCCCTTCCTTGTTTGTAGGGATAAGATTCCTTCTAGAACTTATCTCAACATTTAATAATTTCCTAGATAGGGTTCACATGTTGTCACATGTTGTTAGATCATGACACATGGCAACATCTCATGCATCTTAGGTTTTATTTCTTGCCTATATAATCAGGCAACTTGTTCAATTGTAACATATCAATCATATCATGTCATCAATATAGAATCTCTATTATGCATGCCTAGTTGCAACACTTTCTATGTGGTTGATTGTCTTTATTGACAAAGGTCCTCCATTGAAGACTACAGCTTCAGGGACCTTATGCATACATAATCTCAACATGGTATCAGAGCTTGTCCAGTGAAACATCAACCCTCGATCAAGAAAGTTGGTGTGCAAGATTCTTGCAAGCTTGAAGGTTTCCATTGAAGGCTACTTGATTCCACCTAGGGACCAAGTTGATTTCTGAAGCAAATAGAGTCAGATCCGAGCTCGCCATTGTCTTCAGAAGGCCTTGAAACCCTAGGATCACCTACCCATTCATCAAAATTGAATACATCAACTTGGGAGCCATCAAAGGTATTTTTGGGTTTGCAAAATCAATCGTACTATCCATAAAATTTGCAGCAAAAAATCATCTCAGTCAGTTGTCCTCTAAGGCAAAATTTTTTAGCAATGGGCACTTTTTCATTTCAAAAAAAAAATTTGGGCTTTTATCTATTTGTTTGGAAAAAAAAATATTTTTTGTGTTTTCAATAGTTGCAAGAAAATAATTAGACCAATTGCCATTATTAATCATCAGTCGGCATAGTTTATTTTTTTTGGCATAGGGTTTATCTCCATCGACATATAAAATTTCATTGGTAGCATCATACATTAAAATTTTGGGGTTTAATTTAAAAAATCTTCCATCGACATTATATATTGGGATTTTATTTGTTAAATCTCCATATTTGGTCGGCATTCTATTCTCTGCAAATTAAAAATAAATCGAGTTTGATTTTTTATTATTGGCCTAGCTTTTTGGTTTTTTAATTGCAATAGTTGCAATATTAAAAAATCATAAATTATCCTTGTTGGCCTTTTTTTTCTTTAATCATTCTGTAGTCTGCAGAAAGGTTTTGGTTGGCT
The DNA here is from genome assembly GCA_007258455.2 of Sequoia sempervirens. Lineage (NCBI taxonomy): Eukaryota > Viridiplantae > Streptophyta > Pinopsida > Cupressales > Cupressaceae > Sequoia > Sequoia sempervirens. The sequence continues at coordinate 204,646,834 of VDFB02000002.1, read as the reverse complement.
ATATTTATTGTTCGCAGGAGGTACCAATGACTATCCCATTAGTACGCCATCCTTGTTGGGTACGACTACTTTCACCGGTCGCTTGTTTCTTGGCTCCCGCCAACACTCTGATGACCATTGAAGTCTTATCAGTGATCATTGCTACCTACGCTAGCATCAAAGTACCAACCGAGCCCTCAATCCTCTTGCCAACGGTCATATCAAAGACCAAGTGCCTCCACCAAAGCTCCGCTCCATCTAGTGGCGCCGCCCCAGATGCCACCCGACAGCTGCCTCGCTACCGCTTTGCTCGGTAGCACCTATTTTTTTTTTGGCAACACTCAACCCTCGGTCATATTAGTGACTGAAGGCCAATTTTTTTTAAGCCTGGGTGCTTATTTTTTGCACCTTGTTAGCCTACAAAGTGCCACATATAGGCATTTTTTTCATTTTATCATAACTTTCACCCAGGGTATCAAAATTCAGCAAACGAGATACTGTTAGAAAGGTAATTCTGAGTACTTTCCAATGGTGACATCAATTCTATGAAATTTTTCTCACAGAAAATTCTACAGCCAACTAAAGAAAAAACCCTAACCTGGACTCAGAGGCTCATATCTTCGCATCAGATTTTTGGATTTTAGTGATTTCAGTGGCATCAAGAAGGTGATTCAGAACTTTTTTTCATCAGTCTAGACCCCTTGATTAGTTTTAGCTCTAGGTACTCTTGCATGAGATTTTTTTCAATTTGGTGCATTTGATCAATAACCTGGTTATTCTAAAGCTTGGGAAAAGTTTTCTTTGATCTAGGTAGCATCACTTCAATTGCACATCATATTTGGAAGTATCTATTTGATGTTGAAGGTCAGTTTCTTTGTGTTTTTAGAGAAATTTCATTATGGGGCTTGCATATACTCCTTTGACTATGTTGCACAAGGGAAACTATAAGCAATGGCAAGATGGGATCAGCCACCATCTCCAATTACTTGATTTTTTGCCACATTTGTTTGGTATAGTTCCTCATCTAAGTGAAGGTATTCATGAACTTGCTTGGAGTTGCAGTCGATACAATGTCTTGGAGATCATTGCTATGTAAGTTGATTATGATATTTTGAGTACTATTGATCATTGTGATTATCCTCATATCCTTTGAGCTAATATTTGGGAGATCTATGGAGATTTAGATACTCCACCATTCCCCGATGGTCAAGATTCAAAATGTCATTCTTCAAATCAAGTTCCCCATGATGATATTGTTGTGCAGGAAGTTGATTTCCTTGAATCTTCTGAAGAGGTTGACAAGGTTCCTTCAGGTGCTTCTTCTCCATTAGAGACAGTTGGTATCCCTTCACATTCAGTGATTCCTTGTCCAGATTCATTGATTGAGGCTTCCATCATCATCACTCATCAGGACAACTTCAATTTTTTAGACTTGGCATCACAAGATGGCTTCGTTTTAGGTATCACTAACTTGGGTATTTCTATAGGTTTGGAGGACATACTCGAGGGGATATCACTCCTCTATTCAAATCACACTTTGGAGAGTTCTCTTGAGTCTCCTCATCCCTTTGTCTTGACCTTGATTAGGAATCTAGAGACTATCTTGGAGGCACTTGGTTTCTCTTTAGAGATTTCATCTTTGAGACTTCTTCCCTATCATTCCATTCAGGATTTGAGGTTTCTTCAGTATCTATCATTGGATTGTCTTAAGAATTCTTTCAGTGGTTTTGAAGACACTTCATTCAGGGGTGACTATCAATTCTCCATCATATCCATCACATCATCATCTTTGGATATTGTTCAGCATCAGTTTTTGCATCATCTTGATTTGACACCTTCTTCATTGATTGTGGCATCTTCATCTTCAGGAAAGGAGACATTTGAGCAAAGTTCAAAGACACCATCATCCACTTTCATCCTTCCTTCCTTCAATTCCTATCTAGAATGGGAAGCATCCCTACACTTGCAGTTGGTTTTGTTTCTTCTGAAAGGGAGACAAGTCATTTGTCGACATTGGATCATGTTTTGTCTTTAGACACTTACCATCTTTGTAGGTGATCACATCTTCTGGGGGGGATATATAGTCTCTCTATTTCCCTCCTATGGAGGATCTATTGTATTGTATCCATGTTACATATGGTGTACTTGGGGGGTATTTGGGAGTCCTCCATCCTTCTCATCCTATCTCACATTTATCTCACATTTTTTGTATTTTTATCTCCTTTTTGGAGAGGGGTTTTGTTCCCACTAGGTTTTCCCCTTTTCTCTGGTTGTGAGAGATTTTTTGCATCTTTTCATGTACATGGGTACCTAACATGGCTTCGTAGCTGGGACCCATCATCTCATTATCTTGCATAATCATTGCATTTTCCTCCCTAAGTTGAACTTATGGGGGGTGTTAGTGTAATTAATTATTTATTACACTAGCATAAGTTAACTTAGGTCATGCATCATTTAGTCCTAGGTTAGTTTTTAATAAATCATTTAATAATGGGGTATTTCCCCCTTCCTTGTTTGTAGGGATAAGATTCCTTCTAGAACTTATCTCAACATTTAATAATTTCCTAGATAGGGTTCACATGTTGTCACATGTTGTTAGATCATGACACATGGCAACATCTCATGCATCTTAGGTTTTCTTTCTTGCCTATGTAATCAAGTAACTTGTTCATTTGTAACATATCAATCATATCATGTCATCAATATAGAATCTCTATTATGCATGCCTAGTTGCAACACTTTCTATGTGGTTGATTATCTTTCCTAGAAAAGGTCCTCCATTGAACATTGCAGCTTCAAGGACCTTGTGCATCCATAATCTCAACAAAAAGCTCTTGTGGTAGTCAGAAGCCAAGTGGAGTTTTATTCCAGTAAAGCTAAAATATGTTGGGAGTCAAGTACCTAGGTAAATGGGGCATCAGTGTTGAAGTGTTAAATTTTTTTGTTCCATGTTTCTTGAACACCTAAAAGGAGAAATAGGTTTTTGGACAATGTTTTGGTATGGGTGGTCAAGAAAATTTGGATTGGGAGAAAATTCAATGATGTTATCTAGTTTGGTGGCACACTCTAAAAGCTCATGCAAGAACAAATCATATTGAGAAGAAACGTTGGTAATCAGGAGATCAGGAACCTAGGTATTACGCATGCAATGAAGGAGGGTTCCTAGCTCTGGGGGTATATACTTCTGGGTGTTTTTTCTTGAAGTCCAAATCTGAATGTAGGAACATAAGTGTTGGTGGATTTGAACAACTAGTTCCACCTATCACTCTAAATATCTAGCAAAGGAAGTTCCTACATTTTGTTTGACAAATCTACTCAATCCAGTTTGATTTCTTGATTGAGTTTTAAAGATACAAGTCAAAAAGTTTAAGTGTTGAAGAAGGTCAAAGTCTGTTGACTTATTCAGAAGTTTCTCTTGCCAACTATCACATGCCACGTTCTTTATTGTGATTTGTCCCTTGGATTCCCTCTCATGCTTTGATTGAATTTCCTGAGTGTCTTGTTCTTATAAACAATTGAGAGATCTATTATTTTAGCTAAGTTCAAAATTTGTGGATTCTAGAGAATTAAATTTTTTGCAAGTTTAATTCTTTTTCCTATTTTCTATTCCATTCCAGATTAAAAAATTGTATGTTTCATTGGAAGTTAACTAATATCAAATCCAAATTTAGAGCTATTTATTGATATGAAATCTTATGTAGCTAATTGTTTGTTCTTATCAGACAAGACTATGTGATGCATCATTTAAGGGTACATCTGAACACTATTCGGTGGCTAATTATCCCCATTTATTTAAACTCTTGCATCATTTTATGCCTAGCTATGAAGAAATCTGGTGAAGTATAGAATGGTTTTCTTTTTATTTAGTTATTTCTTTAGTCATGGATGGATAATACCTAGGATAAATTTTACATTTTAGTAATTTTTTATGATTTATTTTAGAGTAGACATTTTATATTTCCTAAAAATGTTCAAAAAAATTGATAAATACATGGAATTTTATTATAAATCTTTTGATTCCATGAAGTTGTTGAGTGATTAATGCTAAATCTACTTGAATGTATGCAAGTGATTTGAGTTTAATGAAATATTATTGTAAATTCTTTGATTTCATGAAGTTATCAAGTAACATTTGAATGATCATACTTAGATTATGTTTCTATCTTTCGAATACCAGCCAATTCCTAACAAATTTATACCCCTCATTTTAACAGAAAAATTACAACCTTGAGAGAACCTAGTACGTCAAGACCTGAAATAATCGAGGCTTGGGATCAAGCTGAGTTTTCCTTAGTTTTAGGTTTCCCAGTGGAGTCTTTCAAGAAAGGTAGGTTCTCGTGGTACTCTGTGAGAATTTTATCTACCTATTGATGTGTGTGTGCAATGGCCGCATCAACAAAGACCATGAAGTAAATAATAGTTGATGATTCTTTAACTTATTGCTCAACAAATATAAAAAAATTCCAATCCCCTTCAAATAAATAACTATACCCATTTTATAAACATAAGGTGCCAATAGGTAGTTACAAAAATCAATGGATTAAATTACATATTAAAATCAAACTAGTTAAAATTCATAATATTAGCATAATCTTTCATAACCAACATATTTATAGTCATCATGGTAGAGAATTATTTGGAATTGAAATCTTTGAATTTTAGATTTAGCATATTCCTTTCTAGATTTATAAGTTTCTAAAAATGACAACTAACAAATGATCCTAAACTATGCTAGTTTGAATATTAGGGGACTGGAATCCCTTGATAGGAAATATATAGTTAGGGGATACTTGAACCTTAATAAGAATAAAGATTTATTTTTGCAAGAGGTAAAATGTATTTCCTTCTCTCTTGAAAAAAACCTTAATCTTATATGCAAAGATGCTACCCACTATTGTACTAATCATGGCAAGGGTAGGGGTTTTAATTTTTTTTTCTAACAATTGGGTTCAATTTGTGGTTGTCTCTAGAGTCTCTCCATGCAATAGGGAAGTGTGGATTATTATTGAAAATGAAAATAGGAGATTTTGTTTATGCTCAGTCTATGTGCCCAATGAATACAAAGATAGAATTGAAATTTGGAAATTGATGTATGGCCTTTAGAACATCCCAAAGATTGTGAGCGGTGATTTTAAAATGATTGAGAATAGTGAAGAAAAAAGTGGATGTACTAACATGTAAGGGAAATGAAATGAAAAAAAATTGGTACAAGATGAAGAATAAACTTAATCTCTTTACTCCTCTTGAAGGTTTGAAAAAATAAAATAAGATCATATGGTTTACTTGGTGTAATTCTCAGAAAGGGAATAAGAGAATATACTCTAGAACTAATAGGTTCTATGCTAATAGAGACTTCAAGTTTTAACCAAACTAATGTTGATAGGTGGTTCAAAGTATATAATTTCTCTTTGTCTAACCATTATCCTATCAATGTTAAGATCCTTGTATCTAATTAGAGGCCCAAAGAAATTAGAAATTAGAAAATATCCTTATAAATACCACCATTCTTAAGTATGAGGACTGTAATGAGGTCATTTTCACTCTCAGAGAAATTAATAGATGGATGCTAAAAGAAAAGTCACTTATTGATAGATGGAATACTAATGTAAAAAATTGGATTGTTATTCTTTAGACTATTGGAAAGAAGAGGTCCATGGATAGCAGAAGAGTGAAAATTATCTTTAAGAAAAATTATTCACCTTGGAATGTGAGATGTGAAATGACCCTAACAATATGGGATTGAATGAGGATTTAATCTCTTTTAGAAACTACTTGAGGATTTTTCAAACCAAGATAACCTAGGTCCTATGGGTAAGAGCTAAAATGAATTATTTGTGTAATGGTGATAAGAGGTCTAGTTTCTTTTTAATATTTTTCAAAGAGAAAACTCTAAAAGAAAAAGTTAGAAGCATGTGTGTTGATAACACTCTATTGTGTGATCTTGAGGATGTTAAAAATAAATTTTACTGCTTCTATAATGGATTGTTTAGATATGAAGGGGATAATAAAGAAGGGAAAATGCTAGGAACTTTTGTAGAAGTATAATACAAGGAAAAATCTCCAAGGAAATCTCAAAACTATTGGCAAAGAATATTTCAAAGGAGGAAGTTGTAAAGGCTATTTAAGAACTAAGTAGTGATAAATGAGGATTTGTTATAGGTTTATACTGAGGCTATATCCAAAGGCTCATTAGGTAGTAGTATTAATAAAGGAATAATTAAATTGCTACTTAAGGATGGTGATAAATCATTGGTGAAGAATTAGAGGCCCAACATGTTACACAATATATCTCATAAGATACATGCAAAAAAATTGGCCTTGAAGTTGGTTAACATGCTTCATTCTTTTATTAGTAGCACTCAAATAGGGTTCATCAAAGGTAGATATACCTTAGATAAACTCCTTACTAGTAGGGAGGCTATGGAATGGGTGAGATTGTCTAGTTAGAATATTGGTATGATCCTACTTGATTTTTAAAATGTATATGATAGGGTTATATGGCCCTTCCTTTTGATAAGTCTTGAAGCCTTTGGGTTACTAAAATTCTTTTTTAGATGGTCAATACCTTTTTGAGAGATGTTGCTTATGTGGATGTAAAAGGATCTCTATTTGAAAAATTCTTATTATAGAGGTCTATAAGGCTAGGTTGTCCTCTTTCCCATGCTCTATTTTTTATTGCATTTGATGTCATTTATTACCTCATAAGATAATCAACCTTGAAACACAATGTTAAAGGAATATTCTTCCCTAATAAATATGGCCTTCGAAAAATTTAGTTTGTTGATGACACTACCCTTTTTGCTAATCTTGAAGAAGATAATTTTGATAATTTAATGTAGAAACTTAGCCCTTTTTGTAAATATTTTGGTGTAAATCTATCCACAATGAATTTCATAATGTTGGGTTGAGAAAAAAACCCCTCTAAGTGGTTTTCTAAACATGATTTTCAATGGGGAGGTCCTAATAAGAAGGTTAGGTACCTTGGTATCCTCTTTGTTGTGAATCCATGTTTGAAGGACATGTGGAATTGGATAAAAGAGAAAATTGATAATAAAAAAAATAGGTAGATGGAATAAACAATATTTTTCCCTAGCTGGAAGGATTTTGGTGTGTCAGAAGACCAATTCTTCTTATATCTTGTACTATTATTTTGGTTGGATATTTTGTAGCTACCAAATGAATAAAATTGTAAAGAAAATAGAAAATTTCTTTGATTTGATGGTAAAGGTAAAAATAGAAACATGTAGTAAAATGGGAATGGTATTGTTTATTTAAGGTTGAAGGAGGCTTAGAGTTAAAAGACTTGAAAAATCATGGAGTTTCCTTGGCTATAAAATGGATTCTCAATTCCTTGAAAAGGAATGAACCATGGAATATTTTATTGAGAAACAATTTAATTGGCAGTGCCAAGGATAAATCATGGAAGAATCATACCCTTTATGACTTAATGTTTGGAAAATTCCTTGTTTCCCCTACTAGTTCCAATGTGTTTGAAATATTATGGAAAGCTTGAGAGCAAGTGAAAATTTTAGTTAAAAATTGTGGATTTTTGGATAAGAGTAGAAACAAAATATGCCTGTCAAGACCAATATGATGGAACCTATTTAATAAAGATAAGACCCTTGCCATGTTGCAAGGGTACTCTACCAAGTATTGGTGCATGAAAGGAGTAAAGTGATTCAATTATATGTTATTAAATAACCAACTGAAGTCTTGGGATTCCCTTAGTACATAATTTGATCTACCTTCTTCTTAATGGAGAACATATTCTATCCTAATGGAAACATGCAAGATTTTCCATTTTTCTATCCATTTTGATAGAAATAGTAATATGATTGATAAATGTAAATGGTGTGATGGTATTGAACTACATAAAGTTAAGCCCTAATCGATTTATGTCTCTATGGATAAAGCCTTGGATATTACCAAGCACCTAAATAACTACTAGAATCTTGATTTCTTTGCTAATAAATGGATTTTTTTTTTAATACCTTTGGTCTAATATTTTAGAACCTAAAAAAAAAATTCAAATGGTTGTTTGCATTGCAGAAATTACCCTACTCTATTTCCTATTATAGTTTAAGCCTTTGTTCTATATGTAGGACTCATGAAAGCATTACACTATCTTTTCTGACTATTTTTAATGCTAAATAAGTCTAGAATTTTTCCCCCATCCATGGGGATGGAGGGATAAGGATAGTCTAAAGTGGAAATATTTTTTTTGTTTTTTGAATGATTTAAGTAGACCATTTAACTTGTTCTAAATTGTTCTATCCATTGAAATTTTATGGTTTTGTGGAAGGATAGGAATTGATATTGATTCCAAGACAAAAGGAGGGTACTTATTGAGTCTTCTTGAAGACTCATATATAATTTCTTTTATGTGTAGGTTATCATTACCATAGATATTTCCAGGGATAAGTTCTGTAATATTGTAGAAACTTTATAGGTTAAAATCAATAAATATGAGGTTAGATACACAAGGCATTGGCCTGTCGATAGAAAAGATAATGATCCATTCTTGAAAAGCTACCTAGAATTTCAAAAAAGATACAATAAAAAGTATTCATTGGAGAATCTAGAAAAGGATCTTGGACTACATAATAGGTTGGTTAACCAAGAAGATGGATTTTCTCCAAAGGGGGTAAGGTCAAATGAAGAAATTTCAAAGACATATCCAACAATAGGATAAAATAATCTAGATGTGTATAGTGAAAGTTGGATTTTTTAATGATTTTAATTAGTTGATTGAATATATTTATGATTCATCATTTTGTGCAGCATAGTATTCTCAATGTACTTTTCCAATGATGGCCTTGCATGGCCTAGCCTCTACTATTTTGGCTTTATGGCCTTACATGGCTTGAACAATAGGTATTATAGTTGTTGTGGCCTTATATGGAGAATTTATATACTATTGAACATAATTTTTTTGGAGACCCTATGTGGTCTAATCCTTAGGAATAGTGATGGATGGTAAAATTCAAGACATAATATCTCTAGAAAACACTTTGATATGTAATTGTACCATATCATTTTTATATTTCACATGGTAATCTATTTTTTCAATTAAAATACACTAAGGTGTTGGAATGTGTTGAGATGATGCTAATTGGTTGTTGTCATTAGTTCTTTTCATTGATGTTAACATATCTTGGTTGTTTGACCGATTTCTATTTTGATGCCTTGGTGGTCCAGATTGTCTTGGTTCCAGATGATGTGTTGTAAAGATCTATTTTGGGTTGTATTTGTCTTGGTCCCATTCCTCTTGTAACATAATAAGATACATTCTTTTGGGTTCAAACTGATTTGGCAGTTGGTTAATGTGCTCTGGCACATGATTTGCATTATAACATGTATATCTTATTCTTTGGTTCTGGATATCATGTAGCATGTTGATTTGAGTGAATAAGCTATGTTTGTTTCATGTTTCATTATTCTCTACTATAGGAATGTTTTTGTGGTGACCTATTTCAAATTGTGCTTGGCCGACTTAGGAATTATGAATTTATGTTTAGCCAACTTGAGAGATTATGAAGGATTGAAATGGTATAAGTATAATATGTTTTTGTTTGATGCAAGAAAGTGCGATGAATGTGAATCTGAATATCCAAACATTGTGAACTGTGCAAAAGTATATGATCAAAGGCAGTAGACAGTGAGATTTTATTTGGTGTTGTTGGTGACAGTTATTTTAGTGGTGGATTTCTTTTCATCATTCTTCTATTAGTAGTGAGTTTTTTTTAGTAGGAAGTGAGCCTTTCTCTTTTGGCAGTGAGCCCTTTTTGTATCTTTGGCTATTCTAGCCAGACAGTGAGCCCAATCTGCAGTGAGCCACCCCACAGTGAGAAATTTGGCAGTGAGCCTTTGTAAAAATCACCTTAACTAATGTCACCTTAATTGGTGCTTTATAATTGAGAATTATTATTCTCCATGGTTTTTCCCTTCTTGGGTTTCCACATCAATTCTAGTGTTCATTTGTGCATTGTGTTGTTTTTTACTTTCATGTTGATTAATATCTAATTGATTTAAGCTTTGATCCAGATTAATTAAAGTAAAGATTTTTTTTTTATAATAAATGATTCACCCTCCTCATATTTATCCAAATTCTTCAACAATTGGTATTAGATCTTTGGTTCCTCAAAGAAGAGCTTAACTACTTGGGGTAGATCTGATGGCACACAAACTAACAATTCTTGTATTTGATGGATTCAACTATAGTTTCTAGAAAGTGCAGATGAGAGGTTACCTAATTTCTCTAGGCTACAAGAATTGGAAAGATGTTGAGACAAAATATGTTGAACCATCGAAAGGTGTTTCTACTACAGATGAGATTTCAACCTATGAAGAGAATGAAAAGGAAAGGTATGCAATCTTTAGTGGTTTGTCTAAGACTGAGTTAAGAAAAATTATTTTATTAGGCGCTGCTTATGAAGTTTGGGAAAAGTTGAAAGAAATCTATGAAGGAAATGATAGAGTCAAATTATCAAAGAAGTTGACAACTAAGCATAGATATGAGAACTTGAGGATGGAAGTAGGTGAGGACATAGCAAGCTACTTTCAAAAGGTTGATAGTGTAGTAAATGAAGTCAAAAATCAAGGAAGTACTCTAATAGATGATGATGTAATAGAGAAGATTTCGATGACCTTACTGGATAGTTATAGTGATAAGATCTCAGCTAAGTTTATGATCCGAAGAAATTCACCAAAGAGCAACTATTTGGCACTTTAACCACATTTGAGATGAGGAAATTTGGAAAAGAAAAGGAGAAATTTGAAACAACCTTCAAAGCCACAAAAATAGAAGAGGATCCAAATGATGAAAGTTCAAAAGAGTTTGAAGAAAAATTCACAAGGAAATTGAATAAAGGTACCAGAAAGTACAAAGGTATGTTACCTCTTAAATGCTCTAGATGTGGAAAGATTGGTAATTTAGCAAGTAGGTGTTCAGAAAAAGGATTAAGAGAAAAGTTTAAGAAGATCAATAAGAAGGCCTACTATGTCAATGAGAATGATGAAATCTAAAATGATGAATCAATCATGAGGACTACCTATTTTTGGTGGAAAAGGAAGAACCTAGATATGATTGTGCGAACCCCAACCTTGGTACCTACAAAACAACAAGGATAAATAGGTTAGACAAGAGATTGCAAGCCAAAACAAGGATTACCCATGAAATCCATTTACAAACTCAAAGTAGGAAAGAAAACAATGAAAAGCATGATAAAAAGAACAAAATAGATTGAATCCTAATTTAAATGTGAAAACTCATGATCCCATGGGGGAATTGGTGCCAATTTGATGTGAAAATTGGCCCTTTCCCAATTCCTAAGATGCAAACTTGATGTGTCGAAGATGATTGATCCACTTTTTTTGTGAGAGATGAGTGCTCCAAGACAAAAATCTGAAAAAACCTAGCTATGAACTTCTGGATAATGGATGAAATTTGAGAAATATTTGAGCATGGTAACTTTGCATAAATTGTGGATGATGAAATGAGGATATGAGTTCTTTATTCATACAATACCAAGATGGATGAATGCCAAAAATGAAGCAATGTGGGACTAACATTCAACCAATGGCAAGGTGCCACTTGTCAACATTTGATAGGATGAAGGTTGAGCACATTTTGATCCATGCACAAGTTTGAAATTTGAATTTGATGAGATGACATGTTTAGGGAGGATGAAAGATGAGTTAAATGCCAAGTGGGAAACATGTAAGAGACAATGTAAGAGCTTTAAATGCTTTGTTGGATGGACAAGTGATTTGGGGGGAGATTTCAAACTTGGAGGAATATTCCCTCTTGGATGCCTTTTTTGAATGAAAATAGATGATTTATAAATCAATTAAATTGATTTTCATGTGCAAGTTGCAAAATCTAGAGGATTTGATGGATTAAGATTAAGATTAATTAGGATTTGATTAATTTAAAGGATATTAGCTGATTTGACCATTTGATTTAGATTTGTGGGTTGAAATAAATAAAAAAGCAATGAAAATGATTAAGACCTAGTTAAATAAATATTTTGATTTATTTAACCAAAGGGGGTGATGTTAGATTAAATTAGATAAATGCTTGATTTATTTAATTTAATTAGATTAAATTTAGAGATTTAATTAAATAATATGGATTATTTAATTAAATAAAGATAGGAAGATGAAATGACCTAGCTAATTACACAAAGACAATGATTTAATTAAATTGAGGGATTTATTTAATTAAAAGGGGAATTATGATGACTTTAATCAAATAAGGATATTCGATTAAATGGTTAGACAGAGGGATAATTTAGGATGAAGTGATGTTAGTAGATCAGGATCGAGTGTGTGACATCAATTTGTATATTTTTGATGTCTAAATTTTTCCCCTCTTTGAAGTGATGCACTTGTTGCGTTGGTTCAAAGAATAACCTTCCCATGATCAAAAGTCAAAATTTCTATGATTTTTTTAGATGCCCCACTGTTGCCCCAGTGAATGAAAAATTACACTGGTATACTGCCCCCTCAAGAGATTGAGCGAAGAGGTTTGATTTGAGGGTTGATCTCTCGACAAAGAGGTTCAAGATTAGTTCAACTCGAATATTTGATGTAGACAAATTTGATGATGTAGATAGTTATTAGCCATGGCTAGCCTCGTGCCTATTTTGATATATTACACACACTTGATCTTGATTTGTACCATGTCAATTACATTATTGATGATATATATGAGATGATTATATGCAATGGATGATATGATGATGCATGGATGATATGGATGTTCATGATATGATATGATGATGCTTTTATGATTATGCACTAGATAATAAATCTATGGTTAATGAGATGCCTAGAATAACCAATCTATATTATGCAATGATGAAATGCAATGCATGCAAGATGATCAATGTTTCTTATATGATATGACATGATATGCAGATAGTTTGTGGATGTAGGATGGATGCATTAGCGCTGATTTATGATTAACTATCATGGAACCATGTTAGCGCGAAAAGTAAGAGATAGAAGAAAACAAGAGATTCCAATAAGACATGAGATGATGATGATGATGATGATTTGATTACCAAGGAGTTGGGACTTTAAAAGGGCCAATTACCTTATTGTTTGATAACACACCTAGATACGATGCATCAAGGTATAGAGAACCAGGATGGCATTGTACCTAGTGTGATGGACTTTGACTCAACAAACAAATAGGAGTATTCTTGTTCACACTTGACATATGGAAACCTTGCTAGGATGTATCTAACAAAGAAAGTATTCACCAAGTTATATTACAAGAACGTCCAACAAGTGCAAAAAATAAAAAAGATAATGATCGTTGCCCCATTCCTATCTCTCTAAATCCCTTCGTTGGGGACATCATTGAGAGGTCCTTGGAATGAGCACACTAAGATAAACCAAAAGAAAAGATCAAGCACACAAACAAGCCAATGTTCTTCATACCTTCAACCAAAGGGATGTGTTTTGATAGGATAAGAATCCAAGGTGATATCCAAAATGATGCCCATTGTCGAAACGATATATCCTAGGACATGCATTGCATAGGATGATGATGGGTTGATAAGTTGATTGATAGGCTATTGATATAAGGTTGATTGACATGTTTGCAATTGATCAAGAGTTTTATTTTGTTTTAAATGTTTGTTGTTTGCTTTTGATTTTACGATTGAAGATTGATTTTCCTGATTGTTGTGATTGTTTCTACTTGTATTCCCAAAGGATGAAGGTGACGATCAGTTTATTATGGATGATTGATTATTGCGGGTGAAAGAAAAATGGGACAGGTGAATTTTTTCAAATATTTGGATGTTTTTGATGTTTTGCAATGTTTTTGAGGCTGTTTTTGGTATTTTCAAGATGTTTTACAAATGTTTTTGGATTTTTTGGATTTTCCAATGTTTTTTTTTTGGGTTTTCTAATATTTTATGATTGTTTTTGGATTTTGATGTCTTGGGGGCTGATCAAAGATTAGCCTTGCCTACGTTTAAGCTCAGAGATGATGTAGTTAGGATTCCAATGTTTTTGATATTTTTCTAATTTTTTGAGTGTTTTTGGATTTTGATATGTTTTTGGATGTTTTTGGATTTTCTGATTTTTTTGGATTTTCACATGATTTTGACGATTTAGATATGGATATGTCCATTTTGGATTTTGTTCAAAACCAAGCTGAGGTTGATTAATTGGATCAATGGATTGATGATGATAACATTGTTAAGGATACACGATAATGCAAGGATAGTGTTAAGCAACACAAGGATTGAGATGTTGATGAGATTGATGATAATAACATTGTTGAGGATGCACAATAATGTAAAGATAGTGTTAAGCAACAAAAGGATTAGGATGGATATCCCAAGATGATGGATTGATTGGATTTTGATCGATCGGGCTTGATGAAGCTTGATTTGGAACAAAAGTTGTTCGAATGATTTGGTGTGATGTTTGAAGCACACGTTAGATGCGATTGATAGTGATTATTTGGATTGATGTTCGATGAAAGATGAAGCCTAATAAGGAACATATTATTGTCAAAATAAGCCATGGGCTTGTGATTTGGATTTTTGGATTACAGATGCTTGAACAATTTGACTTCATATTTTCCAATGTTAGGATCACCACATAAGTTGGAGGATATAGATCAAGATTTATTCTTTAAGCAAGATGTAAATATCTACCCCCAATTTCTAGCAATGTATGGAATGCCATGGATGGATGCTTGGATAGGTATATGGATTTATGGATATGGAAAGCATGCAAAGGATGTCAAGGATTATCTTGTGATAATATAAGGTGTTTAGATAGAGAATGTTCATTTGGATAATGTTTCATGGCTCAGATAATGCTGGATAGGATAGGATCAGTGAAAATGACCCATGTCAAGATGTTTACCATAAGCAAGTGTAAAGTGTGCCCCAAACTTTCATCAAGATCAAGAGAACTTGGATGATGGATGTAGATGGATGAAAAATGGATTGGATAAATGGTTCATGGATGCATGGATTTATTATGGATAAGATGGATGGAATGTTGGCTTTATTATGGATGGGATAAGATGCTTTAACCTAAAGTGGTGCATGTAGATGCTTAATTCTACACATGATGCCTGTTTGCCAAGTTTTCGTCATGGTCTTTCCCAAAGTGCCGCCCATGCGATTTTCACTAGAGGATGATTTTTTTTTCTTTACTATTTTCAATCCTTTTTCTAATTTTTTTGGATTTTCATATTTTTTTAATTTATTTGATTTTTTCAAAATATTTTAAGCTCATGCTAGATCACAAGGTGTTGCTGATGTAAATTCCCCTATCATAATGTGCCACGATTGATATACTGCCTGAAGAAGTTGCTTTGCTAAGATACATGCACTTGAATACAACTTTTGAGTTTTTTTATCTACTTTGTCGATACTGGAGTTAACTTTGTCTTTGTGCGTACATCACAATAGAGTGCCTTCTAAATCCTTATGATGAAGGGTCGTTGCCAATACATGGTCAATGCAAGAATTGGATATCATGCGTGGAGGTGTGGATGGAGTGTGTTTAGGGATAAGAGATGGATTGGTTGAAAGTTTGGAACTTTTGACTCTCCAAATTTGGGAAGCTGAGCAATGATGGGTCGATACGAAAGTGTGCATGGAATTGGGACCAACTGCTTGATACACTTTGTACGTCACTTGAAAACCCTGCTTTTGCTTTTATGGAAATCTTTGATGGATACTTTTCCCTTTTTTACTTTTCCCCATAGTTTCTTTTACTGATGGAGTTTGATAGGGATAATCTTTGTTTGTGTGTTTTGGTATCCATGTGTATTTTATTTGTCCATTATGCTTCCTTGTTTCTTCTGCTTTGATAATGTTCCTTAAACTTTGATTCAATTCTTTCATTTGATGTTGGTCCCAATTCATGGATGGGGTGATGGGTGGATGAAGATTCATGACGTGGCTAGTTATAGTATTGGCATTGGTTTCATCAGAAGGATTCTTTGTGCTCCCTATGTTGAAGTTTTCTTGAGACATAGTTTCCCCCAGTATGGTGGTAGTGTCACCTTCATTCCTTGATTCTGCTTGTTTTGAGGGTTCCTGTTTAGAATGAATTCTTTGATAAATGACCATTACAAATGATGTTATTTCAATTTTTTGCTTTGCTAACTTTGAATTATACTATTCTGTCTAATTTGTTTCCTTGAGTGGATAATGTTGGATATCTGCATACCTGATTTCCTCAATCTGAATTTGGGATATATCTAATCTTGATGTTGATAACTCAGTTTGAATGTAGGAATTAATAATCTGCTCCTTTTGTGTAACATAATTTTGTTCTAGATGAATATCATCTATGTGTCCATCCACAGAAAGCATCTCATGGGTAGATGGAGGAGTATGTGCATCTTGTATAGATAGGAGAGTGTCCATTAGATCATTATAGTATCTTGGAGATATGAATGCTTAATCTTGAATAATTTTGGAGTTGCTTTCAACATGCTTTGGATCAAGTTCTTGACATGGGTCAGTTTCAAAGGATGTATCACTTACAAAGGGTTCTTGGACATGATCATTAGTCATTGTAAGTGGTTCAATATCCCCTTGATCTTTGAGTGTACTTGGATCAAGTGTCGAGTTCAAATTTCCTTTAGCATCTATAACCATGAGGTCAAAGGGGCTCGACATGTCTTGGAAAGGACCATTGCTAGACCTTAGTGGAAGATTTGGATCTTGCTTTGGAATAAATTCTTAAGATATGCCCTCTAACTCATCATGTGATGTAGAAACATTTTTGTCATGATCATTGGTCGATGGATCGTGCATTATGTTAATAGGATTAAATAATCCTAACACTCCTTGAAATAGATCACTAAAAAGTGGCTCTTGATGTATGTTGCATTGATCATCGGATGGTGTAGAAACATCTTCAATATGCTCCTTAGTTGAGAGATCTTGAACATTGTTTTCAATAATTGTGGTGGAGAGATTGTCAATGTTATCTCTAGTGGTTTAATGTTCATCGTTATCCCCAATAGTTATCATTTTTTCTATTTGTGTTTGGGTAGCTTGAGAGGCTTGGGCAGCTTGAGAGGCTTGTTGCATTTGTTGAGCTTGTGTTGCTTATTGTGTGGCTAGATATTGTTGGATGGCCTTTTGGTAGGCTTGGTGAGCTTTTAGTGCAATGTTATATTTTCTTGTTGTGTTTGGTTTTGGTGGTAGGGGTGGTGGATTTGGAATTGTGTTGGATGTAGTGACAAGTCGTTGAGATATGTTTGGAGTGATCACGAGGGTTTGAGATATGATGGGTGTGATAGGGGTGGTTGGAGTGATCGAGATGATAGGAATGGTCAAAATGACCAAGGTGATAGGTCCTTGGGAGACCATGTTTTGATTTTTTTAGGATTGATGTTGTCATTTGATTAGACACCATTTGTTGGTGCAATGTCGATGGTATATTCAAAGGTTCTGATGTGATGGCTTGATTGGTGTTAGGTGGATTGATTTGGATGGAGTGATTGGTGCTAGGTAAAGGGGGAAGCCCTAAACCAAAGAATGATGTTGATATGGGTAATGGTGGTGGACATGTCTCTTGGTGCAATGACTCAACTATTTTGGTAAGTGTAGCAATCTGATCTCACCAAATTTGATCTTGATTTCGATCTTGACTCCCTTAATATAATTGATTTGGTTTTTGTTCAAAAAAAATTGGAGTGTGTACTTGTGTTTGATTTTGGACAATGTTCTGCTTTGGGATGATGTTCAAATTTGGCATAATGGGTTGAAATTGAATAGTGTTGATGTTGGGAATCACATTGCCTTGTTTTAGGTAACTCTGATTTTGCATGGTGTTACCTTGACTTGGACTAATGCATGGAGTCGTTATCCTCATTTTTGGACTTTGAACAATATTTGTATGATTTGCAAACATATTTATCCCAAAGTTTTTTGGATAATGGATGAAATAATGGATGAAATTTGAGAGATATTTGAGCATGGTAACTTTGCATAAAATGTGAATGATGAAATGAGGATATGAGCTCTTTATTTATAGAATACCAAGATGGATGAATGCCAAAAATGAAGCAATGTGGGACTAACATTCAACCAATGTCAAGGTGCCACTTGTCAACATTTGATAGGATGAAGGTTGACCACATTTTGATCCATGTGCAAGTTTGAAATTTGAATTTGATGAGATGACATGTTTAGGGGGGATGAATGATGAGTTAAATGCCAAGTGGGAAACATGTAAGAGACAATGTAGGAGCTTTAAATGCTTTGTTGGATGGACAAGTGATTTGGGGGGAGATTTCAAACTTGGAGGAATATTCCCTCTTGGATTCCTTTTTTGAATGAAAATAGATGATTTATAAATCAATTAAATTTATTTTCAAGTGCAAGTTACAAAATCTAGAGGATTTGATGGATTAAGATTAAGATTAATCAGGATTTGATTAATTTAAAGGAGATTAGCTCAAACTCAAAGTAGGAAAGAAAACAATGAAAAGCATGATAAAAAGAATAAAATAGATTGAATCCTAATTTAAATGTGCAAACTCATGATCCCATGGGGGAATTGGTGCCAATTTGATGTGAAAATTGGCCCTTTCCCAATTCCTAAGATGCAAACTTGATGTGTTGAAGATGATTGATCCACTTTGTTGGTGAGAGATGAGTGCTCCAAGCCAAAAATTTGCAAAAACCTAGCTATGAACTCAAGGATAATGGATGAAATTTGAGAGATATTTGAGCATGGTAACTTTGCATAAATTGTGGATGATGAAATGACCTAGATAATTACACAGAGACAATGATTTAATTAAATTGAGGGATTTATTTAATTAAAAGGGGAATTATAATGAATTTAACCAAATAAGGCTATTCAATTAAATGGTTAGATAGAGGGATAATTTAGGATGAAGCGATGTTAGTAGATAAGGATCAAGTGTACGATATCAATTTGTATATTTTCAATGTCTACAATGATATCTCTAATATCTTTCTGAAATCTAATTATAGAACCAAAGCTTCATTCTTTTCTAAAAGAAATAAAGATGAATGGCTGATTGATAGTGGATGTTCAAATCATATGACTGGTGACAAAAGTAAGTTTGTGAATCTTGAGACCTATGATGGAGGTTATGTTAGATTTGGTGATGATAAAACAACACGGATTGTTGGAATTGGTTCTATTACCTTTGATAGAAAACATAACACTAAAAATGTCTACTATGTGAAGGGATTATATCATAATATTCTGAGAGTTGGATAGATGTGTGAAAATGGCTATAACGTGTTGTTTCAGGATGATGGTTGTAAGATTTAGAAGAGATTCAAAACTATTATTGTAGTTGGATAAAGAACAAGTGGGAATATGTATCAACTGGAAGGAGCTACAAAAAGATGCTTAGTATCTTAGTCCAGTGATAGTTGGATTTGGCACCAGAGGATGTGTCACATCAATTTCAACAATTTGGTAAGGATAAGTTCAAGAGAAGTTAGATATTTTCCAAGACTAACCAAACCAAACAATTCTATCTACAAATGATTTCAAGAAGGAAAGTAGACTAGAGAAACATTCTAAAGAAAAGAAGAATAATCTACTAGATTGTTGGACCTCATACACACTAACCTATGTGGTCCAACTAGAATAAGAAGGTTACAAGGTGAGAAGTATTTCATTATTTTAATAGATAATTATTCCAAATTTACTTGGGTTACATTTTTGAGAGAAAAATCAGAGGTGTTGGAAAAGTTCAAAATTTTCAAGGAAAGTGTAGAGAATGAAGTTGACAGAAAAATCAAGTGTTTAAGATCTGATGGAGGAGGAGAAATTACTTCTGTTGAACTCAATAAATACTATGAAAAACATGGCATTAAAAGACAACTATCTACCCCTAGAACACCTCAACAGAATGGTGTAGTAGAAAAAATGATCTGAATAGTTCAAGAAGTAGCTAGAATAATGATCATGGAAACAAGTTTACCATAGATCTACTAAAGAGAAGTGATACACATAGCAATATACACTCTTAACAAAGTACTATTCTAGAGGAAGTATGGAAAGACATCATATGAGCTATGGCATGGAAGAGCTCCCACAGTAAAGTAATTTAAAATTTTTGGAAGCAAATGCTACATCTGAAGAGATGAGGAAAATCTTGAATAATTTGACAATATAGCTAATGAAGGTATATTTTTGGGTTACTCTAAAAAAAGCAAAGTGTATCAGTGTTACAACACGAGACTAAACAAGATTGTTGAAATTATGAATGTGAAAGTAGATGAAGATGTTCAAAGAAATCCTCAAGGGCACATTGAATATGAATTAGATGACCTAGATGAAAAAGGAGAGAACAATAGGAAAGAAGAAGAAGAAGAAGAAGAAGAAGAAGAAGAAGAAGAAGAAACAAAGGAGGCTCTGACAACTATAACTAAAACTCCAAGGTATATGGAGAAAAATGACTCAAAAAACTAGATGATTGGAGATAAGAATAAGGAAATCACAACAAGAAGTAAAGTAGCTCAAGAGTAAGTATTATTGTGTCTAATCTCAGAAATTGAGCCAAAAATTGTGGAAGAAGCATGTAATGATCAGAATTGGGTGAAGACAATGAAGGAAGAGCTTGATCAGATAGAGAAAAATTAGACTTGGGAACTTGTGCCCAAACCGATAGACAAAAATGTAATTGGAACTAAGGGGGTGTTTCTAAACAAGCTGGATGAAAATGGAAAGGTAATGAGAAACAAGGCAAGATTGGTCTGCAAATGTTACACTTAGAATGAAGGTATTGACTTTGATGAGACCTATGCCCCTATTGCTTGGATGGAATCAATTTAGATATTTTTGGCTTTTGTAGCTTTTAAGGATTTCAAAGTCTAAGAAATGGATGTAAAATCTACATTCTTGAATGGATAACTGAAGGAAGAAGTTTACATTTGGTGCAGGGCACCTTCACAATTTTGGCTTGTTTTGCATTATAAAGGGAGTCTAGATGTGGTTCAAGGCATTTTAATAATGCAATAAGGTCATAAATGGCCATGAAAATGATGTAAGTGATGGTTTTTGAAGTCCTAGTGGTGTAGGGTCTTGTTTGAGTCATAATTTTGTAATTTTGTTAATGTTTATATTGTGCACTTTTTGAAAAATCATGTGGAAGACAAAAGTTGAATGGTCACCACTTCAAATTATAGTTGTGAACCATTAGTAAATGGTTGAAAGATGTTTAAAAGGCCTAAAAATCATTTGAGGATGTTGGTTAGAGGAATTTTGTAAGGAAATAAAATCATATTGCTTTGTTTCATAGTTTTCTTTGTGTCTTTGTATATATATTGAATCTGTATGAACCCGTATAGGTAGTAACTCATGTAAAATTCACATCACAAGATAGAGGATCATGTTAGCTTTCATTTGAATCCTTTTAGGAAGGTTTTCATTAAGAAATAAGTGAGAACAAAACAAATCTCTGTAAGTTTCTAATTGGTTAGGGTTTCATGGGGTTTGATAGAAAATGAAGTTTTGAAGGCCATTCCACCATACTGTAGTTGAATAATCTAGTGGAATGGGCCTGTTAGATGTTAGGGTAGGTGTTTTTGTGTTTTTTTGGTAGGGTAGTATGGAGAATAGTGGCCTAGCACATGTATAATGACTAGTAAATTAATTCTCTAGACATGAAACCAGTGGTTATTGAGTGGGGTAGTAAGAAATTGGATTGTTTAGTTGAAAAAAATGTTAGAATTGTTGGTTTTGAGACTGGTCAAGAGTGGCCATAAAGGTTCTAAGGTTTTTGGTGAAGTTCTTGATAGCCTTCCTTTGGAAAAGAGGCCTAATTAGGCCATAGAGTAGTGTTGTGGAGCAGATTAGGTTATGTCAGTACAAAGAAACCCTATCAGAGGGTTTAATATGTTGAAAGAAAAGTTGAAGGGTCCCTAAAATGATGAACATTGAGAGTTGATAAGTGGTTTAGAGGGAGATATAGTTGGATAAGTGTGTCCAAAGGCCTAATTGTGAATAGCCAAGGTTGTAAAGGGAAAGAACCCATCAAAAGGTGATCGTGGTATGTAATTCAGTTGGAATCAATGTTTGTGTGAGTCCATTACCACTTTGTCTTACATTATGTGGTATCAAAGCTTAGGCTTAAGATCCATTGATAAAGGAATTTAGAGTTTTCAAGAGAAAAGGTGCAAAGAGCCATACAAAATGCCTCCAAATATGGGTACCATAGTATTTGCTAAGGAGATTAGAGCCCTGAGAGAAAGAATGGAAGCAATAGAGAAGAAGGATAAGAGAGATGAGGGTACTATTGAGGTGAGTGACCCTAAAGATGAGGGTGAAGAGGAAAACCCTGAAGAAAAACCCCAAGAAGAGTTGGGGCTTGAAGAGAGGAAGTTCTTGCAGGTGCTTAAGGCTGAAAAAGGTGAGGCCCATGAGGTGAAGATAGAAATTCCAATGTATGGGGGAAATATGGATGCAGAAGAAGTCATAGAATGGATTGATGCTCTAGATAATTATTTTGAGTATAAGGAGATACTTGAAGACAAGAAGGTTAATTTTTTTAAGAAAAAACTAAAGGGATTAGCTTTAAACTAGTGGAATTACATTTAAGAAGAGAGGGTAAAGAAGTTCAGGCCCAAGATTACTTCTTAGATCAGATGGTGCAAAAGATAAAGAGCCAATTCTTACCTATTGATTATGAAATGCAGATATATAGAAGGTTGTAAAGTTTGAAACAAAAAGAGATGGATGTAGCTGCTTATATTGAAGAATTTCATAAATTGGCCATAAGGTTAGGGCACATGGAGAATGAGAAAGAAAAACTGGCTAGATATTTGAATGGATTAAGGGCTGCAATTCAAGAAGAAATCAGTTTAATCACTCCTAGGTCAATAGAGGAGTGTTTCCACATGGATACAAAGGTTGAGGAGAAGATAAAGAAGAGGTTAGAAAAACAATCTAGGGGTAGAGGTAAGAGTTAGAGGGGTAGAGGTAACCCTAGAGGAAGAGGTTTTCAAAAACACCAAATGAACAAGGCACTACTCAAGAGTCAAGTGGAGAAACATGAGAAACTTTTAGAGGAAGAAGGCCAAGAGGTAGGGGAAAATTCAGTGAATCAACAAGAGGATCTAATGCTTTCTTAGGAAAGTGTTTTGATTGTAATCAGTATAGACACCTTGCATGGAAGTGTCCAAATAAGCAAGGCACAAGCTATCAAAGTGAAGAAAGAAGAACTCAGCTTGTTCATGAAGAAGAAGAGGCAAAAGGTGTGGGCTCATGTGTAGGTCCTTCAACTCTCCATGCCAAACCAAAATTAGGGGAGTCTTTGATGATTAGGAGGACATTGATTAAAGTTCCAACTTCAAAGGAGCCACCTCAAAGGAAAGCTTTGTTTAGGACAACCTGCAAGGTCCAAGGAAAGGTATGTAAGGTCATAATTGACTCTAACTCCATAGACAACATAGTATCTATAGCAATGGTAGAGAAACTCAAATTGAAAAGAATACCCCACTCTAATCCATACAAAATTTCTTGGTTAAATAAGGGGTAATAGGTTCTTTTCAATGAGTAGGCCTATGCAGAATTCTCAATAGAGCCTTATAAAGATAGAATACTCAGTGATATTGTGCTCATGGATGTGTGCCACCTACTCCTTGGTAGGCCTTGGCAATATGACTAGAAGGCACAACATGATGGCTACAAGAATGAATATCAAATTGAAAAAGATGGTGTGTCAATTAGATTAGAACCTCTACAAGAAGATGAGAATATATCTCATGAAAGGACCCAGTGTAATGGTTGTGAAGGAGAAGGTGTTAATAAAGGATTTGGAGGAAGAGAAGGTTGGTTTTTCCATTTTTGGAAAGCCAATTACTGATGTAGCAAAAAAATACAAAGAAGAAGAAGTTTCAAAGGAGTTTCAGACCTTACTTGATAGATATGAGAACATTGTGGTGAAGGAACTAACAAGTTCATTGCCTCCAATCCATGATGTAAGTCATCATATTGACCTAATCCCTGGTGCAAGCCTTCCCAATAAGGCAACATATAAAATGACATCTTAACAAAATGAGGAAATCAAAAAATAGGTGCAAGAGCTACTAGAGAAAGGTTTGGTAAGAAAGAGCCTCAATCCATGTGTTGTGCCAATTGTTTTGGCACCTAAAAAGGATGGTGAATGGATACTTTGCATAGATTCAAGAGCTATTAACAAGATAACCATTAGGTATAGGTTTCCTATAACCCGGATGGAAGATCCCATGAATAGTTTGGTAGGGGAAAACTACTTTTCCAAAATAGACTTAAAAAGTGGTTACCACTAGATAAGGATCAGAGAGAGTGATGAGTGGAACACAAATTTAAAAAATAATGAGGGCCTTTATGAATGGTTGGTGATTTCCTTTGGGCTATCTAATGCTCCTAGCACATTCATGAGACTCATGAATGAGGCTCTAAAGGATTTCATTAAAAAAATTGTAGTGGTGTATTTAGATGATATCTTGGTATTTATCAAGACAAGAGAGGACCATTTGAACCACTTGGACAAAGTTTTGGGGAAGCTACATGAAGAAAAGCTCATGATTAACCTCAAGAAATGTGAATGGATGAAGCAAGAACTTGTGTACTTGGGTTTTGTGATCTCAGGAGGAAACTTGAAGATGGATCCAAAGAAAGTTGAGGCCATTCTCAACTGGCCTACACCTAAAAAAGTTGGGGAAGTCAGAAGCTTCCGTGGTCTAGCAAGCTTCTGCCAGAAGTTTATAAGAGGATTCAGTCACACTGTAGAACCTATGATAGACACCATGAAAGGGGAGAAGAGAAGCATATTTTAGTGGACAAAGGAGTTTGATCAAAGCTTTGAGTACCTCAAGAAAAAGGTAGCACAACAACCAATCCTTACACCACCTAATTTTACTAAGGTATTTACAATAGAATGTGATGCTAGCAACTTGGCCATAGGGGCAGTATTAAGTCAAGAGGGGAAACTGCAAGCACTTAAAAAATGGAGGCACTATCTATTAACTAAGGAATTTGTGGTGTTCATAGATAATCATTCACTAAGTTTTCTAAACAGTCAAGAGAAATTAAGCCATAGGCACATGAAATGGGTGGAATATCTGTAGGCTTACACATTTACCATAAAACATAAGAAGGGAGAAGCCAATAAAGTGGCAGATGCTCTGAGTAGGAGGGCAGTGCTAATGCAAGAGGTGCAACTCCAAAGTGTGGGTGTAGACTCACTAAGAGGTATGTACAAATCTGATGAAGACTTCCATGATATATTTTCTATTTGTGAATAGTCCCAAGGATCATTTCATAAGGAGTATGAGGATTATTTATTGCAATATGGGTTACTCTTCAAGGGGGCTCAATTATGTATACCTAGGTGCTCCATGAGGGAGACTTTGGTTAGGGAGAAGCATAGTGGAAGCCTAGGAGGTAATTTTGGTTGTGATAAAACTTTAGATTAGATCAGAAGATTTAAATACTAGCCTAAGATGAATTTGGATGTGAAGAAGTATGCAAAAGGGTGTGTTATATGCCAAAGAGAAAAAGGAACAAGCTCCTATGTTGGTATATATCAACCTTTTCCCATACCAAGCAGACCATGGGAAGCAATAAGTATGGATTTTGTCTTGGGTCTGCCAAGAACTTCAAGAGGATATTATAGTGTATATGTGGTGGTAAATAGTTTTAGCAAGATGGAACACTTAATTGCATGCAAGTCAACTAATGATGCCTCCCATATTGCAAGTTTGTTCTTTAAGGAGATAGTGAGAATACATGGGCTTCCATTGTCAATAGTATCTGATAGAGATGCCAAGTTCATTAGCCATTTTTGGAGAACATTGTGGAGAAAATTGGGAACTAACTTAACCTTCAGTTTTGTCTACCATACTCAGACTGATAGGAAAACTGAGGTTGTTAATAGATCATTGGGAAATATACTAAGATGTTTAACTAAGGAACACAATCAGTCATGGGATCTAATCTTACCATAGGCAAAGTATGCCTATAATGACTCAATCAATCGAAGTATTGGTATAAGTCCATTTGAGGTTTTCTATGCAATGCATCCAAGGGTTGTTTGTGAGTTAAGGTACTTGAGTGGAATAAACAAAAGGAGTGCTCAAGGAGAGGATTTTGTTGTGGCTATGCATGACATACATAAGCAGGTCAAAGAGACACTTTAGAAGAATGTGAACAAGTATAAAGAGAAGGCAAACTTGAAGAGAAGGGATGTCCAATTCAAAGTGGGTGGTCTAGTGTGGGAACATCTAAGAAAGGAGAGACTACCTAAGGGAAAGTATACAAATTTTATGATGAAGAAAATAAGACCTTGCAAGGTGGTCCACAAGTATGGAAAAAATGCTTATGAGATTGAACTCCCACAAGGAGTTGCCATCTCACCAATTTTTGATGTGATTGACCTATATCCCTTCAAGGGATTTGTTTTTGTAGGTAAACGAGTAGGTGAACAATGAGGAAGGTATATAAGGAACACTTGGTCAAGTAGCATGGACTACCTAAAGAAGATGCAACTTGGATGTCTGAAGAAGACATTGCTCAACATGGAGTCACTGTTGAAGACCTCATTTCATCAGGAGGATGAAATCTTTTCCTCCTCGGGTGTATGGTGTAGGGCACCTTCACAATTTTGGCTTGTTTTACATTATAAAGGGAGTCTAGATGTGGTTCAAGGAATTTTCATAATATAATAAGGTCATAAATGACCATGAACATGATGCAAGTGATGGTTTTAGAAGTCCTAGGGGTGTAGGGTCTTGTTTGAGTCATAATTTTATAATTTTTTTAATGTTTATATTGTGCACTTTTTGAAAAATCATGTGGAAGACAGAAGTTGAATGGTCACCACTTCAAATTTCAGTTGTGAACCATTAGTAGATGGTTGAAAGATGTTTAAAAAGCCTAAAAATCATTCAAGGTTGTTGGTTAGAGAAAGCTTGGAAGGAAATAAAAGCATATTGCTCTATTTCGTAGTTTTTTTTGTGTTTTTGTATATATATTGAATTTTTACAAACCCATACAGGGAGCACCTCATTTAAAATTCACATCACATGATAGAGGATCATGTTAGCTTTCATTTGAATCCTTTTAGGAAGGTTTTCATTCAAAAATAAGTGAGAACATGACAAATCTCTATAAGTTGAATAATCTGGTGGAATGGGCATGTTAGATGTTAGGGTATGTGTTTTTGTGTTTGTTTGGTAGGGTGGTATGGAGAATGGTGGTCTAACACATGCATAATGATTGGTAAATTGATTCTCTAGACATGAAACCACTAGTTATTGAGTTGGGAAGTGAGAAATTGGATTGTTCAGTGGAAACAAATGTTAGAATTGTTGGTTTTGAGACTAGTCAAGAGTGTACATAAGGGTTCTAAGGCCTGTGGTGAAGTTCTTGATAGCCTTACTTTGGAAAAGAGGCCTAATTAGGCCATAAAGCAGCATTGTGGAGCTGATTGGGGTATTTTAGTCCAAAACAACCCTATTAGAGGGTTGGATATGTTGAAAGACAAGTTGAAGGGTGCCTAAAATGATGAACATCAGGAGTTGTTAAGTGGTTTAGAGGGAGATATAGTTGGATAAGTGTGTCTAGAGGCCTAATTGTGAATAAGCAAGGTTGTAAAGGGAAAGAACACATCAAAAGGTGATTGTGGTTTGTAATTCAATTGGAATCAGTGTGTGTAAGTCCATTTCCACTTTTTCTTACATCAACATTGAGCAACCAAAAGGATTCAAGTCCGAAAGTAACCTGGATGTTGTTTGTAGGTTGAAGAAAGTTTTATATGGTTTGAAGTAGGCACCTAGAGCCTGGTATGGCAGATTAGACAAGTACCTAATTGAACAAGGATTTCAAAAGGGATATGCTAATAGTAATTTGTACTACAAAACTCACTCAAATCAAATGTTGATTGTTGTGGTTTATGTTAATGACATAATTTTTGGAGGAAATGATGATATGTGCAAAAAAAATTGTAGATGAAATGCAAAAGGAATTTGAGATGTCTATGATAGGTGACTTGAATTTCTTACTTGGACTACAAGTAAACTAGAACAACAAAGGAATCTTGATATCTTAGCCCAAGTATACCAAAGAGTTGTTGAAGAAGTTTGGGTTGGAGAACTCCAAACCAGTTTGTACACCTATTGTTACTAGATGCAAGTTGATAAAAGAAAATGATTTACCTAAAGTTGATGCAAGTATGTATAGGAAAATGATTAGAGGATTGTTATATTTGAGTACTACCAGACCAAACATTATGTATGTTATCTGTTTAGTAGCTAGATTTCAACAAGAACCAAAGGAATCACATGTTTTTGTAGTAAAAAGAATCTTTAGATACTTGAAGGGTACAAAAGACATGGGATTATGGTATCAAAAGGATTTAGATTTCACATTGACAGCTTATATAGATGTTGATTGGGTTGGATGTGTTGATAACAGGAAAAGCACAAGTGGTGGAGCTTATTTCCTTGGCTCTTGATTGTTTGCTTGGTCAAGTAAGAAACAATATTTTGTACCTTTATCTATTGTTGAAGCTGAATACATTGCAACATCCTCATGTTGCACTTAAATACTATGGATGAAAACAATACTGAAGGAAATTAGCATATCATTTGATGAACCGATCTTAATTATATGTGATAATACCAATGCAATAAACATTTCTTATAATCTGGTAGAACACTCTAGAACGAAGCAAAGAACCATAAGATATAATTTCCTAGGAGAGAAGGTGATGGAAAATGAAGTAAAACTTGAATATGTACCTACAAAAGAGCAGATTTTAGATATTTTCAAAAAACCATTGAGCAAAGATACTTTTGATTTAGATATAAGTTAGGGGTTTTGCCCCCTCCTAGTCTACAATAAAATGAACCAGGGTGTTCATTAGTCTAGGGTATTATATGATCATTTTTATCTCGATCAATGTTTGGTGGCTTCCTCATAGGCGGAGTGAAGTAAGTTTTTCAAGGAGAGTTTTTCCCTTTGTCTTTGATATCAAAGGGGGAGAAGAAAAGAAGAAAAGATGGTCCTTGATGCTAAGATTAAGTTGTTTGCTTTGTTATTGATGAATGTTGTCATCAATGACAAAGGAGGAGATTGTTGGAATGTGTTGAGATGATGTTGATTGCTTGTTGTCATTAATGGTTTTCATTGATGTCAACATATCTTGGTTGTTTGATTGAAGTTCTATTTTGGTGCCTTGGTGATCTAGATTGGTCTGGTTCCAAATGACATGTTGTAAAGATCTATTTTGGGTTGTATTTTTCCTAGTACCATTCCTCTTGTAACACAATAAGATACATTATTTTGAGTCCAGACTGGTCTGGTAGTTGGTTAATGTGCTTCGACACATGATTTGTATTGTAACATGTATATATTATTCTTTAGTTCCAGATATCATGTAGTGTGTTGATTTGAGTGAAGAAGCTATGTTTGGTCCATGTTTTATTCCTCTCCACCATGGGAATATTTTTGTGGTGACCTATTTTAAATTGTGCTTGGTTGACTTAGGAATTATGAATTTATGTTTGGTCGACTTGAGAGATTATGAAGGCTTGGAATGGTATAAGTATAAGATAATTTTGTTCGATGCAAGCAAGTGTGATAAATTTGAATTTGAATATCCAGACATTGTGAAGTGTGCGAAAGTGTATGATCAAAGGAAATAGATAGTGATATTCTATCTAGTGTTGTTGGTGACAATTCTTTCAGTGGTGGATTTCCTTTCATCATTCTTCTATTGGCAGTGAGCCATTTTTGTAGGTAGTGAGCCTTTCTCTTTTAGCAGTGAGCCATTTTTGTATCTCTAGATATAATAGTTGGGAAGTGAGCCCAATTGACAGTGAGCCATCATGCAATGAGAAATTTGGTAGTGACCCTTTATAAAAATCACCCTAACTAGTGTTACCTTAACTGGTGCTTTATAATTGAGAATTATTATTCTCTATGGTTTTTCCATTCTTGGGTTTCCACATAAATTTTGGTGTTCATTGTGCATGGTGTTGTTTTGTGCTTTCATGTTCATTAATATCTGATTGATTTAAGTTTTGATCCAAATTAATTAAAGTCAAGAAAATTGTTTTATAATAATTGATTCTCCCCCCTGTCAGTTATCTAGACTGTTCAATATAAGGAACCTTCAAAAAATTAATGACATGGAGATGAGTAAGTTGGAAGAAAAACCCAATATAATTGGTTGATGTTGAAATCCTTGCAAAATTCCTTAAGAACCAAAAAATACAAGGATAAACATTAAGAATATTCTTCATTAATATTTTCAATGATGCATGGGGTTACCAAGGTATCCTTTATTTTGTACTCACTAAAGGTAATTACAGTCTTATTGATCCCTTCTCTACTAATATCCTAGGAGATTTTCCATCTATATTTACCATATTGTATGCACTTAATATTTTTTCCAATTCATCCTTCTTCTTCCTAAATTTTTTGTTATATTATTTAGTTACCATATTCTTCTCCAATAGTTTATTTAATAAATCCCCCTTGAATTTGTGTATGGGATCATCTGAGGCATTAACAAAGGATTCATTAAATTTCTTCAATAGTGGCTCATCATCATCAAGAATTTTTGTATGATTATTCTATTTAGTTAACATATCAATGATGGTTAAATTATCATACCTTAGGTCTTCAACCATTTTTTATTAATTACATCTTTCCTTGTAATTATTTAACCATGTTTATTTTTATTTTTTAGTTTTTCTATCCTTTTAGTTGACTTGACAATCTGTTCATTTTTTACAATGTCTTCCTTTAACAATAGACTATCATCTAATTTATCTGCCACTTGCAATTGTATTAACTCAATTTCAATATGTTCCATGCATTCATTGCAACTATTTTACAACTTATTTTCTTTATTCTTCTATTTACTTGATTATTGATATCTCAATATTATAATAATTATTTCCTTCTCCTTCAAATATCAATTCTTTTCCAAATTATTTGTCATATTGAGTTCATGCATCATCTTCTCTAGGTAAGTCATATCATTTTGGGACAAAATGAATAAATGGGAAGGCAGTTTCTCTATGGTATGATCTAGGAAAAATAATTTCTTAATGTATCCATGCAAATGTGGCACATGTTCTTTTAGTTCTTGTTTCTTCATATTCTCTCTTTCCATTATTATTGTAGTTTCTCACACATTAGCTTGTAACTCCTTAATCTCTTAATTTATAATGGAATGTCCAAGGTCAATGGTGAATATTTGATAATAATAAAAGCACCATCCTACCTTTATCTTTCTAGACCAAAAGGGTTGGAAACTTGCATAATCTTAAAACTACTTACATCTCTCTTAATAGCAAACATTATTCTATCTTTTCTCTTTAGTTTTGGTGTGTCTATTTTCTAAAAGAGGCTATTAAAATCAAGAGGAATTATATCAAATTGATGTTACTTTAGAATTTCACCTATTAATCAATCTATGATCTCACTCTCTTATCCATCAATTTACAATTTTTGTTTGACCATTTTCTCATGTTTCCTTGCTAGAGACCTTGGTTATTTTGTTAGAACATGTTTTATATTAAGTTATTCTTGTACTAGTTATTATTTTTCTTCTAAGAAAATTTTATTGTGCTTTTTCATGTGTATATAAATAAATTACAGAGAATGATCAAATGAATTCAATAGAAAATAGGAAATCAAATCAATAAACTCTAAATCAAATGATCAAATTAGACCTATTACCGATGAAGTGTGTGCATTCAAGTAAAATTAATAAAAAATAATATAAATAAATCAAGCTAATCTAACCTACTTTACCTCACCTAAAAACACATAGCCTTACTCCCTTATCAATGTATAAGAATTATTCTTTTTAATTATGATGTGTGTATTGCTCATAAATGCAGCATAATCTTCTTGTTGAAAAGAAAGATCTAAAATGGTTAGATTTTAATTGATGAATCGAGGAGGCTAAAAATTCAAGGATGGATTGAATGATTAAAGGATGTTTGATCTAAGGGTTTCCAGGTAATGAGATCAATGATGTGAGATGTGAGATGAGATCAACAAATGAGTATTGATGAGAGATCAACACAATTATCCATGAGATTGCATGAAGAGATGAACTAAAGTGAAGTTCACTAACTATTCTTAGGAATGATTACTAAGTTTATCTTTGTCTCTAAATTTAGGGTTTGAAAGAATGAAGATAGGACATGCTATTATTAGGAAATAAATAAAATAAATATTTTATTTATTTTTAGAGGAATGTGTAAACTAAAAGAAAGAAATACTTCATTTAATTTTGGAGGAATAATTAGATAATTAAGAAATTATTTAGTTATAAGAGATGAGAACACATTATTTTAATTTTAAATAATTAAAAATTATTTAATTAATGGAGGGAGATGGGTTAATCTAATCAAATAATTGGAAATTATTTAATTAATAGTAATGAAAGGGGTGATGAGTGATAATTATTGGAAATTATGAATTAGAAGAATGTGTTAGACATTTTTAGGTGTCCACATTTTCCCCTCTTTTAGATAATGTACCTTCATGTGTTGTTTCAAAGACATTTTGTTGATATGGAAAATAATGGTAATTTGTCTCACTATTCTCCATCAAATGAATAAAACATGATTGGATAGTAGGTTTCCTCCTCGAGAGGTTGGAAAAAAAAATGGGTTGGGTTCATGATAGGTAAACGAGATAGGTTTGTTGAAGATGGGGATGAAAATAAGGTTCGATTTAGTGAGGAAATTGATTAGGATATTGTTGGGTTTGAAATTCTATAAATATAGGGTTTTAAAGTCTATAAATAGCCCCTTGAGGGTCATTTTCATTTCATTTACAGACTCCTAATTTAGATAATTGAGAGCCCTTTTTTTGAGATCATCAACATGGAATACTCACTATAGAGCCTCCTCCATACATCCTCCAAGGTGATGGTGGCCTAGGAGATGGATATGTTCTCTCATATGCAACAAAAGATTAGTGAGTGGGAGGCCATGGTGGTTCCTTAGGTAGTAGTTTATGATTTAATTGAATTGAAACCTATTCAATGGGCTTGTAAAACATATGTAGAGGATGTAGGGACTATCCTAGATTATACTTTATGGTGGGCACTAAATCACCCACTTATATTTACACAACTAGATGATGGGGTAGTTAGGTGACCTAGATAGGAGATAGAGCTAAATAGGGTTCCTAACATGAAACAATTGTGGGGTTGGTGTAGGGGGTGGAAGTAGGAGGCTAGGGGGATGATGGAAAATAGGGATTGGTGATGGTGAGACATAATTGGCAGAGGGGTGGAGGGTATGATGGCTAAAGGGGTGGTGATGATGGGGATATGGGTGTGTGAATATGAGTTTCACTTTTTGAGCAATACCAAGACCATAGGGAGAGATTTCTACCATGTAGAGAGAGAAAGCATCTTAATTCAACTAGCTTAGAGGATGGTTGATTGAGATGTTGACATAGCTCAATACATGAAAGTAGAGGTACAAATGGCTCAAGTGACTATTGAGAGAGATGTAGTGAGGGAACACCTCAAATATATAGAGGAAAAAAGTAGGGGTGGAGGAGTTGGAGTAGGTGAAATTTTCTCCATGGAAAAGTATGAGGGTGATATGTGGGTGTTGACATAGGAGGCCACCTACTACAACATGTTATATGAGCTAGTAGTGCCCATAGGGAGGAGAGCACCAAAATTTTCTAATAGGATTAGGGAAACAAGATTAGTTGGGAGGTCAGATGGACCAGTGGGTTGTTTTCTACTGATTGGATTGCAACTAGTGTAGCCAGGGTAGTTAGTAGGAGAGGGTCTAGGGTCACAACTATTGGCTTAGTAGATTTTTCATCCCCACCCAACTTCTCATGGTTAAGAGGAGAAGAGAGTGAGTTGGATGTAGTTATCATGTCTTTGAATATGATGTGCAAATATTTTAGGTGTATACACACATTTTTTATATGCATGTGGGTAGATGTATATGTATATGTGTGACTCTTGGTAGCCATTGTATAGACATTTTTATATATAGACTATCTATCATGCCATATTTTTTATTTTTATATGACATGAAACAATATTTTTATGTGATTATGGTGTTATTTGCATGTGATGAATGTTAATATTATTTAATATATGCATCTAATGATTTATTTTTATTTGATGGTATATGATGGATGGATATGATGATGCTTAGATTAGATGATGACATGATGTGATGCTATGATTTATTTTGTATTTTTGATGATGTATTTGATGAATATATGATGATGTTATGATTATGTATAAAATATGTATGATGTTATGATTGTACTAATGATTTGTGCATGAAGGATGTGATGGATTTTTTATTTGTGTCATGATACTTGGATAGTATAGTTAGTATGATGAATAGGATAGAATATATTATTTTTGATAATG
Organism: Sequoia sempervirens; assembly: GCA_007258455.2. NCBI lineage: Eukaryota > Viridiplantae > Streptophyta > Pinopsida > Cupressales > Cupressaceae > Sequoia > Sequoia sempervirens. The sequence goes on along the minus strand of VDFB02000002.1, from coordinate 204,612,435 downwards.
ATGGTGTTGCAACTTGATAAGCTTGGTTGTCATTGATGTTAAAAGTATGTCTAATATTGTTGAAGTTTGATTGTCATTTATTTAAGAGATTTGTTGATGTCAAAATTGAGTTGCAGTCTAGTTGATTGGTTGCCAGAGAGATGTGTTTGTGAGTGATAGTTTGAAGATTGTGTTGTTTCTATGAAGATACTTTTATAGGTGTAAAGGTTTTATTTGCATTCCTCTAAATTTTTAGATATAGTTATGTGGTTTATAAGTTAATATTACAATGTTGTGAAGGTGCTATATCCAAATTTTCATATCATTAGTCCTTCCACAAGGGAAGTTAAAGATGATAGAGTTTAGGCCAGTGTTGTCTAGTGACTAGTTTCAATATATGCTAGCTTGCGCCCACTTTTTTTTGTATGAAGTTATAAAATGCTTGTATGTGAGTGTTATTGAACATCATGTGATGTTTTTTTCTACTCTTCAAGTGTTTTCTATTTATCCGAAATAGGTTGTGGACTAGAATGAAGATGTTGATGGGTTATTCTTTTTCCTAGCCGAGTAGGGTATGTTGAAGGTGTGCACCACAAGTTCAAGGTTGTGTAGATTTGGAATGTTTCAAGGTGGTGTATGGGGCATTCTAATTCATCTAGAATACCTTCTTAAGTAATTTCCTATCATTTATTTGTACTGCCAATGTTGTGATGGCTAACATGTTACAAGTTACATGTTTGTTTGCTTAAGGCCAACCTAATTTGAATTTTCGAAGCATGCAAATGTTGTTCATTGAAGATTGAACTTGTGAAGAATGTTTAGGACTAGGTTAAGCATGCGTTAGAATCCAAAAGGAATTTTCCTCTTCCTAGTGTTGTGTGTATTCCTTTTGGGTCTTTCCCTCTACACATTTCATGTTGTTGTTTGATCTTTGGCCTACTTGTAATTGTAATATTCTTTGTTATAGAATGACACATATAATGTAATCAATGTAATATATTGTATAAATTGTAAACCTAGTTGATCTAGGTCGAGTGGTTGAGGTATGTATGTGTAATGCATTATGATAATTGTATAAGTGATTGAAAGAGAAAGAGAAAAAGTGGAAGATATTTTTTGGATCCAATTTGATCATATATCTCTGTTAGAAGGAAAGTGAAGAGTTTTCATAACTATTTATTGGAAGACGTAGTGAGCCAAAGGGAAAATTTCTTGAAGATTGAAAGCAGTGAGCTAGTAAGCTACAAAGAATACATGTGAAGAAGTTGTAGAAGAGTTTTCAAACAAGAATTACAATCATCAAAAGAGAAGTGAAAAAGAAGAATTGCAATAATCAAAAGGAATGAGTCTAATTGTCATATTTAGACAATGGAAGGATTGTCATGATATAATATTTTATGAGTTTGTTCTCATATCAAGGAGTAGTTGCTTCCTTAGGTTGTAGCCCTAAAACAAAGTCTGCATGGAGTTGTTGCTTCATTGGGATTGAACCTAAAACCTCTTTTCAAGGAATAGTATATTCCTTGGGTTGTAGCCCTAAAACAAAGTTGTAACCATTATTCATTTGTGAGGTTGGATTAAGAATGTAGCTCCTAGCAGCATTTCTCACTATGGTTTTTCCATTTTGGGGTTTTCCATATACATATAGTGTTGTGCGGTGTTTTTTATGTGTTTATCTTTCACGTTCTTTCTTGTTTTGTAAAGTTTAAGTATCTACTTATTCTAAAGGGTTTGAGATTTGATAGAATACCAATTCACCCCCCCTCTTAGTATTTTGGTGTGTTTTTAACAATTGGTATTAGAGCTTGGTTCCTTAGAATAATTCTAACAACTTGAGGAAGATCTTGGATGGAACAATAAGGATCTCACAAGGTGCCTAGGTTTGATAAAACAAATTTCACTTTTTGGAGATTTCAGATGGAAACCCATCTATTCTCTTTGGGGTATGGTGTTTGGAAATTTTTCAAAGATGGATATACTATTCCTACTACTCCTCCAACTAATCCAATTGATTTTAGGGCCTATGAGAACAATCAAAAGGAAAATACTATTATCTTGAGTGGGATATTAGATTTTGATCTTGTAAAGGTAATACACTGCAAGTTAGTAAATGAGGTCTAGGATAAGCTTAGAGGCATCTATGAAGGAGACATCAAACTGAAACAAGCCAAGTTGTAGATCTACAAAGGACAGTTTAAGAACCTAAAAATTTCAAAGGATGAATATATTGTTGGATATGTTCTCTAAGTAGATGGAGTGGCCAATGCAATTAGAGGTCTTAGTGAAGATCTTAAAGAACCTATGGTAGTCAAAAAGGTATTGAGATCTCTTCCTAAATATTATAGTTCTAAAGTATATTTTATTGAGGAATCTAGAGATCTAGATAAAATTTGAATGGATCAATCATATGATGCCCTTATTGCATTTAAAATGAGAGAATATGAGAAAGTAGTTCCAAATAAGGAAGCAACCTTCAAAGAAAACAAGAAGTAAATATATGAAGCATTTGATTTGGATAGTGACATTGATGATGAAGAAGAAAACTTTGTAATAAAGTTGAAGAGGGGTATCAACAAGTACAAAGGTAAGCTACCTTTCAAAAATTTCAAGTGTGGAGAGGTTAGTCACTTTTTTTATAAATGTCTAATTGAAATATTCTTAAACTTGAGAAAAAAAGATCCTTGAAGAAAGAAGGTTAAGAAGAGTCTCTACTCTATGGAAGATTCCTTCTCTATAAAGGATGATGAATCTAGTGGTCTAGATAATGAAGATAAAGTGTTATTTTTGGATGCTAGGAAGATTGAAGTTAAATCTAAAGATCCAAGTGTTGTGTGTACTTATTTTCATGCAAAATATGAGGAAAACTCATGGGTGATTGATAGTGGTTGTTCCAACCACTTGACAGGAGATAAGAGAATGCTTATAAAACTTGTGAAGTGGAATGGTCACATAGTCAAGCTTGGAGTTGATACTTTAGTGTAGATGTGTGGAAAAGGTTCTATTAGCATTAATGGAAAGAATAAGATAGAATATATTCTTTATTTCAATCATCTCCAATACAATCTTCTTAGTCTGAATCATACATGCATGAATGGCTACAATCTCATTTTCAATCAAAGCGGATGTTAAATCAAAAAGGAAAGACTAGAAAATTGGTTTCTAATGGATCTAGGATAATTGGTGGCATATACAGTCTAAGATATGTCAATGGAAGAGTTTTTGTCTAGGATAAGCAATTGAATGTTGTCCTTGTCATAGGATAATGGGACACATTAACTTTGAAAATCTTATGAAGATTAGATAATTGCATGTGGTAAGAGATATTCCTAATATAATCAAGACTTCAAGTATTGTATGCGAGGAATGTCAATTTGGAAAATAGACAAGGATAAGTTTCAAGTATAAAAAATATTCTTCTTGTAGACAATTCAAGTTGATACATACTAATTTGTGTGGACCTACCAAAAAAAAAAGGTCTAAAAGGAGAAAAGTATTTCATGCTTTTTATTAATGATTTCTCTAGGATGATATGAGTTGCTTTCTTGAAAGATAATTTTGATTCTTTCAGTAGATTTAATATTTTCAAATCAATGGTTGAAATGAAATGAATGTAAAAATAAAAAATTTTAAGTCTAATAGAGGAGGTGAGTTCACATCAAATGAATTTAATGATTTTTGTGAAAAAAATGTAATAAAGAGGAATTTGTCTGCTACTAAAACTCCTCAGAAGAATGGGGTAGTGGAAAGGAAAAATAGGATTGTTTAAGAAATGGCAAGGACCATGTTGATGGAAGAAAATATGCTTGATTTTTATTTGAGAAAATTAGTTCATATTGCAATATATATTTTAAATAGAGGAATGTTGAGGTTGAAAGACAACAAGACTCCTTGTGAGTTGTGGTATGGAAGAACTACAAATGTCAAGTATTTTAGAGCTTTTAGAAGTAAATGTGATGTCGAAAGAGATGAAGTGTTGAATGAAAAAGACATCTAAGAGGGGGGGTAAATCAGTTGTATCAAATTAAAACATAAAAACGATCAATAGTAATTAGATCCATGTGCATTCATTAAACCCTTAATCTATTAAAATGTTTAAACATGAAATGAAGATAATAGAAAATGAAACAAAAACACCACACAAAAGAAAAAACCAAATCTACATGGGAAAATATAAGAGGGGAAAAAATGGTGAGGATTAGCTCACAAAATAAGTAATTGAAAAACCAATAGAAAGAGGCTCAATACTAGAATAGGACACACTATCCAAAAAGATTCATAGCCCAAGCTCACTGCCAGAATAGAAAGGAGAAAAAAGATAAAATGTTACACAAAGAACACAATATCAATGCAATAGAGAATTCACCACAATAGCTCCAATAACACTTGCAACCTTCAAGAGATTAAGATATGTCCAACTCACTACATTCAACAATCTTACATTATATCTTTCATCAAATTTCATACTTCTACATTTAATTTCACATCACAACACTCAAATTTATTTCACACTTCATCTCACATAGCTCACCTTGCATTTATACCATCCACAACTTAAAAAACATCTTTAAGTTGGATATACACACCTTACATAAAAATTCAAAAATAGGTCAAAACTAAGAATTCTTGTGGTGGATAGGAATGAAAGTGGACCAATACAAAATTTAATTGGGACCCAAATCAACACTCACACAATGCACTATTCCTTCATCAAAACTTGAACATCTTTGAATGTAGTGTCAACACTAGGTCAGCCATTACTTGTGTAAACACAATTAAAATTTGAAGTATGTGCTTCCTCAAATCCTAGGATGACTTGCGAATCACACACCATGATTCATCACAATCTAGAATATTCCTCTAACATCCTAAAATCCATAAAACTCCTTCACAACAATTGACACCTCTAGAATGCACATGCCTAGTACACTCAAACTACACTACCAAACACTGTGACTCTAAAATCCATCTTCCTGAGCATCAAACCATGAATCCTCTTGAAAAGGGAAAGAGATAAAACCATAAGCATACCTTGATAATCACAAGACCTAAATAACAACTATGGAGAAATGTGAAGCAAAATCACTCCCTTGAGACACCTTTGTAAGCAACACTGCAAAACTGTTCCACACACTAGTGAACATAACTTCTTTTTCACATCAGTCTAGCATCCCAAAATCTATATATAGAAAATTTGAACACCTATAACCAAAATATGCTAACCACACAAGTAGATCTTCAACCTAGAAGAAATGTAGAGCAAAACTACAACACCTCTACAAATTAGAACACCTTTATAACACCCTATTTCCTCTTTTTATTAGTTATCTCAATATCCTCGACATATTTATAAATACCACAACAATAACCAAAATATTATAAAAGCAACACAAAAGGTTAACACCAGTAAATTAACTAATGACAAAATATTGTAACTAATCAAAGCAATAATTTCTCTCAACCACTACACAACTGACATCAATGACAACACAAGCTTGTTGACATTAATGACAACACCTTCATACTTGCAAAAATATCCCTCTTTACCATTGGTGGAAACACAAGATTTGAAAAACCATCAAAGACATCATACACAACATTTTGACACTCTTTCCTCGCAAAATTATCTCTCTTTTAAATTTTTATTTTTCACATGCTTCACTCTCCTCAAATATTGATAGAAATTTTCACATGACTTATCTCTCCCCCTATGAAATCAATGGAAAATGATAAATTAAAATTTTCATTGTTTCCCCCCTTTGACATAGGACCAAGATAATTTATATTGCTCGAAATACTCCCCCTTAGAAGTATACACCAACCAAATAAATAACCTCTACAAAATGATAACACTCACTCCATACTACAACAATGTCACTACGTACTCCCCTTGAGAGGTAACCACCAACATCAATCCAGATAGAGAATTGATCCATATATCCATTGGACTAATGCATCTCCATATGCATCTAGTTGAAATAATGAGGGGAAATAACCCCCAACTTCTCCTAAAGATACTCAAAAGTATCCTTAGGAAGAGCCAAGTAGTGAATATGTTAGCAATTTGATCCTTTGTAGGTACATACTCAAGCTTCGCTTCATTCTCCAGAACCTTCTCTCTTAGAAAGTTATATCTAATTGAAATATGATTTGTTCTTGAATTCACATAGGGTTCTTTCAAATATTGATTACACTTGTATTATCACAAAAGATAGAAATTGGCTCATCATACACCACTCTGATATCCTTCAATGTTTTCCTCATCCACAATACTTATGTGCAATAATATTCTATTGCAATGTACTCAACCTCTGCAGTATATAAAGAAATAAAATCTTGTTTCTTACTTAGCCATTATACCAATCTGCATCTAAGAAAGAATGCACCACCACTTGTACTTTTCCTATCATTCACACAAACAACAAAATCTACATCTATGTAAGCATTTAATGTGAAATTAGTATCCTTAGGATACCACAAGACATAATTTGGAGTGCCCTTCAAATATATGAATATCCTCTTCACTGTTGCAACATGTGTCTCTTTAGGTTCTTTTTAAAATATAGCCACAAGAAAAATTGCATGCATGATATTTGGTCTAGTAGCAGTTAGGTATAGTAGTCCACCAATTATAGATCTATACTTGCTCTGATCAACCTTAGGGTATTCATCATCCTTAGCTTGCAACCAGTAACCATAGGAGTACCTACCAGTTTGGAGTCATCCGTTCCAAACTTCTTCACCATTTCTTTAACATACTTTGATTGTGAAATGAATATGCCTTTATCTATTTGATTGATTTGTATCCTAAGGAATAAATTCATCTCACCAAAAATAGACATTTCAAACTCTTTTTGCATCTCTTCTGCAAATTTATTGCACATATCTTAATTGACTCCAAAAATTAGGTCATCAACATACACAACCACTATTAAAATTCAATCTTCGTCAACCTTAAAGTAAAGGTTACTATATACAATGCCTTTACTGAATCCTTGCTATATCAAACACTTATCCAACCTTGCATACCAAGCTATAGAAGCTTACCTCAATCCATACAATTCCTTTTTTAATTTGCAACCCATATTAGGTTTATCTTATAACTAAAATCCTTCTTGTTGTTCCATATAAGCTTCTTTTTCCAACTCTGCATTCAAGAAAGTAGACTTCACATCCATTTGATAAACTTTAAAATCATTTTGTGTTGCAAATTCTAGAAACATCTTGATCACTTCCATTCTAGCCACCGAAGCAAATTTATCCTTAAAGTCTATTCCTTCAAATTGTGAGTAACCCTTAACACAAGTCTTTCCTTGTTTCTTACCACTTCTCCATTTTCATTCAACTTGTTAAATAATACCCACTTAGTACCAATTATGTTCTTGTTTTTAAATCTAGGAGCAATTTCCCAAGTTTGATTCTTCTCAATCTACATAAGTTCTTCTTTTGTTGCCTTCATCCAGTATTCATATTTGCATGCCTCACTCACTATTCTAGGTTCAACTTTAGAAAGTAAACATAGATTTACCTTTGCTTCAAAATCTCTTCTTCTTGTCAACACACCTTTACTTTTGTCTCTAATGATCTATTCTTTAGAATTATTTCTCTGCAAATACTTAGGGATCTTAGGCATCTTTTTTAGAGCTTATTCCTCTTCATTTTGTATTTCATTTTCCTTACATTTTTCTTATTCTTATCCTCTATAAGTAGGTTTATCTGATTCATATCCATCTATAACTACTGAATTCTTCAAATCTTCATCAACCTTCGTAGTTTGCACTCTCAAAATCTTTCTCAATATTTTGTTGTAACATCTATAAGCTTTGCTCTTAGTAGAATATACAAGGAAGATACCTTCATTAGACCTTGCATTAAAATTTCTTAATTTTTCATCGTCTCTTCTAATATAATATTTTCTTCCAAACACCCTAAATTACTTGATAGTATGGATCCTTCCATACCACAATGGTGTAGGAGCACCATTGGTGCAAAATTGCCAATTCAAATTGTTAAGGTCTAGGTTATAGATTGTTGAATAATTTTGTCGAGAATAAGGTCACTAAGACCATTTGAGGTTGTTATAAGTCATTTGTGATAACTTTTAGGTTTCCAGGTGGTAAATTTCTCAAGGTGTGCAAAAAAAATATAAGTTGTCAAATTAACATAATGTAAGGTTGTAAAAGTGCATTATAGAGGAAACCCAATAGTCATCTCATTCAAATGTTAGTTTGGGAAGTTGAATTTGTATGGCCCAAAAAGTACTCCATTGAATTATTTGTCTTTGGATTATCATATTGGTTTGCTTTATCTTTCATTTGAGTCTATTTTGAATGCATCTTGTTGAATTTAGTGCATTTTGTAACCAATTTTCTAACACCGACCTAAACACACAAATTTAGGGCTTGAGAGGCAATTAAAATGAATAATTGACTCATTCCTCTTTGTGTCACCTCTATAACTTGAGGAATGGGTCTTAATCATCCTAAATAAGGTTTTATAATGATGAAATAGAGTAGGGGAGGTTTGGAAATGAGTTGGGTGTGAAGCCCTAAGAGTGAATATTGAGTTTTTCCTTATGAAAAATGAGGTTTTGGTGAGTCAAATCAAGTTTTTGTATTAAGAAACATAATTTTATGATGTATTAAGATTGAGTAGGCTGTTTTAGGGTTTTTTTTAAGGGGTTTTGAGCTTTGGTGAGATTGGGAAGTGTTACTTTCAATTAACCCTTGGGTTTCTAGGTGTTGGATGAGGGTTTTATGGTTTGGCCCTTAGACGAATGAATTCTTGAGATATAATGGTGGATTATGTGGTTTTAGCACATTAGAATTGCTTCCTCAAGAGGTTGTAGAGTTTGGAAAAGTTTGGTGAGTGGTTATTTTGGAAAAGTGGGCTAATTTGAACCCTAAAAAGTGTAAAATCCTTGTTTTGAGCAAGTTGTTACAAAACAATCCTAGGTGACTAATTGAGATGTTGAAGAGTGTTAAAATGGGTCCTTGAATTGGTTTATTTCTTGTTTTGACAGGTTTTCATTAAGAAGTTGTATCTAATTTGGTTGATTCCCTATGTTATAAGGAAACAAAGGGATTTGGTTGAGATAAAGAGAATTTGATGACTTGTTGATCTGAAAGCTGTTTTGTTGATTGAAATTGTGTTTAAGTGCATGGTAGGTCTCCCCTTATTACATATAAGTGGTATCAGAGAAAAGGTAGCAAATTCCTATAGAAGAAAGATTGAAGATTGTGAAAGAAAGCTTGGAAGGTGAAGATGAAAATTTGTGAAGATGCCTCCAAAAGGAAAGAATACAACAAAGGAGATGACTGATTTGAAGAATTAGTACATTAAATAGATTAGAGAACTAAAAGAGAGATTGGTATCCTTGGAGACCAATAAGAGAAGAGAAGCAGTTGAGAGTAGTGAATTAGAGGAAGAAGATGATGAAGAGTTTGAAGATGTTGAAGAAGAACTTGATCTAGAAGATTAGAGAATGGTCAAGTTGATAAAGGTAGTAAAAGGTGATAAGTACAAGGTAAAAATTGATGTGCAGAAGTTTTGTGGAAATTTGAATGAAGAGGAATTGTTAGATTGGATAGCTTCTTTGGATAACTATTTTGAATGTGAAGAGATTCTAGAGGAATGGAGAGTGAATATTGCAAAACAAAGCTTAAGGGTCATGCACTTGTATGGTGGGATTACCTATAGTTAGAGAGAAGGAAATAAGGCAAATCCAAGATTATGGATTGGGACAAGATGGTAGCTAAACTAAAATGTAAATTTTTTCCTTTAGATTATTCAATTCAAATGTTTAAGAAGTTGCAAAATTTGAGACAAAAGGAAATGGATGTAAAGGAATACACTAAATAATTTTATAGACTGAGTATGAGGTCTAATCATAATGAAAATGAAGATGAGAAAATAGTTAGGTACTTGGGTGGCTTAAGAATGTATATAAAAGATGAGTTGGCTTTGACTAATCATAGAAATGTAGAGGAATGTTATAAAATGGCATTGAAGGCTAAAGAGAAGGTAAAATGAAGACAAGATAAAATAGTAAGAGGAAGAGGTGGAACCATGAGAAGAAGAGGAAATTTCTCTACTCCAAGACAAGCAACTAAAAATCAACAAGAAGAACCAAACAAAAGAGATGAACAAGTTGCAGATTTTAGAGGTGGATATAGAGGCACAAGGGGAATATTTGGAGGTGGAAGAAATTCTAACACTTTTGTAGGTAGATGTTATAATTTTCAAGAGTATGGACATCCTACTTGGAAGTTCCATAAGAAGGCCAGTTCATCAACAAGTGGAGGAGAAAGAAAACTAGATATAAGAGCTCAAATCATTCAAGAAGATGAAACCAAAAGTAGTTCAAGTTCAAACAGATTGGTTGCAAGAACTGAAGTTGGTGAAATGTTGATGATGAAGAAACAAATCTTGAAGACCACAAAGGAGGAATAGTTGCTTAAAAGAAAATATTTTTTTAGGACAACCTAAAGATGTAGAGAAAACATATGCAAAGTGATTGTTGACTCTGGTTGTACATATAGCATTGTGTCTAATGAGATGGTGGAAAAATTGCATTTGCAAAGAGTACCTAGGAAAAGGCCATATAGGGTGTCAAGGGTTAGTAAAAATCAATCTTTGATGGTGAGTGAACAAGAAAAAGTTGAATTTCAGATAGGTCCATAAAAGATGAAGTGCTTTGTGATATACTACCCATGAGTTCTCATATATTGTTAGGAGGGCCTTAGCAGTTTAACAGGTCAGCCTTGTATAATGGTACGAAAAATACTTATGTCATTGTAAATGATGAGAGATAGTTCATGTTAACTCCATTGGTTGAGGGTCTAGAAGAATATGGTGAGATTATAATGCTAGGGAGAAAGGAGTACATGAATGTTGATAAAGAAAAGAATATTGATTTGGCAACCAATACGAAGAATGATGAAGATAGGATAGTAGGAAGAAAGCATGAGAATGACTTGTAGATCGATGTTGGGAAAAAAAATGTTTTTGTGTGGAAAAAGAAGGTTGAGAAGGATAATTTTCAGACTAATAGAGTAGAGTGGAAATTTGAGGATCCTTTGGAAAGGAATGTAAAGGGTGATTTCATCATGGTTGGGGCAGTTGTGTGCCCCATAATAGGGAACAAAGTAAAATGATAGTTAAAGGATAATACAATGGCGATGGATGGTATTGGTAAGATAGTGAAGGAGAAGATAGTGGTTTCTGAGAGTAATGGTATAGTAAATCATGATGAGGATGTGACCAAGGACAGAGAGGTTGCTAATACAGGGATAAGGACAATTGTAGGTCTAACAGTGATGATAAAATGTGAAGGTAAGAAAGTTTGTAAGTTTGATAGTAACAAAGGTGCAGTTGAGAGGACTAAAGGATAGTGGATAAAGCATGAGGAACAAAGGAAAGTGATGGTAGATGTTAGAGGATAGAGTACAGATGGAAATATAAATGTGACATCAATATTTGAAGATGTAAAAGTGGAAAAACACCCCACAACACAAGAAGGACAGTTGGAACAAAGAACAAGCGAAGGTGAACTCAAGAAGGGTGTTAAGGGAAGTAAGGATCAAGAACACAATGGACCAGTTGAAGAAAAGAAAGGAAGTCAAAGGAATGAAAAATACAAAGGAGTACATGTGAGATTCATCTTTCCAAGAGACTTGGAAAAGATTCAAGCTGGGGTGTATGGTGCAGGAGCACCATTGGTGCAAAATTGCCAATTCGAATTATTAAGGTCTAGGTTATAGATTGTTGAAGAATTTTGTCTAGAATAAGGTCACTAAGACAATTTTAGGTTTTTATAAGTCATTTTTGATAATTTTTATGTTTCTAGGTGGTAAAGTTCTCAAGGTGTGCAAAAAAAATACTAAGTTGTCAAATTGACATAATGTAAGGTTGTAAAAGTGCATTATAGAGGAAACCCAATAGTCATCTCATTCAAATGTTAGTTTGGGAAACCCAATAATAAGTTTGTATTTGGTGGGAAATAGTTTAAATACCTTGTTGAACTCTAATGAGAGGTTGTTGAAACTATTTTGAAGATTGAAGACTCAATAAAACTCTGTTTTGCATCAATTTTTTCTATTTTTCTAAACATTGTTGAATTTGTATGGCCCATAAAGTACTCCATTGAATTAGTTGGATTTGGATTAGAATATTGGTTTGTTTTATATTTCATTTGAGTCTATTTTCAAGGCATCTTGTTGAATTTGGTGTATTTTGCAACCAATTTTCTAACACCGGCTCGAACACACAGATTTAGGGCTTGAGAGGCAATTAAAATGAATAATTAACCCATTCCTTTTTCTGTCACCTCTGTAACTTGAGGAATGGGTCTGCATCATCCTAAATAAGGTGTGAGAATGATGAAATAGAGTAGGGGACGTCTGGAAATGAGTTGGGTGTGAAGCCCTAAGAGTGAATTTTGAGTTTTTCCTTATGAAAAGTGAGGTTTTGGTGAGTCAAATCAAGTTTTTGTATTGGGAAACATAATTTTATGATGTATAAAGCTTGAGCAGGTTATTTTAGGTTTTTTTGAAGAGTTTTTGAGCTTTGATGAGATTGGGAATTGTTACTTTCAATAAACCCTAGGGTTTCTAGGCGTTGGATGAGGGTTTTATGGTTTGGCCCTTAGAAGAATGAATTCATGAGATCTAATGGTGGATTCTTTGGTTTTGGCACATTATAACTTCTTCCCCAAGATTTTGTAAATTTTGGACAAGTCTAGTGAGTGATTACGTTGGAAAAGTGGACTAATTTGAGTCCTAAAAGGTGTAAAATCCATGTTTTGAGCAAGTTGTTACAAAAAAAATCTAGGTGACTGATTAATATGTTGAAAAGTGTCAAAATGGGTCCCTGAATTGGTTTATGTCTTGGTCTGATAGGTTGTCATTGAGAATTTGTACCCGATTTGGTTGATTCCTTATGCTATAAGGAAACAAAGGGATTTGGTTGAGATAAAGAGAATTTGAAGAATTGGTGATCTGAAAGTTTTTTTGTTGATTGAAATAGTGTTTGAGTGTGTGGATGGTCTCCCCTTATTGTATCAAACAACTTATAGGGAGTCTTTGTGTTGTTATCTTTTGCTTGAACTTTGTTAAGTATTTAAATAGTAGTATGATTTTTTTTACTATAGTAGACTTTTAGTAGGTTAGCTTCTTTCATCATAGCCCTTGCAGCTTCTTGAACAATCCTATTTTTCCTTTCAACCAATCCATTCTGTTGAGGAGTCCTAGGGTAGACGAGCACCTTTTTATGCCATGATTCTCACAAAACTTGTTAAATTCATTAGATGTTAACTCTCCACCTCTATCAAAACTCAAAAAATTTATCTTCAAATCCATTTAATTCTCAACCATAACTTTAAATTCTTTGAATCTATCTAGGGCTTCAGATTTTTCTCCAAGAAATGTAACACATGTCATTCTAGAATAATCATCAATCAAACACATGAAACACCTATCACCTTAAAGACTTCTCACTCTTGTAGGACCAAAAAGGTTTGTATGCACCAATTCCAACAATCCGATAGAGGAATGTTCTTTTACCTTGAAACTACTTATTTGTTTAAAAATTTGACAATCTCTATAAACAACATTGATAAGCTTTGTAATTTTTGGTAGATCTCTTACTGCTTGAATTGAACTGATTCTAACCAATTTATTAAAATTGATGTCACATCCTCTTGTGCCATAACTAGCTATCATTAATTTGAGTCATAAAATAGTGATCATCAACACCCTTGAGATGATAGATATTTCCATCTATCCTCTTTCCAACAACAATCATGGTTTAGACCCTTTTTTGATCTCACATCCATCATCCTAAAATATAAGATTGTATCCTTTGCTATACATTTTTCCAACACTCAAGAGGTTATGCCTTAAACCTTTTAACATAATAAAAATCTTCAATATTATGATTTCCATCAAAACTAATTGAACCTATTCCACAAATCTTAGCACTTGAATCATTTCCAAGTTTAACAAGTCCTCCATTATTTTTTTCAAGTTTAACAACTTACTCTTTTCTCTTATCATATGATTTGATAAACCACTATCAAGACCCAATATTTCTTATCCTTTCTAACATGAAAATAAAATACCAAATACCTCTAGTCTTATCCTTTTTCTTTGGAGCATTTTCATTCATAGAAATTTCAAAGTTAGCAAAAATAGGTTAATGTTTTAAAGCCAAGAACATGCATTCATTACCATCAACATCTCCATAATTAGACTCATCATCAAAAATTCCAACATCTTCTCTAACATAACAACTTTTCTTCATCATCTTTCCTTTGTTTTCCTTGTTCTTATTGTTCACAACTATGTTAGGACATCTCAAAGCATAGTGACCTATATTTCCACAACTAAAACATTTGAAAGGTAATTTATCTTTATACTTACTGGTGCCATTTTTCATCCTTCTTACAAAGTTAGCTTCTACATCATCAAGATCATCTACATTTGAATCTTCAACTTTTTTTATTTTCTAGCCTTGAAAGAAGTCTCTACTTTTGCACCTTTGTTTGGACCAATTTTTCTCATTTCAAATACAATTAGTGTGTCATACAATTGATCTCTAGTGTAGGTATTAAAATTTAGAACTTCCTCAATAGTAGAAATATTTTCACCATAACAATCAAGAAGAGTTCTGAGAATTTTATTTACCACTTTAGATTCTTTCACTTTTACACCAAGACCTCTCATTGCACTGACAAGTTCATGAACCCTCTACACGTAACTTGTAATGGTTTTATCTTCAAACATTCACAAGTTCTTTAATTGTATATTTAGATTTTCCATGTTATCTTGTTTAACCTTATCATTACCTTCATAAATACTTTCTAGCTTATCCCAAATATCTTTAGTAGTTTTCAAATCCATAACTTTCGCTAATTCCTGCAAGACTACTCAAACGAAAAAACCTTACTTTACCATTTGTTTCATAGGCCTTGATTTCATTGCTTGTGCTTGGTCATTTTTAGGTATGGAATATATAGTCTTCACTACCTATGCAACATCAAATACAAGGTGCACTAAACAACCTTCCCTCTTCACTTTCCAGAATGCATAGTCCTCACCATCAAACGCAAGTATCTCCTTCTTCTTCACCATCACTGATCTACCTCAAACAGTTAATCTCTTTTTTGAGGAACCTTACTATGATACCAATTGTTGAATGAACAAGACAACTGAGAGGGGATGAATTATTTGTATAAAATTAAAACATCAACACCCTCAATAGTAATCAGATCCACATGCATTCATTAAACCCTTAGTCTATTATAATGTTTAAACATGAAATGTAGATAATAGAAACTAAAACAACACCATATGGTGGAATCTACAAAATCCATGGCCATTTCCATAAGTTTTTCCTCTCGAACCTTTGAGTTTCCTCCATTTTTTCTAATTAGGGTTCAAAAATTGCATAAAAGGCTTAAACCCTTATATCATAAAACCCTAAACCTTTGGCGTGCACTTTTGTTCAAAAATCATGTTGACCTCCTATGCCCAGTTCCCAATCATTCAAGTTAAAACTTATGTCTAGGGTGGTTGTGTGTTCACCAACCCTTTACTCTGTCTTTCTAATTTCCACCCCATTTAAAATATTTAATCTTTTCCTAAGTCATGGGCCTAAATATCTTTTGTCCCCTAAGTCTTATGTCCTAAGGCATCCCCTTTTTAAGTTATGACTTATACACATGTGTGCATTAACTCCCTAAGTGTGCAGGCGGGCCCTTGTTCGAATGGCAGATGATAAAGTGAAATATTTTAATGCATCTCGATTGTTTCCTGCTAGCCCTGTAGGAATAAAAAATTAGTTTTTGAAAAATAAATAGGGTGAGTGGGATTCTACTATGTGGCATGATTGTGGCATGGGTCCTGAGGTCTTCAAGCTTGGCGATGGTGGTGGGCCCCTGGATCAAAGGTCCCTATTTGGTGGCATGGTTGCATCTTGATCACTCTCCACACCCCTCCACTCAATATTAATATATATCAAAATATTTCAGTTGAATAAGTGGTTGGTGGCACATGTATCTGGTGGGACCTAGGTGGGAGGATGGGTGATGTAGTTGGTGTTGAGGTATAGCTAGGTGTTAATGGTGTTTTTTGCATAGCAACAACTCAAACAAAATGTAATATCCTATCTCTCTTGAAAGGTAAATCTCTATCAGAAAGCCTCAAGAGATAACCCCAAGGTCTCTAATGTTAGGTCTTGACAATGCATAAACAACTCAGTGATAA